>JBBDGP010002219.1:2027500-2607500 GCA_037952835.1 Lithobates septentrionalis
GATCGGGGATGTTTCATGTCCCATGGACACAGTGCGCCACCGATCGCCGCACAAGCCCAGCGAGAGTGGAACAATGTCATATGACGTTGTCCTAGAACGAGAGCGCCACCTTGCACCTGTCATTTTACTGTGGAATCTCACATAGAGACAATTCGTTTGGCTGAATGTCTACATATAAAAATGTAATCCCCAAAAATATAAATTAGCTTTTGACTATAAATTACCCGAATATGTGTGTTGTGGAGAGCACATGTAAGGGCTCCTCTTTCCTTGCTTCTCTTGGCCACCCATCTGGCACTGCACAATTCCTTTGCATGGGCCCCAAAGAGTTTCTATAACTAACAAAGCAGCAAGACACAGACTTCACCCTTTAGGGAAGGTCTAACCTGCCTTAACTGGGAATGCAGTTTAACTGTACAGCCGGTTCACCTACCGACTTTGTCCCGCCTTGTCCCCAAACATAAACCCATGCCCGAGAGTAATTCCCCGCTTCAGAAAACTGCAGAATTTCATGTAAGGTCTTTACAACAGGGCCAACTTTACTGTAGCAGTATTTAACAGTATGACAGAATAATGGCCATTAGGCATAATGAATAATAGCACAGTTGCAAACTCTTCAGAGAGAGAGAGAGACCTGCTCCCACAGAGTTAGAAGTGAAATGTTCATCCTCCCCTTAAAGAGGGTGAATAAAGGAAGAGTCTTGCCTCCCAAACGGGAGTAGTACCAGTGCTCCTCTGAAGGGGAACACATTCCAGACAACACTCTCCTACATGGTCTTACTTGGTTCATCCTCTCAAGGGAACGTGTGAGAAAACTAGCATGATCCCCAAAAGACTACTCTTTCTTCACTCAGCTTGCACAGAAGGAGTCTCAGAGGAGGGATGGCATAACATTAACTTGTTGGGAATCTGACTTAAAGAGCCTACTCCCCATTACGTATGTATTAGTTATTGCAGCAACTTGAGGGTGAAATTTTATTCAGGGACAGGGGTTCATTTAAATGATTTATGTACCTTGTGAAGAGCCGCTGAATTGATCAGCACTATACATAAATAAAATGCATGGATAGGTTCTACTACACAAATCTGGCCACTAGGCCCGGTTGTGTTGTCTCTTTAGTAAAGAAACCAAGCCTGGTAAAAAGGTTTCCAGTTCTCTCTCTTATGTGACCTACGTCAGTTTGCTTACCACTTTTTAGACTGCTAGTAAGAAAAAGAGAGAATACATTAGTAGGAAGCACCGATAGTCCTTCCTCTTTTAAAGGACAGCTCCAGGAACGAAGGACGGTGTGTTGAAATATTGCATGTCAGAATTTTGTATTTGAAATATTGCATGTCAGAATTTTGTTTTTGAAATGGAAAAAGTCCTTCAATTGGTGTTCTTGATTTGATCTTTGAATCTAGCGATCCTATACACTGTGCACACTTAGGCAAGTGAGTATTTTGACCAAATCATAATTTGTATGCATATTGTCCAACTCCAAGCTGTATAAACTTGAATGCTTTATTGGATTAAACATAGGTCATGTGTATTTGTGTAACAAGGGAGGGTGTGGCTTAAGGAGATCAACACCCTATATCAAGGTGTGCATAATTATTAGGCAACTTCTTTTCCTCAAGCAAAATGGGTCAAAAAAAGAAGTTTAACTGACTCTGAAAAGTCAAAAATGGAAAAACTCTTTCAGAGGAATGCAGCACCCTCGAAATTGCTAAGATATTGGGGCGGGATCAACCATCAAACATTTTGTTGCAAATAGCCAACTGGGTCGCAAGAAACATGTTGAGAAAAAAGATGCAAATTAACTGCCAAAGATTTGAGAAGAATCAAATATGAAGCTACCAGGAACCCACTATCTGCCAGTGCTGTCATATTCCAGAACTGCAACCTACCTGGAGTGCCCAGAAGTACAAGGTGTTCAGTGCTCAGAGACATGGTTAAGGTAAGGCAGACTGAAACCCAACCACCACTGAACAAGACACAGAATTTGAAATGTCAAGTCTGGGCCAAGAAATATCTGAAGACAGATTTTTTAAAGGTTTTTTTGGACTGATGAGATGAGAATGACTCTTGACGGACCAGATAGATGGGCCTGTGGCTGGATCAGTAATGGGCACAGAGCTCCACTTCAACTCAGGCACCAGCAAGGTGGAGGTGGGGTACTGGTATGGGTTGGTATTATTAAAGATGAGCTAATTGTAACTTTTCGAGTTGACGATGGACTTAAAATCAACTCTCAAACCTACTGCCAGTTTTTAGAAGACACTTTCTTCAAGAAGTGGTACAGGAAAAAGTCTGCATCTTTCAAGCTCCACTGCGTGGCTAGCCAGTAAAGCCCTTTAAGATGAAAGAATAATGACATGGTTCCCTTCCTCACCTGACCTAAACCCTATTGAGAACTTGTGTGCCCTTCTTAAATGGGAGGTTTACAGTGAAGAAAAACCGCACACTTCTCTGAACCGTGTCTGTGAGGCTGTGGTTGGTGCTGCACAAAAAGTTGATCGTCAACAGATCAAGAAATTGACAGACTCCATGAATGGAAGGCCTATGACTGTTATTGAAAAGAAGGGTGTGTGTATGTATGTATGTATGTATGTGTGTATGTATGTGTGTATATATATTGGTCACTGAATATTTTTTATTTCTTTTATGCCAGAAATGTTTATTTGTAAGTTTTTAGTTGTTTGTTTATTATCCTCACTTTAACAGATGAAAATAAACAAGTGAGATGGAAAATTTTCATTTAGTTGCATAATTCTGCACACCAATAGTTGGCCAATAATTGTGCACACATAGATATTCTCCTAAGAAAGCCAAAACCTCACTTTTACTTTCTTAAATATTCAGATTTATTAACATTTTTAGATTGCCCAAGAGCACTGTAGTTCGATAATTAAATTAATTCTCAAAAATACAACTTGCCTAATGTGCACACAGTGTATAAATGGGAGGACATTGCCCTGATAGGAAAAGCTGAACTGGATTCTGTATAGTTTGTCTCATGATTGTTACTTTATTCAAATAATATTTTTGCTTCCCTCCAGGTTCAGAGTTTCCACCATGTAGTATTGAAGTGTTCAAAGTGCTAGAGAAGACCAGCTACCCCAGGAATGAGAACGGTGAACTTGCTGCTATTATTCATGAAAATCTTCAGGTTAGCCTTGCTATTACTTTCAGAGCAGGACTGGGACTTTGATGCCCTAGAGGCAGAAAAAAAATGTGTGTTTCCCAGTAGTAGTTTGTCACAATCATCTGTATTTGTTCCATAATTGTAAGGATTTCCCTCTTTCCTTACAACTAAGGCTGCTTGGGTAAGTGGGAAAATGTTTTCAAAATGACAGAATAAGTTTAGCTGAATGCGACTAATACTAGCTCTATCATGACCTGGATATCTGAGTACCTTAACAGACAAAAAATATGGCAGTTTTTTTCTGTAAGCCTTTGTGCAAATCATACTGGCTTACATGACAGTACATATAATTACATCCTTGCCCCTTTGTCTACCAAGGTCTGTTTTTACATGTCTCGGTATACAAGATATTAAAATAAGTTCAAGGCTGCTGCTGCTGTAGCCATGAGCTTGGTGTTGATTTTTACAGCCAACTCTTGGCTTTACGGTAAAAGTGATCTCGGCAGCTCCAATGCCGCCCGATCACTTTTATGGGACTCCAAAGGTATTACCTCAACCCCCCACACATCCACCAGCACCCACAGTAGTTCCTGGGTTCTCCTATTTCATTGAGGAGCCATTGAATAGACTTTGAGAGCAGGATGTTCCCTGATCCCCCGTTGGCTAATGAACCCAGAAATAACATTATATTGTAAGTCTTATTTGTTTCCTTGAAAAATCAGTCACAGTATGAGTGGAAAAGCCTGCGTCCTGCCAAAATGTTGCAAGAGATCTTGCTCTCTGTAGGGAAGCCAAGATCTTATTGCAGAGGTCCAACATGACCCTTGCTAAATCAGAGACTAAGCTCTCCAATCAGCAGGGAGCATAACCTTTACTGATTGCAGAGCTAAAGGTCTGACCTAGTAAAGGGCATGTCGGACCTCTGCAATGGGACCACTGCTTCCCCAGAAATGGGCCCATTATGCAGCTGTGGCTGATTTGGAAAGAAAATTAATTGTAAAACTTTTAACACCTTTTTGTTTTGATGCAGTGGGAATGTATTTAGTTGACATAAACTCAAAGTTCATTTGGGCTTTAATATTATTTACTAGTAATTCCACCTGTTTTATTTATTATCCTGCCATACAGGACCAGGATTGGAGAGCTCTAAACCCCGGGGACCCTATGTTTATCACAATGGATGGAAAAATCATTCCCTATGAAGGAGAGCACACCGTGTATCCAACATTTGTGAATGAAGCAGCCTACTACGAGAAAAATGAGGCCTTTTTCAAAACACAGAAGATAACATTATCTGCACAAAGTGTTCGGTGTAAATCTATATAAATTATAATAGCCATATCCTTAGCTTACTTGTATGTACTGTACGTTTTTTAGGTCCAAACTACATGAGCATTAAAAAAAAAAACTTTAATAAATCACCAAAGCCAAACATAAATGGAGCAGCCTTGTAATATGCATCATCGGATAACTTTTGAGAACACAGTTGGTTTGGCAGAACAAGTGTCATGTACTTAAAAATCTTTGTATGCAACAATAAATGTTTGCATTGCTCTTAAAGAGGTTGTAAACCTTGGGGGGGGGGGGGGCAACCCTGCAAAATAAAGGCATAAAGAGCTAGTATGCATCGCATCACATACTAGCTCATTATGAAATGCTTACCTCAGAACGATGCCCTGAATCGGTGTCGGCACTCCGAGTATACGGCTGACGTCTTCCACAGTTACGTCTGGGTTGACGTCACGGCACGAGTCCTGAAGAAACAGCACCAGCGTGCCATTTCTTCAGTGACGTCGGCAGCAGCACATATACTGAATATCTCCTAAACTGTGCAAGTTTAGGAGATATTCACGGTACCTACAGGTGAGTCTTACTACTGTATAACAACCACTTTAAAGTACTTATTGTGGATGTATCCAGGTAATCCTAGTACTTTCTCTATTTGTAATTTTGTATAGGGGAAGGAAAGTGGGGAATTACAGCAAATCTGTTGCTTTGCTCTGCATGGTCAAAACACAGGTTTGATTTAACTAGTTCCCGACCAGCCGCTGCAAGTGTACTGTGGCAGGTTGGCTTTCCTGCGCGAATCGCTGTCATTGTATGTCGGGCACATGTCGATGTTCGCCAGCCACCACGAATCGCTCCACAGAGGCAAAACGGGGATATGCCCGTGTAAACAAAGCAGATCCCCGTTCTGTCAGGGGAGTAGAGTGAGATTGTCTGTTCCTAGTGATTAAGAACGGCGATCTCTCTCTCTACTCCCAGTCAGTCCACTCCCCCCCCACAGTTAGAAAGCACCTCCCTAGGGAACATTTAACCCTTTGATCGCCCCTGGGGTTATCCCCTTCCCTACCAGTGTCATTTTTATACAGTAATCAGTGTATTTTTATAGCACTGATCGCTGTATAAATGTCACTAGTCCCCAAAAAGCGTTCGATCTGTCTGCCGCAATGTCGCAGTTCTGCTAAAAATCGCACATCACCACCATTACTAGTAAAAAATAAATAAAAATGCCATAGATCTATCCCTTATTTTGTAGATGTGATTAATTTTGTGCAAGCCAATCAATATACGCTAATTTTGATTTTTTTTTTTTTATAAAAATATGTAGAAAAATACATATTAGCCTAAACTGAGGAAGAATATTTTTTTTTTTTGGGGGGGGGGATATTTATTATAGCAAAAATATATATATTTTTTTCAAAATTGCCGCTCTTCTTCTTCTCTTTTTTTTATTTATTTATTTTTGTTTATAGCACCAAAAATAAAAACCGCAGAGGTGATCAAATACCACCAAACGAAAGCTCTATTGGGAAAAAAGGTGTATCAAAGTGTAGCGCTATTGTGTCAAATTAAATAGCCTTAATAAACAAACCGTGAAAATTATACATATGACAAATACAGTGAAAAATTTAAATAGGGAAATAATAAAGTCTCTAATGATCTCCAAAAATCACTTATGTGTAGTGATCATTCGCAGTCCATACTCAAATAGGGCGATCCTGTTCACCTTGTGAATAGCCAGTATGGTAGATGGAAGGCAATTTATGATAATACCACCACCAGAGTGAATTGCAGGATTACCAGAAAATGTGGACCCAAAAGAACATACGTTCTATGAGTCAGATGTGCTTGTATTGCCACCAGCAATGGAAGAAGAGCCTTAGAAATCCACAGTGATGGAAATCTGGAGTCATCCAGGCTTTAGTGATGAGGGGTTTTCTCCATGAGGGTGGTTATGCATCCCGGAAAATTAGCCCGTGAAAGATAAAAAAAGGGGGCCACATAGCGTAATTCCGTAAGCAGCAAAAATGTATTAATAAAAGGTAGAACACTTACATTTATGTCGTAAAAAAGCGCTTAAAGGTAAATTGGGGAGTCAGTGGAGTCCTCCCCATGCGTTTCGTCTGGGGTGCTCATCCACTGCAGCCATGCTCCCTAATAAAGACACTGTGACCCCTATGATGAGAATCCAGCTCGTACAATGTTTGGCCATGCACTTCCGGGTTCGTCCAAAATGGCGGACCCGCGTGCATTCCAAGCCTCTCTATTATGTTCCACAATGCGTTCCAGCACCCTGAGTTATGTTGTTTATATCTCCCCATATGTATTGATATATAAACTCAGGTTTGATGTTATATGTATTGGAAAGCCGAAAAACACCAAATAAGCAAAAAATTAAAGGGTAAGAGAAAGGCTGACCGTCTCCTATCCTAACGGATTGCGCGTCTGCTCTCCTACGCCACACAAAATGACGTGCGTTCCATATCTAGATCACATGATCAGACGTACGTCATGATGTCATGACCCGACGTGCGCTCCAAATGGAATGGAACGCACATCAAGGATCTCCGAAAGAGACGTGCGTTTCACGTCTCAATGTGATGGCCAAGCGCACAGCGTGGCATAGTAGTCATACGTGCGTGCCAAAAAAGTAAATTAGTTTTTTAAGTGTCCTTATTTCTAAGTTAAATAATAGACTCCTTTCCATAGATAGAAAGATCAAAGAGTTGAAGGACAAACTTTTGATACATAAAAACTCCCTAGAATACAATTCTCTTTCCTCTTGAGTCATCTTGAGAAAGAGGATAGAGACCAAAGATATAAAAAACAGAAGAAGTACTCCAGGGATGTTGGTGATTATAAAAGCAATACGGTCTTCAGTTGGCAAAAACTTTTTACTGTCACGCCTCCAATGGAAATTACCTCTAGTAGTACAGAGGTGACACCACTATCAGGCGTTCCGCCTTAGTCAACAACCTCTGGTATACAAACTATTCCAAAATCTCTATCCACTCGTGGTCGTGAAACACAGAGAGGAAGGGATAAACATGATAACGAACCCCGTATGTCTCAACAAAGGGTACGCCATTTTAGTCCCCAGACCCCAAAACATTTCTCCAGGGGTAGAGGTAACCATAGGGGTAAAAGAGGGAGCAGAGGTAATTTTAGGAGGAATGCACATCACATCGAAACTCACCCCTATCGAGACTGATAATCAGCCCCATCATCCCTCTTCAAGGAGGCAAGGGACACATTCTGACTCATATTACGATAACAACCTGTATTATCAACATCCCCCCCCTCCCCGGTGCCTATCTACAATAGATATTCACCCCTTAGAGATGTACATGGTTCTGACAATAGGAGAGATAATTATAATGATTCCCCATATGTACACAATTCCAATACATATGAGAATCAGGGTTTTCACGAAGACCGACACGCCAGAAAAGGAGGCCCAGACCCAAGAGAGGGTGTCGAGGGGAGAGGAGAATACAGAGGAGAAAAAGAGTATAATAGGCCAAGGTGTCTTCAATTTGAGTACTCAAACACTTACCCATGCAGAAATATCAGTGTTGGATAAGGGCCTCAAGTATGCCCCTCCAAGAAAATTAAATAAATTCCACACTTTCATTGATATCCATAGGTACATACGTAAAATCAATATTCAAAGATATCTGATTTCTAATCCGCTGCGGACTGATTATCCTGCAGCAACTTCAGGTACTGTGCATTCTGGATTTGCCAATCCCTCTCTCTTTTCTCCTCCTGTCCCGGTAGCCCCTGCAGTCAAAATCTTTAGGGACCTTATTCTTGATGACCTCGCAAAATTACCCGAAAAGCACATTCGCCACCCACCATTGTCAAAAGATGGACTGCAATCTTTATGTGCAAAAACTTGGTTGTCCATCCGGCGGACAAGAGGGGTGGCATTGTCATCCTAAATAAAAGCCAATATGAAGAAGAGATGTACCGGATCCTGAGTGAACCTGATACATACAGAGAACTTTCCAATAACCCTACCAATGCATATAAAAAACAGCTTCAGAAACTCATCTCTAAGGGTTATGACTTAAAGATTCTGAATAAAAAAGAGAAAGCATTTTTGATTCCTACAGCACCCAGAATCCCCACCATTTATTATTTACCTAAAATTCACAAAAGAAATTCCCCTAGCGGACTTTAAAGGCACATTTGAGAAAAATATTTAGAAAGGTATATAGAGTAAATAACAATTTATTAATAACAAAAAATAATCAAATACGTCACATAATCACATAGTTAAATCTGCTGCTGACAGGACGCTTTCGGTGTGAGGTGCTGCAACACTTGTTATTTGGACCACACTTGATCTATACTCACCATCAGCTACTGTGCTCTATAATTTTAGGCGGACCAGGAGACACAATTGGCCCCAGTGTGATCTCAGGTCTAAACTTCCATACGCCCGTTTACATTGGGCCCTCCTTCCCATTGGAAGGAAGAATAAAATCATTTTAGACCTCCACCTCGATAGTGGCTCTGTGAATACTGCTGTTACACCTTACTAAGGCCCCACACATTACGACCAGGGAACGCGTCCGATGGGCAGCACGTCAATACCTCTATGTTTCTTTTAATTTCGTCTTGGAATGCATAATCTATACCCATAGATACCAATGTAAGTGTAAACAGAAATATGTATGTATATATATATAGATCCTTACAACTTTAGAGGTTGTTCTTTATGATCTTTTCACTGTGTACTTACTATGTTTATGTTATACATACTATTTCCCATATAGAAAATTCTTGGTGCAAACCCTACAATCACCCCTGAAGAAGGAGGCATATGTAACTCCGAAACGCGCCGGGTGCAAATGTATTGGTATCATTTGTTTTTGCATTTATGGAATTGCATTCCTTGTTTTTAACTATGTGATTATGTGACGTATTTGATTATTTTTTGTTATTAATAAATTGTTATTTACTCTATATACCTTTCTAAATATTTTTCTCAAATGTGCCTTTAAAGTCCGCTAGGGGAATTTCTTCTGTTTCAAATTTGACATTTAGGATGTGGCACAACTAGTAGATAGTTGATCGATCAAATTTCTTGTTCTAAAATTCACAAAAATCCAGTGTGTCCCCCAGGTAGGCCCATTGTAAGTGGCATTAACTCCATTACCTCACGAGTGGGCAAATACATAGATTTTTATCTACAACCCATTGACAGGCAAATGCCCTCTTTTTTGAAAGACACCAGTTCTACTATCAGACTCCTTGAAAACATTGAAATACAGGATGGTTATATTATGGCCACTGCCGATGTGGCATCATTATATACCTGTATACCGCATGAGAAAGGTATAGAGGCTGTCAGACACTTCTTAGACCGTGAACAGTCTCTGGCACCCTTTCAATGTGACTATCTGATAGAACTTCTTGAATTTGCAACCAAACATAATTATTTTTGGTTCAGTCAGCGCTACTACCTCCAACAACGGGGAGTAGCAATGGGAGCGAAATTTGCTCCAAGCCTTGCGAATTTGTTCATGGCTAAGTGGGAGGAGGATGTCGTCTATACTTACTGGACCACGTCTTTGGTACTGTGGGTGAGATATATAGACGACATCCTCCCTCCTATGGAGCGGTACTTTTGAAACACTTAAACAATTTTTTGAGTACCTGAATTTCAATGATAGAGGTATTTCTTTATCACATGAGGCCAGTGAAACCAACATCCACTTTCTTGACTTAGAAATTGCAATCGTGGATAAACAGTTTAAATTTAACACCTATTTCAAACCAACAGACTGCAATGGTTTCATTCCTTTAGATAGCTATCGTCACAAGTCCTGGCTCAGTGTGGTGCCACGGAGCCAGTTTTTAAAACTTCGCAGGAACTACACTGATACGGACACATTCATTACACAGGCAAGAATCCTCAAACAAAGATTCAGAGTTAAAGGATACGATGATGTCAGTTTGGATTTAGAATTCCAGAAAGCTATCAATATTGATAGGGAGTCTTTATGACGAAACCAGAAAGAGAACCCGATATGACATTCAAATGGGCTATGTTGACCTCGTTCTCAATTAAACATAAACAAATTAGAAACATTATGAGGAAACATTGGGACGTTCTTAAACAGGATAATATTCTAGGTACGATAGTACCTGAACAGGCAAAGGTGATCTTTAGAGGAGCACCCAATGTCATCAATCCACCAGCCCGTCTCTCTTTTTTTCATGATTCATGATAACACACTAGGGCGATGTAAGGTGACAGAATTTACGTCCACAGTTACTGGAAAGAGATATAATATTAAACCATTCTGCACATGTAGCACCAGATACGTAGTGTATCTGATTACTTGCCCTTGCGGCAAGCAATACGTCAGCCGTACAATAAGGGCATTTTCTATAAGAGTGGGCGAGCATATCTCCCTAATTAAAGGCAGGGACCCTAAACATAGCATCCCCAGACATTACAAAGAATTCCATAATAGTGATCCAAAAGGTTCTCAATTTATCGCCATAGACAAATATATTCCACCTTGGAGGGGGGGTGTCATGACCAGAGGTGTTTCACGTTTAGAAATGTTCTGGATATATGAGCTACAGTCTCATTTTCCACATGGCATGAACATGGAATTGGACATCAATTCCTTTATTAATGATTCTTAAAAGATAATATAAATAGTTATAGTTATTTTTGTCGATATATGTAACCTACTCCTTTACATCTTATATACGTATGTGATGTTTGCATCAATTGTTAACAATTCACTGTGACCCGGAGAGAATCCATCTTGGACGTCAAAATTGATTTATTCTCTTCTAATCTATGAGTAAAGAGTAGATTTTAATTTTTGTCATAATACAGATTAATGGACTACGTTTACTTCATAGAAAACGTCAACGTCCAAAATTTATAATTTTTGTCATAATACAGATTAAATGATTATGTTTATTTGACATAATTCATTTGGAGCCCAAAAATATAGGTGTCCAAAATTCATTATTGCCACTTGCCGACGGACTAGATGCACATTATTATCCACATTTTGACCTTTAATATATGCAGTTTCTTTGCTTATTTTAATACGGACTAAAAAGTAGTGAGATGAGGTATGGGTGGACATTTGAAGATTACTGGTATTTTTGGCTAACTTTGCACGTAGGGGATGGATACGCCCGTCCATCCGACTAACTCTGGCTTTGTTATATGGGGACGGAACTTTTTGCTGTCCCCATTGACTTTTTTGGCACGCATGTATGACTAATATGCCACGCCGTGTGCTTGGCCATCACATTGAGACGTGAAACGCACGTCTCTTTCAGAGATCCTTGACGTGCGTTCCATTCCATTTGGAGCGCACGTCGGGTCATGACGTACGTCTGATCATGTGATCTAGATAAGGAACACACGCCATTTTGTGTGGCGTAGGAGAGCAGACGCGCAATCCGTTAGAATGGGAGACGGTCAGCCTTTCTCTTACCCTTTCATTTTTCGCTTATTTGGTGTTTTTCGGCTTTCCAATACATATAACATCAAACCTGAGTTTATATATCAATACATATGGGGAGATATAAACAACATAACTCAGGGTGCTGGAACGCATTGTGGAACATAATAGAGAGGCTTGGAACGCACGCGGGTCCGCCATTTTGGATGAACCCGGAAGTGCATGGCCAAACACTGTACGAGCTGGATTCTCATCATAGGGGTCACAGTGTCTTTATTAGGGAGCATGGCTGCAGTGGATGAGCACCCCAGATGAAGTCTAGTGAGACGAAACGCATCAGGGGACTCCACTGCCACCACGGTTTTACTTGAAGCACTTTTTTACCACATTAATGTAAGTGTTCTGCCTTTTATTAATACATTTTTCCTGCTTACAGAATTACGCTATGTGGCCCCCTTTTTTTTATCTTTCACGGGCTAATTTTCCGGGATGCATAACCACCCTCATGGAGAAAACCCCTCATCACTAAAGCCCGGATGACTCCAGATTTCCGTCACTGTGGATTTCTAAGGCTCTTCTTCCATTGCTGGTGGCAATACAAGCACATCTGACTCATAGAACGTATGTTCTTTTGGGTCCACATTTTCTGGTAAGCCTGCAATTCACTCTGGTGGTGGTATTATCACAAATTGCCTTCCATCTACCATATTGGCTATTCACAAGGTGAACAGGATCACCCTATTTGAGTATGGACTGCGAATGATCACTGCACATAAGTGATTTTTGGAGACCATTAGAGACTTTATTATTTCACTATATAAATTTTTCACTGTATTTGTCATATGTATAATTTTCACGGTTTGTTTATTAAGGCTATTTAATTTGACACAATAGCGCTACACTTTGATACACCTATTGTTTTGAGCAAATAATCTGTTTGTTGTGTTAGCTGCTAAACATTGAGCAAGTGCAGGGTTTATATTTGGGTTTATTATTAGGAAAAAAAGGACATCGATTTTGTTTGGGTACAAAGTCGCATGACCGTGCAATTGTCAGTTAAAAGGACGCAGTGTTGTATCGCAAAAATGGCCTGGTCATGAAGTGGGTAAATCCTTCTGGGGCTGAAGTGATTAAACAGGGATGTCATATTTCTTATCATAAGCTAAATGTTCTCTATGTGTACAGTAATGTGAGAAATGAAGAGACAACAAGGAATCAAGAATTCAGGTAAATTCTAACTAGAAGAATATGTATGCTTACGGACTGAAATTGCATGGACATTTTAAATGAAAACATGCAAAATTACTTTTCTGGCAGTTATATACATTTTATAAAATTTGAAAATAGAATATACACTTTTTATTTTTTTACTACTTTTTGAATTTAGGAAAAATCTTTAAAGGATCAGTCCACCCAAAATTGATATTTTAGTTACAGTAGTAGCTGACAGATTGTCACTCACTGGATTTTTTTTTTTAACTTGAACTTTGGCAAAGAGATCTCTCATAATTTTTTGGGTGGAGTTTAGGGTGTTCTAACTTCCCCTACTGCGTTCTCCAAACAAAGCATTCATGTTCACAGTGCAGTATGCTTTCAGGTATTTCTGAGCTGCTTCGGTTTACCTTTGCATTGCCTAGGAGTTGCTATGGGCTGCTCAGCAGGTACTATTTTAATAAAAACTGCACATTTTTTAAAAGGCTTCTATGAGATTATAGTGATTGTTTTTAAAGT
This sequence comes from Lithobates septentrionalis, assembly GCA_037952835.1. Classification (NCBI taxonomy): domain Eukaryota; kingdom Metazoa; phylum Chordata; class Amphibia; order Anura; family Ranidae; genus Lithobates; species Lithobates septentrionalis. The sequence goes on from JBBDGP010002219.1 coordinate 2,041,095, forward strand.
GTTACTAAACCCAGGACCATGCAGTAATTATGTCTGATCTCCCACAGTACACAGAACATGGAAATGCAATAGTTTTAGTAAATATAAACTGCTAAATACATTTTCTTATCAGCAGTTAGAGCAGTCTTGTGACTTCTATCAGTGTCTGGTTAAAGCTTGTAGGAGTAGGTTTCATTTTCTCCTGGCCCTCTGACAGCACTGATTGGCCCTGTGCTGATCACATGCACGCTCCCAAGAAAAAAAAAACCCTAGCATAACACACTAAACTGAGCATGTGCAGCCTGACTCCTAATGCTCTGGACTATCAGTAGATGGGTTGAAGTCAGTAGAAGGAGGATCAGAGAGACCGGATTTATACACAATGTGGAGGATTAACCCCTTAGGTTCCACAGTGAGTATAACAAGCATGCTTTACTGCATATGCAGACTGATTTTATGGATGTGGGTTTAGTAACACTTTAAATCTAGTATAAAAGCCTGATGTATCAATGCATTCTTACTAAGCATTGGAGTTACTTTTCCACAGCACTAAATACATTTGACCCCAAGGGGAGTTAAATGTCCAGCATGTAGCAAACCTGAGATCAGCGTTTTCTGGATTGACCAGTCAAATAAAGCTTTTCATGCAAAGAAGTAAAACATTTGTAACATGACTTAGGCATGCGGCTCACAGCAGGGGTCTGGTGCGTGCTGGTTCACTGTTTCAGGTCTGACTTCAGCTTGCATTTTGGGCTGAATATGGACCTGAAATGGACCAAAAGACGCACATCGTTTTTTGCAAAACGGACTGGACCTGCTGCAGACATATGTGAACCGGCTCCATAGAGAGCTAGTCAAAATCTCCTGCTATTGTGAATTGGATGTGGGGGGCCCGCATCCAATTCGCAATGGTGTGAACCCAGCCTAACTCTAATGCTTTCCATTGACTGATTTTTATTTGTCCGCTTCTGCTGAAGGGACATGCTGGAAATCTCTCAATCTGCAGCTGCAGCCAGTCAGCTGCAACATCCAATCAGTGTATTCTGAGAGCTGCAGGTCCTGCTGTCAGATTACAATGTCCTGGCAGGGTAATTTCTCCATTTACCTAGTTTGTGTGGATAGAGGCATCAGTTATGTTCTTTTTTTTTTTCGGTTCTGCCCGCTGGCTGAACCAAGAAGCTAACAGTGTATGGCCAGCTTAAAGTGGTTGTAAACCTCTGAAATTAAAAATAAACAAAGCAAAACCTTCCTGTAGTGTGTACTTGTCTCTATCCAAAGCAACAAGTGTGATTTCTGTCTCCTCTTTCTTCTGCTATCTGCATGAGAGGGGGGTATGTCCTTTCCTCCACTCAGGTTTCCGGATATACTCAGCTATTTTTCTCTATAATGTGCTGTTTGTGACATCAGATCCCTGCCCCTAACTTTTGGAGCTGTGTAATGCTGTGCAATGTCTGTACATTGAACAGCTTATAGATGAGAGAGGGCTGCAGATAAACCAGTACAACTTATATGGGAGGATTATTTTTTTAATCCCTGGTCACTTCAGTAGGTAAGGGTTTTCACAACCACTTTGTCTACATTCACACAGGTTGTTAGGGGCATACAGTGGATATTTGCTAAAAAATAAAATATGCGTTGCACTAGGACAATGTATTAAATAAGAATAAAAAATGAGTGCTCATACGAAATTCAAACAAATACTAGATGCAAAGAACACATAAAAATGTGGAAAAGTATTACCATTCCGTGACAATGAAATACTAAAGTGACAAACCGTGATAAGGTATTAAAAGTGCAATGTGCATATAATCAGAGTGCATTAAAAAAAATGTAAAAATACACTGTGAAACTGCATATACATCAAGAATATATATAATAAAAAACTTCATAAGTGATGAGTGTAGACAATCAAATACTATAAATAGTGTCCATCAGTGGTATCGCCAGCATGCTCATCCAATACGTGTAGATGCCAAAATCATGCTCCGGTGCACTCCTGTGACCCCCCAAAGGTTTATGCGCTCACCTTAGAGCGTGTGACACAGTGGCTAGCTGCGTCCAAACACGCTTTGGAGCCACCCCTGGGCTCAGTAATGCAGTACAGTACAGTACTAGATCCCCCTGATGAAGACACGTGATCCCTGTGTCGAACACGCGTAGGGGAGGGGCCAGGACGGAGCTGACAGCACGGAGATAAAGTAGTGATAGAGCATTACCATACTGCACACCATATCGCTGTTTTTTTCAAACCTTTGCAAGCCTGATACAGAGTGGTGTACTTACACACCTTTCAAATGTGAGTACCCCGTTGTGGGGAGTGTGTGTTTTTATTCAATAAACCTTACGTTATTATACTATTGAGTTTTTTCTTATTTATGGCCGGGAGTGGTACTAATCGAGCTGGAGACTGACACCTGTACTGCATTACTGAGCCCAGGGGTGGCTCCAAAGCGAAGTTTTTTTATTATATATATTCTTGATGTATATGCAGTTTCACAGTGTATTTTTACATTTTTTTATGCACTCTGATTATATGCACATTGCACTTTTAATACCTTATCACGGTTTGTCACTTTAATATTTCATTGTCACGGAATGGTAATACTTTTCCACATTTTTATGTGTTCTTTGCATCTAGTGTTTGAATTTCGTATGAGCACTCATTTTTTATTTTTATTTAATACATTATCCTAGCGCAACGCATATTTTATTTTTTGTTATTTGCACGATTATGAAACGTGATCTGCGTTTGCAGCTGGATATCACCGTTACTTCTATGTATAGGCATTAATTCATTGTGGCTCGCAAGATCCTTTTTCCTATATTCAGTGGATATTTGCTGCCAGGATCACAGGTGTAGTATGTGAACAGCTGTGGCTGGAAAGCCTGTACAAAGCAATGACAGGCTGACAGGAGCCACTACTGTTCACGCATATCCACATATCCAGTGATTACCTGTGGTTAGGGATAGATGTCCGACCCTGAACGCAATCTTTCTGTTTCCACTGTCATTCATCTGTCCCTAACCATAGGTAACCACTGGATATATGTGAACAGCAGCGGCTCCTGTCAGCCTGTCATTGCTTTGTACAGGCTTTCCAGCCACAGCTGTTTGCACACACCTGTGACCCTAGATGCAAAAATGTGCAGATTCTTGCCACGGGAATCTGTTGTATACCCCTGTCGGCCTGTGAGGATGTAGCAGCCCAGGTCCTTCTCTTCTCGGGTCCCTCGCCGGTGCTTCTGGTCCCTCAATCCTGTTGAGTGCCCCCACAGCAAGCAGCTTTGCTATGGGGGCAACCGAGCCGAGCCACAGCTCTGTGTGTCCATTTAGACACGGTGCCACGGTTTGGCCCCGCCCCCTCTAAACTCACTTTGATTGACAGCAGCGGGAGCCAATGGTGCCGCTGCTGCGTCTGAGCCAATCAGGAGGGAAAGTCCTGGATGGCCGAGGCACTCGTCTACATTGTTGGATAGAGATGGGCTCAGGTAAGTATTAGGGGGGCTGAAAGGGGCTGCTACACACAAAAGGTTTTTTATCTTAATGCATAGAATGTATTAGGATAAAAAAACCTTCTGCCTTTACAACCACTTTAACATTCCTCTGAGCTAGGAGGCAGAATGTCAAACTTCACAGAACAAAAAAGGGACGTCACAGTTTTTACAAGTGATGTGCAAAGCAGCACAAGCTTTTACTTCTACTATGTAAATCAACACCAAAAAGGTACTTAGAAAATATGTTTTTATTGTTTTTGTCATTGCAATAAAATAAATTACTCATTTTATATAATGTAGCATTTTGTTTTCAAAATAAATATATTGAACAAAGAAATACAAAGTGAAAGTTTTTTTTTTCTCAAGAACATCACATTTATAAGGCATCACATTTATATTTAGAAGACTGAGGTAGTTTAAAAAGTAAATATATAAATGGCACAAAGTAGAAATTAAAATTACTTTATAAATACATTTGGAAATGCTCAGTAAAAAAACAACTTCAAAAAAAATGCACGCTATAAGACTTGTTAGCAAAACCATTGCACAGAGTGCGGTGACCCAATCACTTTTCTGTAGTTTGATGAAATATGAATTTTGATTGGTTACTGCAAATTGTGCAATGCTCTTTACTTAAGGTTCAGTGCTCCCAAAAAATTAAAAACAACACAGCAAAGTTTTCTCAGTCAGTAAGATTAAAAAATATTTCTAATCAAAAAACATTTTCATTCTAAAGTCATGAAAGAAAATCCAATATCAAACAAAGCAGGCATGATATTTTTTTTTTGTCTAAACTTTTTAAATATGTTTCCCAGCCTAAATCCCAATTGCAGCCTAAACTATTTTTTTAAACTCTTAGTACTTCTAAGAGTACCGTGTTGCTATGTCTGTCCTCTTTGGGATTTCCCCTCAGTTCCTGTTTGGTGGCTTTGTTGAGATTCACCCCACTTGGCTTCAGTTGACACCCTGTATGTCACAGTGTTAAAGGGTGTCACTAGAAGTTCTAACCCTTACCCACTCTAAAGATTACAAATCTTATGAGCAGGGAGAGAGACGATGGCAAATACCCAACAAAGTTTGACTCTTCACCCCACTATCCAAAAAAAAAATTTTTGGCTGCAACTTGGCTTTAACACAAATACTTATGTTGCATCAAAACGATAACATCTAATAATGTATATTTTTTATCATAGCCCAATCATTCCAAAATCTGCTAGCTCTTTTAATTAAAATTCAGAAATATGTAATAATGTGAATGGAGACTGATTGGGGCACCTGAGATGTGAAAACATTCCCATACACTGCACTGGAAGATCCACCACAATGTAATATTTCCTCAATGCCTCCAACACTGGCTGCCAGTGGGTCAGAAGACACATACGGCGGGCACAGTATGAACAGCAGGGGGAGAGAGGACAACAGTGGAACATTTTTTTCAGGTTGTCTTGTGTGAATGGATCAATACATCTGTTTTCTAGCACCTTAAAATTGAGTACAACATGTAAAAACAGCAGGGATTGCTTAGTTAGCAATATAAAAAATGCACTTCATTGCAAAATAACCATACATTATTCAAACGTTATTACAAACCATATATATAAGGTGCAATAAAAATATATCTTATCAAACTGCAGGCCCATACTTCTAGTGTATTCCACGTGGCAAATGCTGTATCCTACGGTTTGGAGCTGTAAAACGATGTAATGCCAGCTGTACCCTGTAAGTACATTCACTACTGATTCTGCCACCCTAAGCCTTGGTAACATTCAATTTCTTAAAAATTTTAGAAGAAGGGTGTTGCAGGTTATTACCTTTTAAACTGTATGTCTGAGCAGAATGAAAAATTTATTTAAAAACACTGCAAGTGCATAAAAATAACTGTTGATCCTGTTGAAAATCCAATGAGTTGCTAGTTTCCTGTTTGAGCTGACAACACTTTCTCTGCTGTAGTGAAATCCCAAAGCGTGTTGTTAGCCCTGTTCAGTTCTTCCCTGTTGGACTAAAAATCACCTCTCCCCATATTATGGAAATGAGGAGAGGGGGTGTTCTGTGGTCCTGTAAGAGAGAACTGTTTAGGATTGACAACGCTGGTAGGAATTTCAGCTCAGCAAAGGCACAGTGTTGTCAGTTCAAATAGGAAGTTAGGTGTACACTGGATTTCTGGCAGGACAATGGGTATTTTTCTGTACTTTTTAAAGAAATATTTAAAAGCAGTGTAAAGGCATAAACAATGGGGGCATGCCTATGTATTACAGAGAAGTACTGCATTTTTTTAATTTTGCATAGACATACCATAAAACTGGCATATACATTATAATCTTTTTTCCAGCAGATACACAAAATGTGGGTATTACATCATTTTAACATTGTATACATACAGCTAAATTATTTATTAACCATTTCTTAAAACTATATTGATTAATAATATTAACTTCTTAAAATGACTTTCAGGTATTGAATAAGAAACCTGAGTGAATATATAACTTGGCTGAATGCATCTACAGTGATTAAAACTTTACAGAATGTACCCACTTTTATAATAGACTCAGTATGAGTAGAATTTTAATACAGTACAAACTATTCTCTTCAAAAATAATACAGATAAAAATAGTGCAAAAATTGACAGTCCTAATGCTACATCTTTATTCTTCAAACAAACAAGTATATTTGCTATTAATTTAAAGTGTGTGTTTTCTTTTGTGTAATGAGCTAGCTTGGGCCTCCACTCAATATTTACTTCATTTTTTGACCCTGACTAGATCTCTCTTCCTTTCCAGTCCAGCTGTGACAGATTTGTGCTTCCTGGTATTCCAAGTATTTTCTCTGGGAGAAGATTTACCATGCATTTCTTTGGACAATCTACTAGGGGGCTGATGGTGGGCATTTTTGTGCCACTGACCCTCTAGTGTTTTTTTCCAAAGGAATACAAGAAACGAACGTTTCTTAAGCCAAGCTAAAAGTATCATGGTCAGAAAAAGCAGAGATGGAGTCTTGGAGAGTAGTAAACCCCTAAGGGGGTCCATGATCCACATCACTCATATATATTGCTACATATTCTTGTCTGCTCCATGGGATATATATATTTATAAACTGTATCTATATATTAGTATATCTAATAGGCAATTGCACTATAGAGTGAAGTCTATTCACAGTTTAGAAGGCTTTACATGTTGACTTAATTTAGAGTTGGGCATCATGCAAAATCTAAGAAAAAAAGAGCACTCAAGTGCTCTTGGACCATTGTGTGCCAACAGGATCTATAACCTCCATTTAGCCCAAATCATAAAGAAGCAGCAGCACAACCTATGGTATAATTAGGATTTGGGAAAAAGGTCAGACTTGACCCAAGGCCTATAAATTCAACAACGACTGCTCATCTAACTTCCCAGCTTGCTTCCATCCCATTCATTATAGAACAATGCACACATTTTAACCCAATTTCCTCAACATTTTTTACATTATATACAAATGGTCCATTCACTCTGGAGCAAGTGACTTTTCTTTACCCCTCTGGGCTACAAATGTAAATGGAAAAAAAAGCTAATCCATATTTCTATGTTTGTGTTCCTGCTTTTTTTTCTTTCAACGGACCTACAAGTCCTAGTGCATTAGGAACTGCAGCGCACCAACATGAACCATCACAGTTGGCTCAAGGTGGTATTGGGGGTCCTAAACCAGTGGTATTACAGCCACCAACTTTTAATGTGGTTCCTAATACTATATTTCTGTGCCCTGCAAGCTGTTAAAGGCTAGGGACCATTGTTCATACAAAGACAACTAGTGGCTCTCCAAAATACCCAGCCTATGCTGGAAATTGTAGTTTCACAGTAAGCACAGTGCCATTAGTTATCCAAGTTTGCTACTTATGGTTTAAAGCCTGATTGAATCTTTAGTTTAAATCGGCTAAATTAATTGCCAAAACAAAAGGCATGCAATGTCTTACAGTTTGCCTTTTTTTCTAAAGCTGCTACAAACCTGAGTAGAAAAGCCTGTCTTCTGCCAGCAGTTACAGAGTGGGACCCTTGCTCTCTGCAGGAAGAAGTGCAAAGGTCCAATATGCCCTCTACTGAGTCAAACCTATGACCCTGCAATAAGCAAAGCTCATAATGCCTGCTGACTGGACAGCTCTGGCTGTGCCTCAGCAGGGTGTGCGTCAGACCTCTGCAACAAGACTACTGCTTACCCACAGAGAACAAGGGACCCACTCTGTAGCATGCTGACAGGGTACAGACTTTTCCACTAAGGCTGTGGCTGGTTTTTAAGTAAATCAAACTGTAATGCCGCGTACACACGGTCGGACTTTTCGTCTACAAAAGTCAGACAGCCTGTCCGACAGACTTCCGGCAGACTTTCGGCGGACTTGCGGCGGACTTGCGGCGGACTTGCGGCATACTTTCTAACGAACGGACTTGCCTACACACGACCACACAAAAGTCCGACGGATTCGTACGTGATGACGTACACTGGACTAAAATAAGGAAGTTCATAGCCAGTAGCCAATAGGTGCCCTAGCGTGGCTTTTTGTCCGTCGGACTAGCACACAGACGAGCGGATTTCGGGGTCCGTCGTAGTTACGACGTAAAGATTTGAAGCATGTTTCAAATCTAAAGTACGTCGGATTTGAGGCTAAAAAAGTACGTTGAAAGTCCGGAGAAGCCCACACACGATCGGATTACCAGCCAGCTTTAGTCCGTCAGCGTCCGTTGGACTTTTGTAGACGAAAAGTCCGACCGTGTGTACGCGGCATTAGACTTTGCATACCTTTTGTTTTGATACGCCTAGGATGTATTTAGCTAATTTTAAAAGAGAGATCATTTGGGCTTTAAAATATCTGTCTATGTCCCCCTTCAGGAGATACCATCATCAGTAATATAAATGTTGCTGGCACTGGTGAAAATGAGGATTGTTATATTGTCAAGGAAATATTACTATACAAAAGGTTTCCAAAGTGTTCATAGCACCCATTTGAAATGAATCATTTACTAACCGGACTACAGTAAACTGATTTCTATGCACTTGCATATTATCATTGCCTATTGCATTGTCTTAATACATAATCTGAATTTAAAATACTGTAAATGACAGATGTATCTATCAATATTCCATCATCCCAGATGCTAAACTGTAGTCTCTATGCTTGGATCCATCAGATCTCTCAATTCAATGGTAACTGCTTGATCATTCTCATAACTCTCAGGTTCATCTTCAGTATTCAAATTGGCATAGCTGATTCCTAGAAAAGAAAATATAAAATAAGAAAATGTATGTTTGTTATCTGATACATGATTATATGTTATGTTAATACGTTAGTAAAGCAGGAGATTGTGGTGCCGGGACCTCCTTGAGATGTTTTTCAGCACCTCCTCTTGTGCTCATGTCTAGGACTTCTTTAGAGCCACTCCCCATTTAACCCCCCAACCTGTACTGCTATCTTCTACTTAGCCTGCCTGTGGGCAATCCCTGAAAACTCATCTCTTCATGGAAGCCTATACCTGGCTCTACCTAGCTACTGAAATTGTAACTCTTGAGCAACTGATCCCCACACATTATTACCTTTTGGTATCACTTGCCTTGCCTTTTAGATTATAAACTCTCATGGACAGGGCCCTCCAGACCCTCTTGTCTTGAATTTTGTTGCAACTCTGCTGTCTCTCTTTATTTTGTAATGTGCTGCACAAGCTGTCGGTGCTATATAAATCTGCTTTGATTAAAATAATAATAAAAACTATGGGGTTGATTTACTTAAACTGGTGCACACAGAATCTGTATAGTAACCAATCAGCTTCTAGTTATTTTTTTTGTTTGTTTTTTTCGTTTTTGCAAAGCTTAATTGAACAAGCTGCAATTACAAGCTGATTAGTTACTATGCACAGCTGCACCAGTTTTAGTAAATCTCCCCCTATATATCATTTTAGAAAAACAATACTGCAGATATAAAGCAAAGGTACCCAGAGGCAGCAACCTTTTAAACCTTCTTTTCCTGGCTGACAAGCAAAGCTCTCTCACTTCCAGTGATGAAGCTTGTCTGCCTATTCTTTCTCCTGCACATTCCTTTTGGGCAGTGAGGCTGCCCAGGGCTTAGAGCAAACTCTGACACTCCTGAGAAGCTATAAAGTTTTGCCTCATCATAATGACCTGAGACTTGGAAATTACAGCAAGTCATAGGAGGCTAATGCAGGTATTCTGGGTGTCTTCACTTTATACCCACAGCAACTTTATTCTCTTTAATCAAGGGTTTGTGTGAATGTTACAGGGAAGGTCAGTGTGAGGGTTAACATTTTGCCTAAAGTGGTTGTAAAGTGGCCCTTCCCTTCCCTCAAATCAGCTGTCAGAGCTCTCCTCACTAAGCCCTGCAGAGTGTAACTTCAACTTTCTGCCCCCTTTTTTTCTGTCAGCTCAGACAAGCTTTAAAATTCAGCACTTTGAATGGATGTAGAAAATAGAAGACTGCAGAAAAACATGTACAACTTATGTAGGAGGATTTGTTTTATCTATGTGTATCACCTGAGGCCAGACACTTCACTGGGTATATATATAAGGATTTATAACCACTTTAAAGGTAATTTGTTGTGAGGGGTCTTGGAGTAGAGGATTGCCCTTTAAGTCAGCTCTGCTCCAATAACTACCAGACCTTTAGGGCCCTTTCACACTGGGGCGGTTTGCAGGCGCTATTGCTCTAATAATAGCGCCTGCAAACCAACCCAAAAGTGCCGCTGCTTTGTCTCCAGTGTGAAAGCCCCGAGGGCTTTCACACTGGAGCGGTGTGCTATCAGGACGGGAAAAAAAGTCCTGCTAGCAGCATCTTCGGAGCGGTGAAGGAGCAGAGTGTATACCGCTCCTTCACCACTCCTGCCCATTGAAATCAATGGGACAGCGCGGCTATACCGCCGGCAAAGTGCTTCTGCAGAGGCGCTTTGCGGTGGTTTTTAACCCTTTCTCAGCCGCTAGCGGGGGGTAAAACCGACCCTCTAGCGGTCAAATACCGACGGTAAAGCGCCGCTTTCAATAGTGGAGCTTTACCGCCGCCCCAGTGTGAAAGGGCCCTTACTGAAAGCACTGATAATTAACATACTGGCATGTATGTTTGAAAGTATTCATGTTTTTTCTTATTTTGCACTTTATCAATGTTTTATTGTGTGAATTAGTTGTTCATTTGACATCTTAAATACTGGAGAGATCAAACACCTTTTTGCAATAACATAATGAAATGCATAGGAAGCATAATGAGTTGGATGTGTTCAAATTATTCTACATAAAAGTGGTGTCCCGTGATAAAGGAATAATTGGGAATTCTTGTACTGTGGGGTAAATAAGAAACCTATGCAATCTGTTTTTAATAAATAAATGTTATGTTATGTTATGTATCCCTTTGGTTTAGCCATATCACCATAACCTGACCTGTTATGTTGTCTCATAAACCGCCCCAAGACCTACTCCATAGAAGATGGTTTCCATGTATTGCACTGGGGATGACCAACATGATCTAGCTTCATACTGTTTGGAATGGCTGTATAACATTAGGCTGTTCTTTATAAACCAGTGGTTCTCTGTGCATGTTGGCCACTGGGGGCATATTACTTTGTTCACTTTCCTTAAATGATTAATTACGTCTTTATTTTGTGGATTTATGTTGGAAAGAATGATAAAAAAAAAACGACAAATTGTGTAATTGGAGGTCTTTTTGGTCCTGAATATCCCCATGAATTTCCCATGTTTTATCATCTCTTTATTACTGCCACTAGTATTATGGAAATATTTTTTTCTTTATATTTCTATGTATTTGTAACAAATTCACATACCAGGAAACATTTCAAAGCCAGGTTCTTCATTTATACAGGTGACATGATTGTGCCATTCAGTCCATTTCACCTCATTTATCCTGTTTATGGAATGAAAAAAAAACACATTAATCATATAAATTCCTAATCACCAATGGAATAGGAAGTGTAAAGTCATACTCATTACCTACTGTACGTAAAAGCTAAGCATTTATGCTGTCATTGAAACTCTGGTCATTACATTGTCTTCTAATACTTATATTCGTGCACAAGCATTGGAGACATAACAGACATGCCATCCTTTGTATGTTACTTTGACTTTTTTACGTTGAATAAATCTGTTTTTTTGGTTTGCTAAAAGTTGCACAGGGGACTTTTATGCCTTGACTGATAACTTAATGAACTATCTAACTTTGCAATTTTAAATACGTAAAGGAAGTTTCTACAAACAAGGCGGCATGTATAACTTCTGTAAATATAAGTGCTCTGGCTTAAAGCAAAACTAAACTTTCTCATTCAACCTGCCTTTACTCAAGATGGCCTCAACTTGTGTGATTGGCTGTTTTCTCAACCAATAAAATAATGGAAACATGAATGGATGGGTGAGTGCGCTTTGCATATCAAAAATGAATGCTTGGATATAGTTTGGCTTTTCACCTTAATGCATTCTAGGGATTAAGGTGAAAAACCTTCTGTGTTGCAGCTGCCCACCAGACCCCCCTTTTCCTTACCTGAGCCCGATCCGATCCAGTGATGTGCACAAGCGCAGCGGCTCCCGCTGCTGTCTCTCTCCTCATTGGACAGATTGGTAGCAGTGGGAGCGATTGGCTCCCATTGCTGTCAATCAAATCCGGTGACACGGGAGCAAGGGGGTAGGTCAAAGGATGCAGCAGTGGGACTCGGGAGTGAGCATGCACGGGTGGGGGCACCTGATGAAGAGGAGGGGCCGGGGAGCCAGTGGGGGACCCCAAAAGAAGAGAATCAGAGCTGCTCTGTGCAAAACCATTGCACAGAGCAGGTAAGTATAGGCATGTTTGTTTGTTTTTTCATTTAAAAAACAAATCTTTATAACTATTTTAAGTTCCAATTTAAGCAAATAAAATATGTTGAAAATAATTAGTAACTATACTATTATATAGGTATATTAGCAATTACCTTAAACAGGCTCTGTTGTCATTTTTGGAGACAGTGCATGACTCTCCAAGCTGAAATTTTGCTTTTAGCCACACTGGTAAATTCTTCTCAAACTCCAGTATAGTCCGTGCTCTCTAAAAGTGCAAAAGAAAAGAAAAGACTATTATATAATTTTAATCTAAATGTATTATTTTTTGTGGCTAATCATTAATGATCATGCTGTTTTGTGCCTTTATGGCCTTTGATCAAAATGTTAAAATGATTTTATTTTTCTTTCCCCCAACAACTACAGTGGGTTTGGGCACAGTGTAGTGCATGCTGGGATAACCAACATCTAATTGATGCTGGAAGCCAATGACAGCAAGCACTGATCAGTGTGTTCTGGCGGGGGCACAGTCCCTCTGTCAGAATACAAAAGCGCTGTGGGGGAGATTGCTGCACTAACATTGTTTGTGTTAGTACGGCAATCTCTCAGTTTTCTTTTCCGTTCTGGGTTGAAGGAAAAAAAACTTCTAGTGTTTGCCAAGCTTAAGGAGCAAAGGCAAACCAATATTTTTCATACTAAAATATGTTTTGTAACACTACCTATAGAATTCCAGGTATTGATATTTTATACATAATTACATTGGTCCAGCTTGGTCTTTGAATGGATGAGATGGAGAGGCAGGGTGGTGACATTACTTTCTCCACCTTGCCCAGTTAGAAAACATTTTGCATTCATTCAGAAAATGCAAAGCATTCTCTGAATGGCACCTGTGCCAAGTGGCTGACCTCCTGTGTTCAGAATGCAGCTGGGAAGTTGCTCGGCACAGGACCCAGAGGCATTTGGAGATCACTGGAGCAGCGGTGTGTACTTCAGTGATTTTTACTTTCCAGGGGCATTTGCCAGGTATGGTATATGCATAGTTACATCGGTTCAAGCTGGATCAATGTAACTACTAATAAAATATCCATACCTGCAATTATTTTTTAAAGCCTAATTTCAGCTGATATCAACAGGTTTATCACAGCATATAGTGCATATTAGTTCATACATCCAGTTGTGTACCTTAAATAGTAAAAAAAAAAGCCATAAGCCATAGCTATATGCCTTAGTACAAGAAAATACATACAATTAGGGTATAGATCTGTGTTGGCCATACATCCCAACTTTCTGAGATAGGAAAGAGGGACACCGCTTAGAAGAAAGTGTGTAGGCAAAGGACACATCCTCTGCCATGCTTCAAATTATGTGGCCCATGAAGCAAAAAAATATTGGCTAAACCCAAAAGTTTTTTCTCATCATTGTGTTTGCTTATACTGCCTTTTTAAAACAATAATGTAACAATAAAAAGGTTTGTGTGAAATATCCAGTGTAATTAACACTTTTGGTATTTCAGTATTGCATTCATTATAGAGATCTACACATCTATCCAAAATGGGGGACAATTGAGAAGGGAAGAGGGACAGAGGGCTTTGATTCCAAATGAGGGATAGAGGTATGGTGTTGGCTGATTATTAAAGGATTAAACCTAAAAAAAATGGTTAAAAAGGTTTTATTGAAAAAAAGAGTGACATAGTAATTTTCTATCCTAATTTTCAAATTTTTCACTGCTTCAAGTGTTAATGGTTTAAAATGTAGCATATATAAATACAGCTATATAATTACAGATATTCATACTTCTTTGTAATACCTGTCAATTGTTTAGCTTGGTTGTTATAATTAATGTATAGACATATACTGTAAATATATGATATACAATGGCCAATTACAGTCAATCATAAAACACATTTTTTAGCATAATTAACACATCTTACAGTATATCTGACTGGTGTTTGGTTACTTAAGATGTGTACATGCCATTATTCTTTCTACCATAATTGTCAATAAACACTTTGGGGGTTATTTACGAAAGGCAAATCCACTTTGCACTACAAGTGCAAACTACAAGTGCAAAGTGCACTTGAAATTGCACTGAAAGTGCACTTGGAAGTGCAGTTGCTATAAATCTGAGGGGTAGATCTGAAATGAGGGGAAGCTCTGCTGATTTTATTATCCAATCATGCAAGCTAAAATGCTGTTTTTATTTTCCTTGCATGTCCCCCTCGGATCTACAGCGAATGCACTTCCAAGTGCACTTTCAGTGCAATTTCAAGTGCACTTTGCACTTGTAGTTTGCACTTGTAGTGCAAAGTGGATTTGCCTTTCGTAAATATCCCCCTTTGTTAAGTTATTTTAGAGGAATGTGTTGTTTTGTGCAGTATTGTTAGAATGTGTGGATTTTACTAAGCAACGTAATATAAAGCATCTACATATACACACCTGCAATCTCCATATGTGCTCACTTTCTTTTGAAATCTTTTCAACAGTTTCTCCCATCAATGCAATCAGCATATTTAGCAAAAGGACAAATGTTAGAATGACATAGGCAATAAGAAGCAGCAGAAACAGGACTGGGTATTTAGAGTCATGTTGCATCTCCAGGTCTCCTAGTCCAATAGTGAGCTTAAACAGTTCCACTATGGCTGTGCTGAAACTCTTGTATGCGCTGCATTCATCACCATCTGTGCAGTTTTCAATCAACGAGGCAAGAGCTATTTAAAAAAAATGCAAACAATTGTTTTAATTCATTATTTAAAATGTGAAAATAAATCTTTACTTTGCTATACTGGGTAAGTCCAATTCAAATGATACCAATGGTGGGTCTTAAACTACATATTATACATTCGGCTCTACCTTCACCCACTGGATAAACAGACATGGGTGCTCTAATTTAGAACATTACTGTAACTGGTATATAGCTAAACTCTGCGTACTTTCACACTGGGGCGGTGCCGGTGTTAGTGGTAAAGCGGCGCTAGCTTTAGCGGCGCTTTACCGCTGTCATAGCAGCGCTTTTCGGCCGATAGCGGGGCGCTTTTAGCCCCCGCTAGCGGCCAAGTGCCTGTGTTGCGGCACTGCCACAGCACTTCCGCAGTGCTGCCTATTCAGTTCAATGGGCAGGGCGTTTTGCTGTCCTGCAAGCGCACCGCCCCAGTGTGAAAGCACTCTGGCTTTCACACTGGAGAGGCGCTTTACAGATGCTATTTTTAGCGCTAAAATGCCTGAAAAGTGACTCAGTGTTAAAGTACCCTAAAAGTTTTTATTTCATAATAGATTTTGTAATAAACTCCAGTTTCCAAAATGATGTAGAGACAATAGAATGGCTAAACGTTTTTTTGACAACTCTCTAAAATGATTGGGTTCATGTGTTTCCAGTGAAAGGTATTGTTAATTCTACAGCATACAAATACATTTTAGACAATTTGTGCACCTCCAAACATTTGGTGTCTGTCTGAGTAGGGCCCTTTTCTGTTCCATCATGACTGTGCCCCTGTACACAAAACCAGCTTTATAAATCCCCGGTTAGATGGGTTTGGTGTGGAGTCCTGACCTCAACACTACTGAACACTTTTAGAATGTACTGGAACTGTGATCCAGCCTTCTTGTTTTTTCCAGCATTGGTTACTCCATATTATTTAAGCTGCATGGTACTTTTATGAAAAATATGAAATAATAAGGTAGCTACCTGTGTAATAGACCCAGGTATAGAAAGGTCTGCAAGACCACAAAGTGCACTTTAATGAGCGTCTTACATAATGGAGGTGATCATTGCTTTGTAAAGTAATCTGTAGAATTTGTTTTATTGTTTCTTTTTAAAATTTGAATAAATAAAGTAAGGCTTTGGTTTATTAAAGAACCTGGCAAATGTTTGGATATTTGTTATAAAATGCTACTAGCTTGATAAAGAGCCAGCTTTGGTTCAGCAGTTGCTCTTAGCTTGATAAAGAGTTTGTCATGGCTTAAATCATCACTACTAAGTACAGCAGCTACTATGCTTTGTATTATCTCTTTTATGAAATAAAAAAAATGTACTTAAAACATCTTTAAATTACATTTTGGTTTTGTTAATATTAACATTGATATCTGTAAGATGTACTTACCTACTCCAAACCCAAACAAGAATAAGATGTACACAAATAGGAACTTCAAAACGTCGTTCAGGATGACCTGGAAGAAAGATAAATGTAAATTCTCCAAGTTAACATAAATGTAAAAATAGCAGCTTCTAACTTTACAAACTGATGAGTGACCTTTATATAAAAGAGTACCTGTCATATAATATTTGATAATGCTAATTCCTTTTGGAAAACTGTTTCATTAGGAGCTAGCATCATCATCTACAGTACATAGGTTTACAGTCATCACCTCAGAAAAAAAGGAGAAACTGTCTCTGCAATATCCTCCCCTTCACTAAAGCTGGTCATACACTGTTCAAATTTTGTTCCATTCCTGATGAGCGAGTAAAAATGTATTTAGTGGGTGACCTTGTTGGCCCCCTCCTGCCAGGTGGTAAATTGTTGGCCAAACAGTGGCTGCATTCAACCAGATGCAGCTGCTGTTCTGCCATTCCTATAGCTGCCGGCAGCGGCCATCAGTATACAATAGCCCAGCTGGGAGATGTATCTATTAATGCAGCATCCATGCTGTTTTTTCTAGTCGAAGTGTGTATGGCCAACCTAAGGGATTGCTTTTTCAAAACAAGAAAATATATATAAAACCTGTTAAAAGAAAGAGACACTTACCTTCTGGATCATTACACTGTAAATTCCCAAGGACTGAAATCCTCTTGTGTAATACAACATATTTGCCCATCCTAGCGCCATGGCTAACACAAGGAAGGCTAGGTATTCTTTGACTCCAAAAAGGTAACAGAAAACAGACAAGACAACCAGCACTGCCTGTATGAAACTGGAAAATAAAATGAAAACTATTCAGTATAAAGCATGCCTAGTAGTGTAATCAGTTATTTTTTTCATTGTGACTGATGCATCACTAGACTATGTAACTATGTTCAAGTTACACACAATACGCAGAAAGTGTGGCTAAGGCACTACCAGTAGGAAGCATATTGTATAAAGCCCAAATGGGATATTATTTACTGATAGTGTTTTTATGTGGCTATAATACCAGTAACTCTTTTTTCAGAGGTGTTTATTTAATTGTATTTTTTTTTCTCATTATAATAAGTATAAAAAACAATAACTCTTCAAAAGTTCACTTTCAAACTTTTGAAAACACTTTTGAACATATAGAAAAAGTGGTAGTGTGGGCTAGTGACATACTAACTGGTGGCACCAACATCCCTTAATAAGGCATACATACAAAAAGGGGTTTGTTGATGGGATTTTTGGCGGTGCCTTAGACAAATAGTACCAAAGAAGAAATTTAAAATTTAACTCATTTTATTTTAACATCTTTAAAAATTGTGCAGCATAAAAATAAATTGGCAGATTGACATTTAATCATGTCATAGATATAATTTTCAAGTAGAAGATAGCACAGAGTTTTTATCCCAACCTGTTTTGCCCGTAAGGGCTTCCTCTGGGGATTAATTGAAAAAGTCACCAGTGAGGTCATCCAACTGTGCCAACCCAGAGCCACAGAGGTGCCGCAAAAGACACAGGACAAACCTTGCGGCCACAGAGGGCACACAGAGACCAAGAAGAAAAACTGCCAATATAAAGTTAAGCGAGGGTGCCAGAGGGGGGACAAGAAATGTCACAACCAGTCATAGATTGACTTGGCAGCGTAAAAAAATGTGATGGTCATCCTCCAGCTTCCCGAGGGTGACATGTTATCACACTGCCAAGTCCATCTTTGACTGTTTATGACGTTTCTTGCCCCCCCCTCTGGCACCCTCGCTTAACTATATATTGGCACTTTTGAACATATCTTGTCAATAGTTTAGTGCTTTCAGCAAGATGTTGTGTGTGAGTACCAGTTGGCTAAATATTATTCAAACTCAAATTATATTTATTAAATCAATTCAATTCAACCTAATAATTTACCTATGAGCAGGATCTCCTAAATATCACCTGAAGTGGAAGAAAACCCTAACTATACCTATTCTTAAAAATGATTCCACTCCGCTTCTTCCTACCTATCCTGGCCAATTGGTCCAGTCACGTAAGGGAGCGGTCAACAACAACTCTGAATTCCGGAAGCCATAACATCACCCATAGGCTCCTATAGCCCAGCCATTGTCCCTCCTCTCCCCTACAGCATCAGCTCCTCTACACAGGGGATGTTTGAGTTGTGCCAGCCTTATGTCTATTGCACGCTAAAAAATACAGGTTTGCTAATGACTATTAGAATCAACTGTTTTTTTTTATTCTTGTTTACATAACCGAAGGGTGGTGACATATTCAGAAAGGATTTTTTATCATTGAAAATTGTTGATATTTTTTATGCTTATTGGGTTCTACTTGGTACTTACAATAATACATGGAACCAAGCATCTGACAGGACATATCGTAGGTCTGAAGGCTTCACTAAGAAGATAACCACACCCTAGAGAGGAGACAGAAAACTGGTCACAAAAATAGAACGTTTCTGTAAAACATTCTGCAATGTAGACATTATCCTACCTACTCAATATAAGTGGTGGAATCTAGAGACTTTTAGTGACACTACAGCCAAAGTCTTTTTTCAGTTTTGTACAGATTAGGAAAAGGTTAGAACCTCTGTCTCATATTTATTCCTGTCTACTGTTGCCTGGGAAGAATAAGAGGAGAAATCTAAACGTTGACAATTGTGACTGGAATAGGTGATGGGAAATCTCCATATACTTTTTTGTAGCTTTGGACAGAGCAGGGAATGGCTAAAACCTTTTATTTTATTTATTTTTTGTCTGTGACTTGTTGGAGAGATTTCCATTCATCATAGTGAGACTAACGGGAATAGGAAGAAAAAATGGGTGCCTTCATTGCAAGTTTTCCCCTTACCTCTTTTCCCATCACTTTCTGTCCTGGTAACAATGGTCACCATACAAAATAAGTGATAGAATATGAATTGGCATCTTGACTTTGTTTTTTATCCCCCCACACTTAAAAAAATAGACTAATGTTTAACATGTTTCCTTACATGTGCTGAGATAACCTTCAATGTATTGGCTGCTCCAGCTGTCAAGGCTGAAAGATAATCCATTGGGTGTATGCATGTCTACACAATATATTTTTTTAAGCAAGCTATACCTGTAAATGAAGGAAAGTACACAATCACCTTTTCTGCTGCCTGTGAAATCTTCTGATGAGGTCCACAATAAAACCAACACTTCCAAAAGTACCAATCTCAAAGTTCCCCTGCAGCTCTCACTGGCCAACTGCTGACCTCCGTGCTGCTATTATATACGATAATAAACTGAGATTAGAGGGCGGAACCAATCAGAGTTGTGGGGTACCCAGGAAATCAGAAGTGTCAGTTTAAGTGTGGACTTTAGTAAAAGATTTCTCAGCATCAGAGCAGTTCATCAGCAAGTTCATCAGCACAGCCAGCAGGAAAGGTGAGCATGAACAGTCTTCCTTTTTGTATAGTGTCATGGTCATTTTAATATGACATTAAAGTATAGAATAAGGTTGCAACCAATTAGGTTTCAGGATACTGTGCTCAGATGACAGGAAAGTAAGTCTGTTGTGTTTGCTGTATGGAGTGCCTTATTTAATAAGCCTGCAATCTACATGTACTTATTGAATATAGGCACATACAATATATCAAACACTTTCTATGCACATTAGAATTGGGAAAACCTAGTGCATATAAAGATCTATATCATATGATGGAAGCAGGTTGTACACTGGTTAGCACACCCATGTTTTTGCTCAGTCTAAAACTATATAAGGGTGGGGCCACATGACATCAAACAAAGAACTATGCAAAGAATTAATGAGTGTAATGATACGCAATGAAAAGAATGAATCGTTTCCATAATTACACCCTGTAATTGGAAAACATTGCGATTACTCACCTCTTTGATCATGAGGTAGGTAGCACAAACAATAATAAACATTTGTCCAACCAGTTGCAGCCATCCTCGATCATATGAGAGACTAAGTGGATACAAAGCCTGTGATAAGAGGAGAAAGATATTAGGGGGGCTCAAGTCAAAGATCTCCAGCATGTTAAAATAGTGTGTACTGAAAAGCCATACTGAGGGAAACATGTAGGCTGCCATTGCTGAATGCTGACCTTCTTTGAAAAATGCTAGCTGCCTGTCTGTATCTGGTTTCTATACTTTGGACCTGGAAGAAGCAGGAAGATCAGGCTATGAGAGTGAAGTTAGTGTTATTAATCTACATAATTGTTCTGGGTTGGTATGTAAAACCAATGGATGTGCCTGACAGCCAGGCAGCTAGCATTTATCACAAGGAAAGGTCAACAATGGCAACTTCAAGGGTATGTTTAGAGTTTGGGTAATTTTTTTCTATAGGTTGGTAGCAGAATGAAAGACCTGACTGTGGAGGCTTATGTATAGTTAAGGGTTACCAATGACATTTTGAAGAGATAGTTCTCTAGGCTTTCGTACTCTACACAATTTTGTTCTGGTAACTGTAGTGACCACTTATAAATAAAGTATACAGTCTACATATTTGTACATTTTACAGGGACTGGAACCTAATGTTTAACAATTCCCTTATGGAGCGTACACACGGGCGGACTTTTCGACCGGACTGGTCAGACGGTCTACCCGACGGACTGTCGGTGGACTTCTGACGGACTTTCCCAACAAACGGACTTGCCTACACACGATCACACCAAAGTCCGACGGATTCGTACGTGATGACGTACGACCGGACTAAAATAAGGAAGTTCATAGCCAGTAGCCAATAGCTGGCCTAGCGTCAATTTTTGTCTGTCGGACTAGCATACAGACGAGCGGACTTTTCGACCGGACTCGAGTCCGTGGGAAAGATTTGAAACATGTTCCAAATCTAAAGTCCATCAGATTTTCGACCAAAAAAGTCCTCTGCAGGTCCGATGAAGCCCACACACGGACCAATTGTCCGCCGGACTTGATCCGTCGGACCAGTCCGGCTGAAAAGTCCGCTCGTGTGTACGCGGCATTAGACAGTGGTTCTCAGCCACCAGTTTCAGGACTACTGTCTGTCAGCAAGAATATTGTTTCAGAGTTCTAAGGATCTAGCTGGGCACAAATCAAATGAATGCATTAACAGAACTATAAACTTTCGTTCATTATTTACAGTAGTTTACAACATCTTTCTGTACTATCTTAAATGCTACAACAAATTTGAAGCTTAAAGTAGAACTGTGAGACTATGGGCATTCAATTATTTACATATTTTTAAAAAGCAGTAAATAAGCTTTAGCATCCTTTCCTAAGAGCTTTTCGATCAGGTCCGCCTTTCAGTTTTTAAAGCAGACTATAGGCAGGCGGATGTACACAGACATACATCCGTTTACATCCACCTACCTCTAAATCTGCCCATGTCCAGAAAAGGAAAAACTTCATCTATTTTCATTTTTTCCAGACCTTAATGTGACAGACTGGACGTAGCCCATAGATCCAACATGGGGCCGCTGTTAAAATGCGGACACCAAAGTGACATCTATCCCATTCTAATCTGATTCAGCAGGGGTTCAGTTCATGGATATCTGGCTGAACAGAAGCAGACAAAGTCAGAGTGAAAGAACACTTCACTGACATCTGTGGCTGCAGGCATTGTGGAGTAATTCACCATCAAATTTACAGAGAAGTGCTTTCACTTTAGTTTTTCTTCCTTTAGCTCCTGTCTTTCAGGCGTGCTTTGAGAGCACACTAGCCTTCTAATGTAAACACAACAGATTCATAAAAAAGAGAGCTGAGTAGAATGCAAATGCTAGGCTTGAACAACTTCTCTGCATTTCTTGTGGACTTTGAGGAAGAATTGCTCCAAATATTTGCTGCTATAGGAGTCAGTGAGGGCTTGTTATATAGTTTATTTACAGATTTTTTTAGGAATATAAACATATTTGAATGTAAGGCTTTAGAATCCCTGCCAATAGGGGGTACAAACAGGACCTGAGCTGCTGTGAGAACAACTTGAACGAGTTCAGTTAATTGTTTAATAATAATAACAATTATAATAACAAAACTAATGAACTTAGCAAGGTTACCTAGTAAATATGAGATGGTTTACCTGTTCTCCACGTGGGCGGTAATAGGAGATTAATGTCAGGACAATATTATATGTTAAAGACAGAAGAAAGGACATGAAGAACATGTATCTTGCAAACTTCTTCCATTTTAGTTGAAGCAGCGTATGGAGGGGCTCCAAAGATAACAATTCATGACGGTTCTAATAAAAAGTACAATTCTGTTATTAAAAACATATTACACAAAATTTTATGCAACAAAATACAAAGCATAAAACTAATCTTTTATTAGATAAGTTGTGCTGATATCCATAACCTAAAGCTAGATCTGTATGGAATGTGGACAGGCTGCATAGTGTAGTGTGCAACGTGTTGGGAAATAAACACTGTGCCCAGCCAAATCAAATAGTTCAGTGTGGTTTGATTTCTGTTAAGCTGAATCACATAATTGTTTATTCTACTTCTAAGGACTCCATAGTTAAGAGGAATCCCCATCCCCACCAAAATTCCTAATTCAATCCACCTATCATTACAAAGACCAGATGATTGTGCGGGCATTCCCCAACTGATTTTCCATAATGGGCTTCACAGGGTACATACATATTATCATATGGAAATATCACATTGTCACTCTCTAAGAGACAAAAGAAGATGGTAGGATATTCATAACAGTGGTGCCCAGCAAAAATGTTAATCTTTTCGGGCAATATTGGCCATTGCTTTAAATGGATTGTTTTCAGTGGCCCATGTTTTACAGGTGTGCACAGAAAGAAGCTTCCCTTGTATGGTGAATTCTGAGAATGTAATAGCAATATTAAAGTAGATCTAAAACCGAAATTAATGACATTTGGTTTGCTAAAGCAAAAGTGTATCATAACCAATTGCTGAAGTCAGCAAATTCCCATTCATTTTAATGGGAAAAAAAGTACTAGGGTTTACATGTGTTGCAGTAACGTGTAAACGTGCAATCTACCACACATTGCAGCAACACAAAGATCTGTTGGATGCCGAATACTTTGTGTCATACAAAACTATAAACCTTCTAGCACGACTTGCACAAATTATAATACTTAAAATATGGCATGTGTGAATTTGGAATCTAAATAATAATGTTTAAGTTGTTTTCATTCCTGTGTTTAAATCTAGTGACATTTCTGTATATAACAATACCTAATGACAAGTCCTGTGATACTTACATTGATGTTGGTGTTATAAACCACAATTTCCAATAAGGAATTATGAGTGGTTGTGTCCACATCTTTTAGGTCATACAGACAAGATGAAACCGGTCCATAGGCCCAGTCTGTGAACTTTCGGGACAGAACCCTGTTTTCCTTTTCTTTTATCTCTCGACTCAGTATGTAATGTAGTATCTACAAAACAGAAAAATTATATGTTAAAAAATGATCATGTAAAACATTTTCACCTTCATGATCTTTAATAATCCAGCATGTAAGGATTGGTCTTGAATTGGCTGCGCCATGAGGTTAACCAATTTGTCAAGGGATAAATCTGTCATATTTGTCCATAAATCAATATATCTTGACCACACAGGCAAAAAAGAAAGCAGTCATATATCTTTTTTTTTTTTTTTTTTTTCACTCAGTATAGCGGGAATATTGGAACTTTGGTATAAAAACATCTTGCCCAGTAGAATAACCAGTTATATACAACAGTATAGTTGTTTAAAATCTTACATCAGTTTTCCCAGTCTTAGCTGCAAGTTGCATTGGAGTTAGTCCTTCGTTATTTTCAATACTTTCCAAAGACTTGTTTTTGCATGTTCGTAGGATTGTATCATACATTCGTATGATGAAGGCATTCTGTGCTTCTGAATTCTCTGCCACTGTCACCAGTGCATGAAGAACAGTGTTCCCCAGAGAGTCTTGGATGGTAATATTGGTCTGGCTGTTCTCCATCAACAGCTGTACCACATCTGGTTGGTTGGTGCATGCAGCAAGCGCTAATGGCGTTTGACCTAAGCAACAAATAACATTTTGTAAGCTTATCAGAAAAATGTCTACGTTTTTTTTTTGTTTTATATATACTTTGAAGGTTACTCTACTATTCTGGTCATATAATGATTTTTTTTATAAAGGAACTTAATCTTAATAAAATGTTTCCAATTGCAAGAGCCATTTAGATCAATACATCTTTTATAGAGGAATTATAGTCTTTTTAAAGAAATGCATGAACGGAGCCTACTTAGTGTACTTTATAGCATACTGCCACCTGACTGCACACAGGGCTTGAACAGTTCAGACAATTATTTTGGCTCGATCATTTATAGGGTACCTGAGAAGGGACATAACTGCTTATAAAGCTCCTCATTATGCTGCCTGTCTGAATCCATCCTAATAGGAAAAAAGGCTTTTTCTAACATTGCGCTGGTTTATTTTATATGTTTTTTAGGTAAAAACCTTCTTTAGCTCATTAACATTAAAAAAAAAATGCCCATTTAGGAATATGCCTTATTGTAATTTCCGTGATATTATCGGTTATGCACAACTTTAGTTTAGTATACCCATTTGTGATTATAATACCCATGGCAAATGTTATGACAACTAGCCTTAATGAAGCAGGAATTGTATGTGTTGTATTTCAGCTACACCAAATTTTCAATAAACATTCTGAACAAGAAAAAATGCCCATTCTCTAGAAGGTCGGAATGAACCACTTTGGCCATTTAGATGCACTGAGAAGTAGTCATTTCAGAGTCTAAATAAGTTGGCCTTTACAATTTCAGTGGCTTAGCCTATCAAATGACAGATATTTTCTATTATGTTGGGAAAGAAATGTGATGCAAGTTACAGAATAGCATACTAGCTTTTAATATTTTTCAATCTTTAGGTGAACAGGATCAGCAAAGAACCTTGCATGCCCATCATGTCAAACACAAAAAAAGATGAGAAGTACAAGTTTCAGCCATGTTATAGTGAAGCTTGTATATGACTATAGTGAATGAAATCACAAAAATCTCTAATTATTATTACTTACCAAAATAAAATCCTTCATGTTTATGCTTTGGGTTAAAGAAACGTCCTTGTGCCCATACATTTAGATTAGCCCCTTTTCTTATCAAGCACTTGACAAGGTCACTCTGACGTCTCTCAATGGCTATGTTCAGTGCCGTTTGACCTAGAAATAGATTCAATATACTCAAAATATAATATCTAATTTGTAGAAGTAAGAGAAATAAACAGAGGTTTCTAGAGGTAAACTAGAGGTTCTAAGTCTAATCCAGGTCAGGTTCAGGTATTCCAGATCAGCAAGATGTGTGTCCTGTTTATGATTTTGTGAATATTTAAGATTTTATGGTTTGTTCATAATCTGCATTCTAATAATTTTGCAAAATGTAAAGACATATTGGGAGCAGCCCAAAATGACTCCAGATGTGGGAAAAAAATTGGTTGTTTTCAATTAAAATTCTTGATGTGTTACAAACTACTGGTAGACATTCATAAAAATGCACAGGGTTTTCATGTTTGGACAGTTTATAATACCTAGCATTGTATTTAGTAGAAAGCTAAGTCCATTTTAATCAGCCATTTACAGTGCCTTGCGAAAGTATTCGGCCCCCTTGAACTTTTCAACCTTTTTCCACATTTCAGGCTTCAAACATAAACATATAACATTTTTTTTTTTGTGAAGAATCACCAACAAGTGGGACACAATTGTGAAGTGGAACGAAATCTATTGGATTGTTGAAACTTTTTTAACTAATAAAAAAATGAAAAGTGGGGCGTGCAAAATTATTCGGCCCCCTTGCGTTAATACTTTGTAGAGCCACCTTTTGCTGCGATTACAGCTGCAAGTCGCTTGGGGTATGTCTCTATCAGTTTTGCACATCGAGAAACTGAAATTCTTGCCCATTCTTCCTTGCAAAACAGCTCGAGCTCAGTGAGGTTGGATGGAGAGCGTTTGTGAACAGCAGTTTTCAGCTCTTTCCACAGATTCTCGATTGGATTCAGGTCTGGACTTTGACTTGGCCATTCTAACACCTGGATACGTTTATTTGTGAACCATTCCTTTGTAGATTTTGCTGTATGTTTGGGATCATTGTCTTGTTGGAAGATAAATCTCCGTCCCAGTTTCAGGTCTTTTGCAGACTCCAACAGGTTTTCATCCAGAATGGTCCTGTATTTGGCTGCATCCATCTTCCCCTCAATTTTAACCATCTTCCCTGTCCCTGCTGAAGAAAAGCAGGCCCAAACCATGATGCTGTCACCACCATGTTTGACGGTGGGGATGGTGTGTTGAGTGTGATGAGCTGTGTTGCTTTTACGCCAAGCATATCGTTTTGCATTGTGGCCAAAAAGTTCGATTTTGGTTTCATCGAACCAGAGCACCTTCTTCCACATGTTTGGTGTGTCTCCCAGGTGGCTTGTGGCAAACTTTAGACAAGACTTTTTATGGA
The DNA here is from genome assembly GCA_037952835.1 of Lithobates septentrionalis. Lineage (NCBI taxonomy): Eukaryota > Metazoa > Chordata > Amphibia > Anura > Ranidae > Lithobates > Lithobates septentrionalis. The sequence continues at coordinate 2,067,850 of JBBDGP010002219.1, forward strand.
TATCTTTGAGAAATGGCTTACTTCTTGCCACTCTTCCATAAAGGCCAGATTTGTGCAGTGTACGACTGATTGTTGTCCTATGGACAGACTCTCCCACCTCAGCTGTAGTTCTCTGCAGTTCATCCAGAGTGATCATGGGCCTCTTGGCTGCATCTCTGATCAGTCTTCTCCTTGTCTGGGCTGAAAGTTTAGAGGGACAGCCAGGTCTTGGTAGATTTGCAGTGGTCTGATACTCCTTCCATTTCAAAATGATCGCTTGCACAGTGCTCCTTGGGATGTTTAAAGCTTGGGAAATCTTTTTGTATCCAAATCTGGCTTTAAACTTCTCCACAACAGCATTACGGACCTGCCTGGTGTGTTCCTTGGTCTTCATGATGCTCTCTGCGCTTTCAACAGAACCCTGAGACTATCACAGAGCAGGTGCATTTATACAGAGACTTGATTACACACAGGTGGATTCTATTTATCACCATTAGTCATTTAGGACAACATTGGATCATTCAGAGATCCTCGCTGAACTTCTGGAGTGAGTTTGCTGCACTGAAAGTAAAGGGGCCGAATAATTTTGCACGCACCACCAGTTTTTTATTTGCTAAAAAAAGTTTGAAATATCCAATAGATTTCGTTCCACTTCACAATTGTGTCCCACTTGTTGGTGATTCTTCACAAAAAATTAAAATTTTATATCTTTATGTTTGAAGCCTGAAATGTGGCAAAAGGTTGAAAAGTTCAAGGGGGCCGAATACTTTTGCAAGGCACTGTATGCTACCAGAGTCATAAAAAAAAAGCTTGACTGTGGTATCCATTCACATGAATACTAAGGAAGTAATTTGTGCTTAATAACAGTTTGTATGCATCTTTTCTGCTCTTCTATGTGTATGTCTGGGTTTTATTGTGCAGCGCAGATGCTACTCATCCTTACCTTTATAATTCTCTTCTGTATATGCAGCATTAATAAATCTTTCTAAAAATCCATTCTCCTCAGCGAATGACAGCAGGATACTAACAATCTCAGTAGTATTGTCATTAATGTTCAGCAATGCCTTCATCAAACAGGTTTTTCCAGTGTCTTTTGATGTTAATTTGTACATGTAGAAGTCTAAAACACAGCACATAATTTATTAGCCTGTATAATAAACATGAGCACAACTTACTGGTGTATGTAAACCATGCTCGACCATTTGTGTTAATGTATCTATAATACAGTACTTTTCTTTTATAGCAATTCAGTAATATTAAAGTATATCAATACCCAATTACTAAAATCTCATATAATTTTTTTACAAGTTTATGTAATTTAAAAAGGTCCGTTTTAATATTTTAAATCTTCAACTTTCACTAGAATAATTACTGATGATCCTGGTGTCAAGGTTCAATATAAACAAAAAAAGAGCGACAATATTAAAAAAAAAAAACACAATATTTTTTACTTTCTCCTATAATACATATCCCAAAAATTTAAAAATCTAATTTCTGCATCAGTTTAGGCCAATATGTATTCTGCTACATATTTTTGGTAAAAAAAATTCCAAAAAGCGTATATTGATTGGTTTGCGCAAAAGTTATAGTGTCTACTAAATAGGGGATAGATTTTGGGACTTTTATTTTTTTATTGTTTTAATGGTAATGGCGGCGATCTGCATTTTTTAGCGGGACTGTGACATTGCGGCAGACAAATCTGACCCTAAGTAAAACTTTTTGGGGACCAGTGACACCAATACAGTGATCAGTGCTTAAAAAATGCACTGTACAATGTATAAATGACACTGACAGGGAAGAGGTTAACACTAGGGGGCGATCAAAGGGTTACCTGTGTTCCCTGGGTGTGTTCTAACTGTGTGGGGGATGGGATCACTGGGAAAACACAGAGATCGCTGTTCCTCATCACTAGGAACAGCAGATCTCCATGTCATCTCCTGTCCAAACAGGGATCCGCTTTGTTTACATATGCAGATCCCCGTTCTGCCTCTCTGTACCACAACTGTGGGTGGCCGGCAGACATCGAGTCTGCTGACCCACGCGCACGCTCCCCCGGCGTGCCCATAGTATCTCATGAATGGAACGACGTACAGTTACGTCGTTTTGCGCAGCCGTGCTGCCCAGTATATGAGCGGTGGGCAATCTGGATGTGGTTAAATAAAATAAATACCCTGATTGAGTACTATATGATTAGATAATACCCAAGTAACACAGAAAAACTGGTCAGATATGTGTTTTTGGAAATCATTATTGAAAATTTGTAGATTCTATGTAATTCTCAGGTTATGTCACAGTTGTGCAGCTGATGCTACAGCTAGCCATATACCAATAGAATTTCTTTAGAAAATGTTGGTTTCAGGAAGGTTTGATTTTCTAATTGTTAGTGGTGTCAAATCAACATTCATTTTTTATCATTCTTTCTTCATTTGAAGGAGCAGGATGGAAATTTTTTCTCATATGAACAGAATTCTAACTTTGAAAGCGTTTTTCTTTAATTGGAAAAAAATATACAAATTGTAATCCAAGTCCAAATAGCAGGTCTAGATAAATTTGAACAAAATTAGTTGACTCACTGATGCTAAAAAAGAATGTTCTGATGAACAATTTTTCAACAAACGTTCAAATAAAAATATAACCATGTATGGCCAGCTTGAGACCCACTGGCAATACCCTGAAAATTCACGATTCTACAAATTCTAGAAACAGTCACAAAAGAGAAATTAAGCCGGAATAATCATCCTTATTGCTAAAGGGTTGGGTTGGATATTTTGCGCCTTTGCACAGCAGCTTTTGTATATGGAGTTATAATTCCTTACACAGTTTATTAAGAAATAAGTAAACATAAAGCATTATATTTACCTTGAGCTTGCTTCTGTGTATATGTTTCAGCACACTCTTTGGCCTCTTGCAGCAATCTGCTCAATGATTCTATGTCGCCTTCAGAGACTGCTTTGAACAAAAGATTTTTAGGTGGCCTTTTTGGTGTTTTCTTAGGACTTGAAGAGTCAACACTTAAAAAAAAAGTAAATTTGTGAGATACTAGTCAGAAAAAATCTGCGATGTTGTTGAACACCTCTACATTTTATATTATATTAATGCACAGCAATGTTTCACAATTTGTGGCATATGTAGTAAGTAAACAAGAATTTTCGTTTCACATGATCAAATAATTGAAGTGAATATTCACACAATTTATTCTGTGAACATTCTCAACTACAGTCCATATTTCCATCCCACACGTTCCAGGAATAAGCTCTTTAGGCTATTGGTTGCTGTAGGGAATGCCAGCTGGATACTGGAACTTATGCGATATGTAGATATTCGCCAGCACACCAAGGGTCATCAATTTTGGCCAAAAGTTTTTTTATTCAAGAAAGATCACATCACAAAACAGTGTAGTGCAACGTTTTGTAGCCACATAGGACCCCTTCATCAAACATGTGACCACATGCCTGACAAAGAGGTCCTGCGTGGCTCCGAAACATTGCACCACACTTTTTTTGTGATGTGATCTTTCTTGAATAAAAAAAAGTTTGGACGAAATTGATGGTCCTTGGTGTGCTGGCGAATATCTACATTCTCAGTGTGTGCTGTTGTGGGCTTCAGTGGTCATTTAGAAAGAGTGATTTCTGGATTTGATTCTGAATTTCTTGTAGAGGTTGGGTGCATGACACAAAAAGGCTTTCATGGCTGTTGGTGTTTTATGTGGACTATCTGTAGGTCACAAAATACTGGATGAACCCTCTGCACAATGCTATACCCTTTCTAGCAAACATTGCAATAAAAAAATAAGGATATTTAGTTCACACATATTGCAATACATGTTTAAGATGGCAAACTGCGTCAAAATAATCCCTCTTTAGCCAGTCTTACTCTACTTTGGGGCAAACTGACACAAAATGGGGGAGAGATACACAGTTTAGGTCTGGCCACTGCAATACAGAGTAGGACGGGCTAAAGAGGGATTACTTTGAAGCAGTTGGCCAGCTTAACCACTTGTCGACCAGCCGCCATAGTTATACCGCGGCAAGGTGGCTCCGCTGCATGAATGGCCGTACCGGTACCGCAGTTCCTGCACTAGCTTCTGTGGGCGAGCGTGCTGATTGGCCAGTGGGGGAGCCAATCAGCGGGTCCAGTGGACTCGATGTCTGCCAGCCACCCGTGAACGTTTTCCGCAGAGACAGAACGGGGATCTGCTGAAGTAAACAAGGCAGATCTCCGTTCTGACAGGGAATTACACTGAGATTGTGTCTTTCTGCTATGCAGGAAGACGGATCTGTGTGTTATCCCAAGCAGTCCATCCCCCCACACAGTTAGTAAACACACCCAGGGAACAGTTAACCCCTTGATCATCCCTGATGTTAACCCCTTCCCTGCCAGTGTCATTAGTACAATGTCAGTGCATATTTTTAGCACTGATCACTGTAATACTGTCACTGGTTCACAAAAAAGTATAAAAAATGTCAGTTAGGTGTCCGATCTGTTTGCCGCAATGTTGCAGTCCCGCTAAAAATCACTGATCGCCGCTATTACTAGTAAAAAAAAAATAATAATAATAAAAATGCCATAAATCTATCCCCTATTTTGTAGACGATATAACTTTTGTGCAAACCAATCAATGTACGCTTATTGGGGTTTTTTTTACCAAAAATATGTAGCAGAAGCAGCCTAAATTAATGAAGAAATTTGATTTCTTTAATTTTTTATTGGGTATGTTTTATAGCAAAATATATATATATATATATATATATATATATATATATATATATATATATATATATATATATATATATATATATAGTGGTTTTTTTTTCAAGATCGACAGCCTTTTTTTTGTTTATAGCGCAAAAAAATAAAAAACCGCAGAGGGGATCAAATATCACCAAAATAAATCTCTATCTGTGGGGAAAAAAGGACATCAATTTTATTTGAGTATAGCGTCACAAAAAAAATGGCCTGGTCATTACAAGCTTCCGTGGCTAAAGTGGTTAAATATGTATTGCAATATGTGTGAACTAAATATCCCTATTTTTAATTGCAACGTTTGCTTTAAAGGGTGTAGCAGTGTGCAGAGAGTTCATTCCGTATTTTTAGTGTTAATATGTGGTCACACCCCTTTAGCACCTAGTAGATTATATACATGAACAAGCAATTGGGATATGAGCACAGGTATATCTTGTTTCTATCTGTATGTCAGGCACTGAAATTAGCTATGTGCAAAAGAATTGGGATCTACAGTGTTTCCAAACAGTCTGAGAAGAGTGGAGGGAGAAGCAATGAAGAGCAATCACTGTACTACATTGCTAACCACAAAGCAGGGCCTGCATCTAATAAGAAAATCTACCTGTCCCCAAGTACTCATAAAATGTTTTAACACAGTACTGTGGACATAAGCACAACCTAAAATACAGTACATATAAATAAGTAAAAAAAACATTAATATGGTTGTTCACGTTAATCTAGATCTAAAATCTGCTCAGAACTCCTTCACCTGCTAGGGGAGCACATTACAGATAGGAGAAGGAAAGGGGATAGAAGTGTGGGGCAGCACCCTAAAAGTGATGTGATCATACTGAAGACTGTGGGCACTGATTATTAGGTACTGAATGGGGGGCAACATTCTACTGACTTGTATGTAGGAGGATCATCTTACCCATTATTACATTTCTTTAACAGGAACTCTGACACATCTGACACGGTTTGTGGAGAATCAATATCCTCGCTTTGCCTGTGGTTACTATTTGGGATAAAAACATTGAAAGGTTCATACAATGTACTTAAATTAGTTTTATACACATTTATATTTGGTAAGGAAATACATTAGACATCCTAGAAGAAAGTAAAATATTAGCATAAAACCAAAAAACAAAATAGTGTCCTATGTTTTTCTTTTCTTCTAATTGCTCTTCTAAGCTAGCTAATTAAATGTCTACATCCGAAAATATTGTGTTATATCTGTTTATTATGCTCTTTTATACACAATGTAAGCAATGTTAAATGCTTTACATGGCCACATTGGCTAACAGGATACTACAGGTTCAATATTTATTTTAAACATTTTACAGATTTAAGGAACTGAACCCTCATGAGTATAGTTTGATAGAAGTATCTGTTTTCTAATGCTAGCTTACAAAAAAAGCTTGTCAGAAAAAAAGGACCATGGCAAACCAAATGCATAGCTAAAATACATGTACTTTCAGTTTTGGCAAGGTTGGTCTAGATATGGAAATGTTAGTTTTTCTTCTGCATCCTTTAGTTATACCTGCATTTTAGTTATAGCTGTAGATGGAAAAAAAGAGACCCCATTATCCTCTAAAATGACCATCTCATTAGAAAACAAATTAAAAAAAAAATATATATATATATATATATAATATATATATATATATATATATATATATATATATATATATATATATATATATTTTTTTTTTTTTTTTTTGTGCAAAAAATACTTTTGTGTTATAGAGACCTGACAGTTTGTATACCACTGTTTTCTACAAAATTGTGACAAACTCTACGCTTAGGGTTTCTGGACGTTTAAGTTGTCCTTGAGTTGATATGGTTGACTTGCTTTTATTTGCATTTGCTTTGACTTGTACAAGGGGAGTTGCAGTAAGCATGCAGTTTTACCAAAATGTGAAGTCAAGCAAAAGACTTCATGGAAGTCTGTTCCATAACATCCACAATTCAACATTCGGAGCATTCTATATTGAGGGTCAATTCACACCTACGCGTTTCAGTGCACATTAACACATGTACACAGGCTTGCCATTGGTGCTAGTTAACTGCACAGCATGTTGACATGCAGTGGCCTGGAAAAGGTTCAGTTTTAGGGGCTTTAGATGGGATGCATGACAAAAGCACCTACCCAGGGCAATAAATAATCAAAAAAAAAAGTAGAGGCAAATGTCTAAGGCATTGAAATGCTTAAGCTTTTGCTGAAACCAGGTAGTTTTTCTAAAAATACAGTTTACAATGAAGTCAAGATAAAGCAATGATATATATATATATATATATATATATATATATATATATATATATATATATATATATATATATAATTTCTGTACCATACCTCATTGAGAAAAGAATATCTAAAAAGTTCAATGCTATGAGTCATTGCTGAAATTTTTGTATAGCTAGTAGAGGTACTTTACAAAGTCACATATTACATAAGCTTATATCCAAATATCAACAATTTTTTTATAAATTACTTAGATCTAGTGTTGGTTACTGTTAAACTTTTTTAGTGGGGTTATTTTACTAAACTCCAATAGGCCAATCGTGTTCTCTTATCTTGGTATATGTTGTGAACATATATTTTGTAAATAATACCCAATCATGTGCAAGGAAAATTAAAAAAAACACTATTTTTGATTGCACGTGATTGATTGATGAAAGTTAGCAGAATTTCACTGATCTAAGGCAAAATCAACAAAGTAAACAAAGTGAAATTACCCCTGCAAAGTAGACAGTCTTTTTGCCTTTAGTAAATGAACTGCATTACGTCTACAAACAACAATATGGCTTGTTTGTATAATTTTAAATTACAAAAATATATAAAATAATTACATTAATTATAACCACCCAAACTACTGTACATTTTTTAATTACAGGAAAATGACTTGTTTTGTTCTAAGTTTTACTGTAATAAAAACAGGTACTTACCTAGGCTTTATATTGGAGTCCATAGGCTTGGAAAACACAGGGAAGGAAATTTTGCTGGGTGCCACTGGGAAATCAGTGGTGTCACTGTAAAAAGAAGTTTCTGTAAGCATGGGATCAGGATGAGGGAGCGACATGATAAAAATTTAACTGACACAAGAAAAAAAAATAGGATAATGTTTGTAAAATTCCCCTTCTGCCTATCCAAGGTGCTGGATCTCTGTTGTAGGATTGAGCATCTCCTGAGATCAACAGGTACTAGTGGCAATAAGGGCAGAGCCAGCCTGATACTGCCAGAACCAGTTGTGTGGCAGGTGGAATGAGCTACAGGCTTTGTGTCTAAAAATATGAAATGGGTTTGCCAGCCTAATCAAATGTTGTCAAACTGCATTGAAACAAATCTTACTCAGCCTGTGTCCTCCCAATAATTATATGTGCAAATGTAAATCCATTTCCTGATTTCTCTTTATCATAACTTTGTTATAAGTGTCTTATAGTACATGAAGTCTGACTGACAGAATCTCTCTTTTGCAGATTTTCCCTCACTCCACGTTTGCTAGAACAATTTTCACTATGAAAGTTTGTGAGCAGAAATGTCTACTAATGGAGCCCCAGTTAGCAGTAAAAACCCAGCAGTAGAGTTCTAATCTTTCCACACTCTATGAAAAACGAAGAAAACGTTTTGGCTAGGCTTACACTTTAAATAAAATCCATCAACCCTACACCCCAATGTGTGCTAAACATCCTCTGGACCCTTGGGCTTGGTTCACACTGCCACGACTTAGGATCCGACTTGTGAGATGTGAAATCCTATTTTAGTCAATGAGAGCTGTCTTAATTAGCACTACTGAAGTCGCTCCAAGTTTAGAAAAGGTTCCTGTACTACTTCAAGGCAACTTCTATCCGACTTGTGCCCATAGACTTTAATGACATTCGCCTCTAAGTCAGATCCTCATCTTAACTGATGTGATTTGGATCTGACATTACAGGAATATTATCTGGGCATTCCCTGAAGTTGCTACAAAGTTTTTTCAAAGTTGCCCCGAAGCAGCACTGAAGTTGCCTGGCAAAGTCGCACCTAAATGTCAACAGCAATTACAAACAATGTACTGGCTTAAAGAGGAGGTTCAGCCAAAAAAAAATAAATGTAAAAGTCAGCAGCTACAAATACTGTAAATGTAAAGTAATGTAAAGTAGTACAGCTTGTATAACAGTGTAAATTTGCTGTTCCCTCAAAATAACTCAACACACAGCCATTAATGTCTAAACCGCTGTCAACAAAAGTGAGTACACCCCCTAAGTGAAAATGTCCAAAATTGGGCCCAAAGTGTCAATGTTTTGTGTGGCCCCCATTTTTTCCAGCACTGCCTTAACCATCTTGGGCATGGAGTTCACCAGAGCTTCACAGGTTGCCACTGGAGTCCTCTTCCACTCCTCCATGACAACATCACGGAGCTGGTGGATGTTAGAGACCTTGTGCTCCTCCACCTTCCGTTTGAGGATGCCCCACAGATGCTCAATAGGGTTTAGGTCTGGAGACATGCTTGGCCAGTCCTTCACCTTTACCCTCAGCTTCTTTAGCAAGGCAGTGGTTGTCTTGGAGCTGTGTTTGGGGTCTTTATCATGTTGGAATACTGCCCTGTGACCCAGTCTCCGAAAGGAGAGGATCATGCTCTGCTTCAGTATGTCACAGTACATGTTGGCATTCATGGTTCCCTCAATGAACTGTAGTTCCCCAGTGCCGGCAGCACTCATGCAGCCCCAGACCATGACACTCCACCACCATGCTTGACTGTAGGCAAGACACGCTTGTCTTTGTACTCCTCACCTGGTTGCCGCCACACACGCTTGACACCATCTGAACCAAATACGTTTATCTTGGTCTCATCAGACCACAGGACATGGTTCCAGTAATCCATGTCCTTAGTCTGCTTGTCTTTAGCAAACTGTTTGCGGGCTTTCTTGTGCATCATCTTTAGAAGAGGCTTCCTCCTGGGATGACAGCCATCCAAACCAATTTGATGCAGTGTGCGGCGTATGGTCTGAAAACTGACAGGCTGACCCCCCACCCCTTCAACCTCTGCAGCAATGCTGGCAGCACTCATACGTCTATTTCCCAAAAGACAACCTCTGGATATGACACCGAGCATGTGCACTCAACTTCTTTGGTCGACCATGGCCAGGCCTGTTCTGAGTGGAACCTGTCCTGGTAAACCGCTGTATGGTCTTGGCCACTGTGCTGTAGCTCAGTTTCAGGGTCTTGGCAATCTTCTTATAGCCTAGGCCATCTTTATGTAGAGAAACAGTTCTTTTTTTCAGATCCTCAGAGAGTTCTTTGCCATGAGGTGCCACGTTGAACTTCCAGTGACCAGTATGAGAGAGTGAGAGCGATAACACCAAATTTTACACACTTGCGACCTTGTAACAGTAACGAAGCACATGACACCGGGGAGGGAAAATGGCTAATTGGGCCCAATTTGGACATTTTCACTTAGGGGTGTACGCACTTTTGTTGCCAGCGGTTTAGACATTAATGGCTGTGTGTTGAGTTACTTTGAGGGGACAGCAAAACATTGTCAAAAAGGACAGGAATGGAGAGTAAATCTCTCTAACTGAGCTCCTGATAGCAGTAAAAACCTAAAAGGAGTTTTAACTCCCCATTTTATTTAAAGCTAGAATAAAAGGTTTTGGCTTTTCTTTAACTGGTGCCCTGTGTATTCATCTGCCCTCTACCCAAACAGCTGAAAAAAATGTTTTATCCCCCTGGATAATAAAGAAAAATCTGTCAAATATCCCAGTGCTATATCCTCATGCAACTAATACGCAAATCAATAACATCATACTTCAATCGCAAATGCATAAATGCAATCAGTGAGACAAGTGCAATGAAAAGCCACTCTCAAAACATAATCCTCATGAATTACAGCAAACTTATATTAAATTCCAAAAATCCTGTGCAGATATACTGTCTTATGCCCTGTACACACGATAGGATTTTCCAACAACAAAATTCATGGGAATTTTTCCGACAGATGTTGGCTCAAACTTGTCTTGCATACACACGGTCACATAAAGTTGGTCCAAAAATTCCGAACGTCAAGAACGCGGTGACGTACAACACATACGAAGAGCTGAGAAAAATGAAATTTAATAGCCAGTGCGGCTCTTCTGCTTGATTCCGAGCATGCGTGGCACTTTGTGCGTCAGAATTGTGTACACACAATCGGAATTTCTGACAACGGATTTTGTTGTTGGAAAATTTTATAGCAAGCTCTCAAACTTTGTGTGTCGAAAATTCCTATGGAAAATGTGTGATGGAGCCTACACATGGTCGGAATTTCCGACAACAAGGTCCTATCACACATTTTCCATCGGAAAATCCTATCGTGTGTACAGGGCATAAGAGTCCATATATCACTGTAAACTACACATCTCATCCTCCAATATATTCTACCTTGTGCAGTGCTTAAATACTCAAAAGGCTTCAACTCATGGAGAGTATTACCCATAACATTAAAGGGACTTCAGAAAAACATTCAATTACTTGGGCTCCCTGGGTAAAATTTCAGTCCACCCCCTCATATAAGGATATTATAGTGCAAATCCCATAAATCTACCATTTATACATCGCCATCTAAATTTCGATAACTCAATATTTTGCACATGCATGCCAGCATCCCCCTCCCCCCCTCCCTTCCCATTTCACCCTCTATCTTATCTACTTTCCCCTTTCTCTCCCTTTATTTTCTCTCCCATTATCTAGTTCTATGCATTTCATTCTTTCTATTCGCTCTATTTTATCTCTCTTTTTTTAACTGTAGCAAGGTTTTTCATCTTGTTTTTATATTTTGATTCCTATGTTTGCATAGAAAGAAGCCTTTTTCTACTCAATTACTACATTAATTTTCATCTTCCTTCTTGAATATACAGAGGTGATTAATGTATTCCTGGTTTCTCGACACTCTTTGTAAATCTCCGAGCGCTGAAATTGACTTTGCTTTCTCACCATGCTTGTACATAGTTTGTGATATAAGTATATCTTGTCTTTATTTTTCTTTAATAAAAATGTATTAAAAAAAAAAAAAAAATACTCAAAAGGCTCACCAGATAACTATGACCACTTATTTCTAAGTTCATATATCACATGTTAAACAGACCAAGCACATCCAGTCCTAGCTTCTCCAATTTCTCCTCTGGTTAACAGTCAATGGCTTGATTCTCCTTTCCACTCATCTTCATATCCCATGCAGTTAAAAACAAACAATCTCCAAAGTACAAATATTGTTTTTAATAAAGTACTTTTATTAAATATAAAATGACTACTCACAAAAAATCCTTAGTAAATGCTCATGTCTTCAATAATCACTCCCATACACAGAAAACATCCACTACTTCTGGGTTCCCCTAGCATCTGACGTCACATCTATCTCAATGCGTTTCGTCACAAGGACTTCCTCAAAAAGCTTTAATAAAAGCACTTTTTCAAAAACAATATTTGCACTATTGAGATTGTTTGTGTTTAACTGCATGGGATATGATGATGAGCATTAGCAGTATTGATAAGCTGTGGGGGCTTGGGTAGCTGTGCTTTCAATATGGCTGCCCCTCGAAGCTACTCACCAGCAACCCCCCTTGGTCTCTGTCATGTAATTGGTAACAAACCCATTCTCAAGTGTGAATTGAAGCTTTACTGCAGGTACAAATTTATAAACCCCTTTTACACTGAGGCGCTTTTCAGGCATTTTAGTACTAAAAATAGCACCTGTAAAGCGCCTGAAAAGCACCTCTCAAGCCACCCCAGTGTAAAAGCCCTTGTGCTTTCACACTGGGGCGGTGCACTTACAGGTTGGGAAAAAAAACATCCTGCAAGCAGCATCTTTAAGGCAGTGGAGGAGCGATGTATACACCGCTCCTACACTGCCCCTGCCAATTGAAATGAATGGGCAGCGCTGTGGTAGCGCCTGCAAAGCGCTTTGGCAGCGCTGCAACATGGGTGCTATTAACCCTTTCTTCGGCCGCTAGCAGGTGTTAAAAGCGCCCCGCTAGCGGCCGAAAAGCGCTGCTACATCTAGCATCACTTTACCGCCAATGCCCGCACCGCCCCAGTGTGAAAGGGGTCTTAATGTTATTCTATAATTTGCCCTTTCTAAAATGACTCTGAAACAAAGCACTGCAATGTTATTCACAGATTAATTCGTTTTTTTTTTCAATGTTATGAAAAAAACAAATAAAAATTTTAAAAATTATAATTAGAAAAAAATGGATAGAAAAAAGAAAAAAACCAGCAGGAAAATAATAGCTAAGGGGAGAAAATGGAAGAAAAAGTTATTAGGGGCTAATAAAATAATAGGGGTTAAATAGAAACTTTTTTTTATTTGTCAGGTTACTTTATCTGACATTATATAAAGATCAAAGCTCACCCCCTTTATCTGCAGATCAACAGAACACAGAGTAAATAAAAAAGTACCAATATTACTTTGTATTTCTGAATCCCGAAGGGGCTGGCAGGTTGGCACTGCAGCAGTTGGAAAAGGGGCAGGACAAGTTTTTTTTTGGTCATGTGTAGCATGTCCAAAGACCACAACTGGTTAAAGAGCTCTTTACTAAGGGTGAAATTTTTATTTTCCTATTTCCTCATTAGGTCTTTTTTGCTACACATTATATAATAATTAGCCAATAAAGGGTATCAGTTTAACTCCAAAACTTTTCTCACTGATCAATGATTAGTACAGTACAACACTCTGCTACTACTATATATCATTATTGGAATGTTTCTACGTTGAACTAAAAAGAACTTCCAATGTCCATATATTAATTTAGCACCAGAGATTTCAATAGCATGCGCCAAAACTGCAAGTCTTCAACTGCTGATTAATTAGATTGGCTTTGTAGTAAACCTGTGAATATTGACACAATCATCAGTAGATCCAGAGATATAGGTAGCTGAAGCTATGCAGAAAATACATTTTCCTGTAAATACTGATCTTATTCCCACCCCTTCTAACCTCATAAGTCCTCCTATTGGTTGGTGAAGGCACCCATCATTTTAGACAACCAATGAGTAGATTTGGGAAAGGGTGAGGCAGGAAGGGTAGGGCCAAGCTTGACTTTTATAGAAAAAATCATGTAAATAGCAAGAATAAATTATGTATCCACAAATGATGTATTCTACAGTAAAGAGAGTGACCGAAAAACTTAAAGGAAGCCATTTCCAGGGAGTAAAAATCATATGTGTTGTTACTGATATCTCACCTCTTCTTAAGCCCATTGTCCAAAGTCTTGTGTGTCCTGGGTGGTGTTCCAGGAGGAATCCCGGACTTGGCCAAAAGTGCCACTCCCTCGTTTTTATTCATTGTTCTGCAATGAAGACATAATGTATAAATCTATAAATCTGCACGACAAATACAACTTCGATGCCAGTTTAAGAATATGCAAAAGACACTTTAGTGACAAAATAACTGCCAATATTGTTCTTGCATCACATTCACATCACATTGCAATATTATTATATTATTAAAGAAAAAATACAACACATTACAATAAATAAAACACTAATGATGTGAAATTCTCTATGGAACCTATTAAGTTTTGTGCATGTATATATGTATTATTTTACAACAATGCCTTGTATAAAGGTGCGCCTATAAGTATTCTTAACATACACAACACATGATCATACACATGATAGTCTACAGTACAGTGTATACGATAAAAGAAGAAATATATATATATATATATACAAAATCTAATGTGTGAGTATAACACTGTCCCTATAGTCAGGAAATGTTTTTGTACATCTGAAACAAACTATAATAATTTCCGGCAACTTATGTAAACCTATACTGTGATGCATCTCTGCTATGTAGAATCAATTAGAAGGGAATGCCTAGTGTCATCTAAGAATGTGATTGTGACACAATAGGCACTGAAGAGGACAGATTATTATGTACAACAGTTACTGCAGTCCGGGATGGGAGCAGGCTGTAGTTTGTTGCTGTTGATGTGACAGTTCTCACAAAAGAATAATAGAAAAAAAACACACAATGAATTAGTCACTTGACAGAGGAGGGTGATGTAACAGCTGCACGGAAAAAAAAAATCCAGCTCTTTAACTACACTCATAAAGTAAAAATACACGGAGGGCATATCTTCAATAAATGTTTTTTTAGATTGGCGGGCTTTTTTATCATTTTGCAGTTTTCAGTAGATACTTTAAAGGAATCATTCACCTGATTTTTATATATAACTAAGATTTTGGTGTTGAGATCTCTGTATCTGACTTCCCAGGTTTACTAAGCCACAAAGGATATTACAGTGTGGACCCTTTTTTTCTGTTGTTGTTGTTTTTTTTTTTTTTTCATTTTATTTTACTTTACATTACATAGAAATGCAGTAGTAGGAGTAAGATGCATTATCATGGAGCAAGAAGAGTAAAAATGTATTAGAGGCGGGGAAAGAGCTTATAAAGACAAAAGGGACCTAATTTTATGCACAATAAGTGAGAAGGTTAAAGTTATCTATAAATCTATAACTTACATACACTATATTACCAAAAGTTTTGGGGCGTCTGCCTTTACACGCGCATGAACTTTAATGGCATCCCAGTCTTAGTCCGTAGGGTTCAATATTGAGCTAGCCCACTCCTTGCAGCTATAACAGCTTCAACTCTTCTGGGAAGGCTGTCCACAAGTTTAGGAGTGTGTCTATGGGAATGTTTGACCATTCTTCCAGAAGCGCATTTGTGAGGTCAGGCACTGATGTGGACAAGAAGGTCTGGCTCGCAGTCTCTGCTCTAATTCATCCTAAAGGTGTTCTATCTGGTTGAGGTCAGGACCCAACATGGATTAGCAAATTTGGGGTGGAGGAACTTAAATGGCCTGCACAGTCCTGACCTCAACCTGAAAGATCACCTTTGGGATGTATTGGAGCGGAGACTACTAGTCATGCCAATGTTTGACCATTCTTCTAGAAGCGCATTTATGAGGTCAGGTGATGTGTGTCACTGATGTGGTGATTGGCCTGACTCGTAGTCTCTGCTCAAATTTGCTAATCCATGTTGGGTCCTGACCTCAACCAGATAGAACACCTTTAGGATGAATTAGAGCAGAGACTGCCAGACCTTCTTGTCCACATCAGTGCCTGACCTCACAAATGCACTTCTGGAAGAATGGTCAAACATTCCCATAGACACACTCCTAAACCTTGTGGACAGCCTTCCCAGAAGAGTTGAAGCTGTTATAGCTGCAAAGGGTGGGCCAACTCAATATTGAACCCTACAGACTAAGACTGGGATGCCATTAAAGTTCATGTATGTGTAAAGGCAGGTATCCCAATACTTTTGGTGTTATAGTGTATTTGCCTATGCAAATCTTTAGAGCCCATGGTTTATCAAAATGCATGGTATACCAAAATGCAAATGGGGATTTTTTAATTAATAGCAATTAGGGATGTGCTCAGGTGTTTTCTGATCTTAGCCCCAAACCACCTGAGCAATCCCACCAGGAAGCCGTCACTGCACACTTCCAATCATGAGCAGCCTAGTCTTTCCTTGGCCCACAGCCACACATATACAAGAGGGTTTGTGTATGTGCAGCTGTGGGCCGGGAAATGCCTCAGTCGCTTATGATTGGCGGTGTGCAGTGTCGGCTTCCTGGCGGGATTGCTCAGGTGGGTTGGGACTAGGATCCGAACATGCCTGAGCTCATCCCTACTAGCAACTATACACTATTATCAAATATTTAACATCATCTCTAGAAGTTACAAAATTGCTTTCTAACCCTTTTATTTTGTCCAGTTCCTCAAATACCTGTCTTTTTCATAAAGACCGAGCTGAAAAAAGCTCAATGTGTGCAAAAAGTGTAAAAATAAATAAATTATGAGACCTTCAAATTTAAGTGACAATGCGGCCCAGAATCAAGAAAATAAAATGAGTGATTACTTTAAAATATGTGCAAATAAAATAACCCAAGATATATATATATATACTGCAATAACAAATGCTGAATGGGCCATAAATAAAGTGTAAAATACAAAGTTCAAATAATGTCCAAAATTCAATAAGTGCAATCACCACAAGGTGATGCAAGTAATTCAAAAAATAAAATTAAAATGAAAAAAGTCCTTTTCTCACCTCTCCCTAAAAAAAGATACGGTGAAGTGACTCAATACATGCGCAGATAAAGATCTCTTCTCCCTGTAAATCTTTCAGCTGAAAAGTGCCCACCTCCTCTCTCCAATTAGCATTGACAGAAATGTACCATAGTCTCCCAAAAAAAGCAGATACTGTGAAGTGACTCAATACATGTGCAGATATAGATCGCTGGAACCTCCTCTCCCTGGAATCCCCCAGCTGAAAAGAGCACACCTCCTCTCTCCAATTATCATCCATAGAAATGGAGACACTAATTGGAGAGAGGAGGTGTGCTCTTTTCAGCTAGGGGATTCCAGAGAGAGGAAACTCCAGCAATCTTTTTCTGCGCAAATATTGAGTCACTTCACAGTATGTGTGACAAGAGTTGAGAAAAGGACATTATTTTAGATTTTTTTTATTTTTTGATTTACTTGCACATTTGCAGCTTGTGGTGATTGCACTTGTTGAAATTTGGACATTATTTGAACTTTGTATTTTACACTTTATTTATGATTGAAAACCCATTCAGTATTTGTATATATATATATATATATATATATATATATATATATATATATATATATCTATCTTGGGGAAAGCTTCTAGAAATTCTGAAAGTAAAGATAGGAGGGAATTGTTAATTCCAGGATAAAAAATATTGTCCAAACACAACAAGTATTAAATCTTTATGTCCTATGGGAATTTATTCCAGATCTGTGCAGTGATCCAGTGTAAAATGTTACCTTTCTGCAGGAGCTTCCTTTATTACCCTGTTTCCCTGAAAATAAGACCTAGCGTGATTGTCGGTGATGGCTGCAATATAAGCCCTATCCCCCAAATAAGCCCTACCCTGTTTCCCCAAAAATAAGCCCTACCCTGAAAATAAGACCTACAAGGACTTTAACTAGGGCTTATTTGGGGGGTAGGGCTTATATTGCAGCCATCACCGACAATCACGCTAGGTCTTATTTTCGGGGAAATAGGGTAAAGACCTGTCACTGCTGTTCTCTCTCCTTGTGCAGGGTGACTGGTCTTGTCTCCGCCCCCTCCTGTAGCTTTTTGCTGGCAGCCTATAGTGGGTGGGGTCTGCTGGATCCCTCCCACAGCTCTGCTCTTGGCTCAGGCTATATGCAGCCCAGTGATGATGTCACGACTACATTTGCATTATAGTACCTGGGTTTGCAAAGACAATTGGTGCACGCAAGGTGGATTTATATCCTTTGTGGCAATTAAAGGATGAGTTCACCTTTTGGAACATGTTACATGTTCTGCACGTATTTAGAGTGGAACATGTAACATGTTCCAGCTCCTGCTGCCAATCCCCCCCCCCCAGAGTGACATCAGGTGGGGGATCTTCTCCCCACACCTGCTATCACAATTCAAAAACAACACGTGAACGTGAGTGAATGAATGAACTACAACCACTGCAGCTGACAGCTTGTACAGTGGAACCTTGGTTTACGAGTAACGCGGTCAACGAGCGTTTTGAAAGACGAGCAATTTTTTTTAAAATTCTGACTCGGTTTGCGAGTGTTGTCTTGCAAAACTAGCAGAATTCAATTTAATGGGCAGTGCAGTACCGTATTTGGCCAGAGGTGTGGGGGCGCCATCGACACTCGGAACGGTTCGGAGCCGTTCGGAAATACTCTGAAGCACTCCGAAATTCTCAATTCCCGAGTGTTTCCGAGGCTTTCTGAGCTGTCCCTGAGTATTTCCGAGGCTTTCCGGCACCCCCACCTCTGGCCACATGCGGTATTGCATGTAATAGAAGTCAATGTGGAACGAAATATCTTAGTTTCCATTGACTTCTATGGGGAAACTCGCTTTGATATGCGAGTGCTTTGGATTATAAGCATTCTCTTGGAATGGATTATGCTCGTAATCCAAGGTTCCACTGTAGTTCTGAATGAACTGTGAGAGTGCAGATGAGCGCTCTCGTAGTTCATTTGCAACCCCTACGGTTTGCAAACAATCAGCCCGAATGGAGGTATGGTCAGAAAGCTGCAGGGCTTGTCTGCAGAAGTCTGCCCATTGCACCCCGGATCCACTGATCACAGGTGAAATGCTTTTAATGCTTCTGCAAGAAAAAAATAATAAATGCACATTTTTCTTTTGCAAAACTATGGGCATTTATTATTTTTCTGAAAAGGTGAACCTATCCTTTAAGGAATATGTGCCCAGAGTTCAGCTTTAAAGAAAGGGGAACTCTCTAAAGACAATAAAATGGGTAATGGATTGTGGGAAAGGAAATTAAGAAGTCAATAAAATCTCAAGAAAGAACTGGCATGTTTTACATTGACATTTTCAACAGTTTTAACTAAATGACAATATAGGATTAAAAGCACAACTATGGATAGGATTGTAAAAAGCTATGTATGAGAGAAAAAGATACTGAGATAATGATTTCTGTTATTGTAAGAAGTGTGCGGATTGTGGTAATAACAATTTAGAAGGGAAGGTAATGAGGACATTTTGTGGCCTCCTTCACGCAGGTGATGATGCCCATACAGGTGCATCTCAAAAAATTCATATATTATATAGATTTATTACTTTATATAAATTGTATAAGGTGAGTAGGCCATTTTTTGCAGCATTTCCTCTTCCAGGTACTGAAGCAGGCAGCCCATTGAAGTCTATTAGTGAGCAACAGCTGCACGGACACAGCCTCTGGGCCAATATGACAACTATGCGAGTGCAGATGAATAGTATGTCAGCACAATAATCCAGCATATTTCACCTTTATGGGCATTGAACAGATATGGTTAGACAAGGTCATCCAGAGCCCAGGGCGAACTTGCCAAACTGTGCCCCCCCCCACCCCCCAAGATGTATGAGCGTTATGTGTCAGCAAAAATCCCTGCACAAACACGCTGAGCACTAATCTGCATGCTTGCTCCTAAGCATACATTCCCACCCCTCCCAGTACAAATCAACCCCCCTGCTGAAATCCCCCATCTCAGCACAAACATTTGCCCCCCCCCACCCCCTAGCTCAAATGACCCCCCCCCCCAAAAAAAATTCACCCCTCCTAGCACAAATCCCCTACTCCTAAAATTTCCCCTCCTAGTACATATCTTCTCCCCCACCCCAAACCCCCCCTCCTAGCACCATAAATTCCACCCAAATCCCCCCTCCTAGCACAAATCTTCTTCCCCCATCCCCCCTCCCAACACAAATTCTCCTAAATCACTACTCTTAGCGCTACCCCCCACCAAAAAAAATTTCCCCTCTATAACAATAATTACCCCACGTGCATCTATTATTTCTGACCCCCTGAAAAGTGATCTGCGGTGGATCTGTGGTGTGACAGATAGTGAGGAAGTGAATTGTCACCTCCCCATCACCTGTTTTAACCTTCGCTTTGCAGAAGCCACATGCATTGCAAGCAGCTGCAAGGCAGATGTACAGCCCTGAGCAGTGGCATTTCTGTGTTTAGGTGGGTTGTCAGGTGCTGTAAAACAATGGCTTTACCACATGTTTTTACCACCATCTGGCCTCCCATGTGAACCAGCCCCAAGAGGTCACCTATGGTTACAGCTTACCGACCAATTAGTCATAAGAATTGTTTGAACATTTTTGAGGGTCTCAAGGGTCTCAAGGTTTTAAGTGTCCTGTATGTAGCATATTCGTAAGTCCTGCACCCTGTACATATTTCACTCCTGAACACTGCACCCTGTACATAGCGCACACCTGAGCCTTGCGGCCTGTACAGGGCACACTCCTGAACCCTGCACTATTTACATAGCACACTCCTGAGCCTTGCACCCTGTACATAGCACACTCCTGAACCCTGCACACTACACGTACATGGGCTGTCTCTTTACTGGATGTGGATCTCTTTGCTGGATTGAGAAGGTCTCTTTGCTGGATTGGGGATCTCTTTGCTGGATTGGGGATGTCTCTTTGCTAAATATATGGAGATGTCTCTTTGCTGAATATTTTGGTATTTCTCTTTGCTGGGTTGGGCTGTCTCTTTGCTGGATATATGGGGATGTTTCTTTGCTAGATTGGGCTGTCTCTTTGCTGGATATATGGGGGGCTGTTTATTACTGGATATGGTGGGGCTGTCCATTGTTGGAATCTATTCTTGCTGTAGGGAGTCTATTATTGCTTTTGCTTCAATAACAAACTCTAAGGGCTCATGCTAGCCCCCTAAATTATACTTAGTTCCCTGTTTCCTAAAGGGGGAGGCTCTAGGGACGGAGACAAGTGTGATCTAGGGGAAGGGGGAGTTCCTGCACCTTTTCTCTGAAAAAAAGCCCTATACAGATGTATCAATTTACAGAGATTAGACAAACCATTTAACACAGACAGGGTTGCTTACAATGATTAGCTTTTAGTCAATTCAAACCTTTATCCTGAAAGGAAAAAAAAAAATGTTTGCTATAGCTGATTATAAAATGTGAACTGAGATTTGGCCTCAGTTTCTCCGCTTCCCCTAGACTGTCAATGCTGCTGTCCAAAGGTGCCCCTGTGCTTCTTCATCCAGAGTGGGGGCACTCTAACGCCCCGTACACACGGTCGGATTTTCCGACGGAAAATGTGTGATAGGACCTTGTTGTCGGAAATTCCGACCGTGTATATGCTCCATCACACATTTTCCATCGGATTTTCCGACACACAAAGTTTGAGAGCAGGATATAAAATTTTCCGACAACAAAATCTGTTGTCGGAAATTCCGATCGTGTGTACACAAATCCGACGTGCCACGCATGCTCAGAATAAATAAAGAGATGAAAGCTATTGGCCACTGCCCCGTTTATAGTCCCGACGTACGTGTTTTACGTCACCGCGTTCAGAATGATCGGATTTTCCGACAACTTTGTGTGACCGTGTGTATGCAAGACAAGTTTGAGCCAACATCCGTCAGTAAAAATCCATGGATTTTGTTGTCGGAATGTCCGAACAAAGTCCGACCGTGTGTACAGGGCATAAAACTGGAGGTGTGCTACCAGGTGACAACAGAGGGAAAAAACACTAAAAAATAAAACAAATGCAGCCACCATATCTTAGGAAGCTGCAATATATAACATTTATGGTGTTGGGTTTAAAACTAAGCTGATATATATATATATATTTTTTTTTTTTAACTACACACATGCTTATAAATGACACTACGGCTCTCGATTCAATAGTAAACAACTTGAAGTATAAAGACATATTTGAATACAGAGGAGCCTTTTACATTTGAATTTGTCTTACTCATAGTGTGACAGAATGACAATAAGGTCAAAAACAATGACACACAAAACTTGTTATGGATACTAAAACGCATGATTAAAGCGTTCCATTTATGAAAACCAGCTGTTATTGTATTTTGTACAAATACATATTTACGTCAGGTTATTGTTTTTCAGTGATATAGCAAACACAGTGTTGCAGTGGAAGTCATTACCTACCACCCCCCGTTTTTATATATAAGATTTGCTCACTCATAAGACTTGTCAATTGCATACAGAAAAGCTATAAATACAGCAAAAAGAAAGTATACAGTATACAGCGCACCACTTCTCATCTGAATTGCTTGATTACAGCACTTTCTTCCACAGACGTCTTATCGAAAATTAAACGAATATACCTTACAGCGCTCACCTAGAAACATTAGAGTCACAAATATAAAGTCTCATTCAGGTTCATTAAGCTTGTCAATCACAATTGCAAGAACAGATCAAAGGGTTTAAGATAAATAAACTGTTTACTTTGCAAAGGCATGCACACATTGCAAGGGAATTTTTCAATGGCTTAGTGAATGTGGTAAAAATGGTCTTTCCAAAGCACACCCAGTCAACTGTAAGGAGAATAACCAGTATTTCGCTTGCACATGATTGGATGATGGAAGTCAGCAGAGTTTCATCACATTCACAAAGATCTGAAGAAAAGTGCAAATTCCCTTGCAAAAGGAACAATCTATTTGCCCTTGGTAAAGCAACCCTATAATGTAATGCTGTTCCTTATTTCACCTTTTCAATCCACTATATCCACCATCTCCAATGGTACATCAGAACCTATACCATGTTCTTATTTCATGTGCTGTATGATCTGTCCACAAGCC
Source organism: Lithobates septentrionalis (assembly GCA_037952835.1). Lineage (NCBI taxonomy): Eukaryota > Metazoa > Chordata > Amphibia > Anura > Ranidae > Lithobates > Lithobates septentrionalis. The sequence continues at coordinate 2,090,679 of JBBDGP010002219.1, forward strand.
CAACACTATTACTAAAACACCTCCTCCGAATGTCCCATCTCAGTATCTCCTTCTTGATAGTGTTAACTCTTCTCAAAAAAGTAAACGCTGGAGTCCATACATAATCCACAGAGTTTATTTATTAAAAATCAAGTGGTCCAGTGTACAGCACAAACTGACAGGTTTCGGCTTACAAGCCTTACTCATAACTATGAACTATGAGTAAGGCTTTGAAAGACGAAACACGTTAGATTTCTGCTGTATGCTGGACCACCTGGTTTTTAATTAATAAACTCTGTGGATTATATATGGACTCCTGTGTTGACTTTTTTTGAATATCTTGTGGATGGGGCTGACAGGAGCTCATCTGGGAAACTGACATCTGCTGTATGATGACAACAGTCAGGAGGCTGAGCGCAGCTCATTTGTTTGATGAGACTCTGTAGAGTTGATTTATTAAAACTGTAGCGTGCAAAATCTGGTACAGCTCTGTATAGTAACCAATCGGCTTCCAGGTTTTTTTGTCAAAGTTTAATTGAACAAGCTGAAGTTAGAAGCTGATTGGCCACCATACACAGCTGCACCAGATTTTGCACTTTCCAGTTTTAGTAAATCAACCCCTGTATCTCCTTCTCCTTTCTCACACAGTTCCAACCGAATGTCACCCACAAAATATGTTATGGACAGGAGTGAAAAGATGGTCTCCAAATGCAAACTAAGATGGTTAATGAGGTGAAGACCCGTTAGTACTATTCAATTGTGGTCAAGTTTAGAAAGCAAAAAAAATTTGATTGTAATTTTAGGTTCATTTCTTTTAAATTTTTTAAAGGTTTATAAACAAATCATTTTTATTTTAATCTTTCAAAATAAGCATAGAATCTCTTTATTAAGCATTTGATACAGGGTGCTTCCATAAGAAATATCAGCATTTCCATAAGACAGCCGAGCCACAGCTGCTTACCTTTGAAATGCCCTTTTCTAACGGATCTTCCACACAGTACTGCTTGAATTGGAGACAGGGAAGGGACTTTTTTTTGACATATTTAGCTGTGTTTATGTGTGTTCCTAATAGAGCCGATCAACAGGAAACCAAATTACACTCTCTTTGCAACACAGAGGTAAAGAACTACAAAATTCTTGTAATCAGCAGACTCCAGGGTTTCATTCACTTGCAAAATGTGTTATATTTAAAATATACCTATGCAATATTTTATATATGTACCTGGTAAAATATCTAATGAAACAAAAAGTACATACAAAGCCAAAACATTTTGTTATCTTTAGATTGATGGATAAGGAGTAAGAAATTCTTTCAAGTTTATATTGCACTTGTTCCTGCTGGGGTGATTTGACTCTTTTTTGTCTCCTGTTGTGCAGGAAAAATCAAAATATATTAGAACTGTCACTGGAAGAGAAGGAGAGGAATAATCTTCCAATGGGAACATCTGTTCTGGTGACAGTTTTCTAAGAGGGGATTTCCTCTTACTTCCTGCTGTGTCTCCAGTACAGGAATGATGGAAAACCTTCCAAATGAGACCAGATATTTAAAAAAATCCTATGTTATTATTATTATTATTTTTATTATTACAATACAGAATTTATATAGATAGTTACAATACAATTTGATACAAGATGGTTAGAAGGGTCCTGATCAAATGTGCTAACAATCTAGAGTTTCTCCAGTCCCTTACTCTACCTAAATAAAATGTTTTGATGGTAGATATTTTTTTTTCTAGTTGGATGGAGTAATAGAGGGTTTATAATCCCCTGTCAGGTTTTTATTTGGGGAGATTTACCATCAATTTCCATCCCATAGTCCAAACAGGAAGTGAGGGGAAATCTCTGCAAATTAAGGGAACCCCTTGGGTCCCCCCCAGGTCACCAGAACAAATGTTTCCATTGGAGGATTTCCCCTCTATTACTTTTCTTAGGACAACCTACATACCTCCCAACTTTTTGAGATGGGAATGAGGGACACCTATCAGCAAAAGTATGCAGGCATAGGACACACCCCTTGCCACTCCCCCTTAAAGGAGAATTGTATAAAAAAACAAGGTTGGTTAAACCCACGAGTGCTTTTTTACCACTACTATTCCTTTATATTGGCTTTTGGAATTTACAAATGCAGCAATTTAGAAATCAGATGAAAGGTTTAGTGCTAATATACACTTTTTGATAGATAAAAAGTGCATTTTATGTACATCTATATAGATCAGACCAAAATGAGGGACAAGGGACATTGCTCCAAATCAGGGACAGTCCCTCGAAATCAGGGACAGTTATATAAACCTATATTTTTTTATTTTATTTTACTTTCACTTTCAATGATAATGGTAAACAGGACAAATAGATAGGGCGAATTTCCCTAACGGGGGCACAGACAGCAATAAAAACCTAATAGGTATTCTAATCCATTTCTACTCTATCCAAAACTAAAGAAAACTTTTGCCTTTAGTTATACTTTAATCTTAAACATAAATGAAAATAGCCTGCAAAACCTTATGTATTCCCTTTAAAATATATTTATGATTACTAAAATTAAAGAAACTTTTTAGGTCAACCTTTAATCAATAATCTATTAGTAATGCAGCTTTCAAGTTATTTTAGGTTGTTATCTCTGTTATGCAATATGAAACATTCAACCTGTTGACACATATTTTGCTATTATGAATTATGTCATCTGCAAACCGCTTCAAGGAGAAAGGATACGGAGCTTTAGACACGCAAATAATCTAAAAAGGGATAAAAAGGTCTCCTGCTACCTGACCAATACCTGAAAGACACCAAAGAGATGTCCAGCATCCAACACAATATACAGTATGATTGTATGATAACCAGAGGTTATATATTACATACTGTATAGTTCAGGTTTTGTCCAAAACTCTTTATGGCTGCATGCTTTTAATATCTGACTGGCTTGGTTTTGGGTTTGTTTTTGTATTTATTGGACTATTCAATATATTTTGAAGTGGAACTTCAGTTATTTTTTCATCTTTCCATCTATTAAATCTTCTGCCCTTGTTGTTTTAACTTTGGATAGTAAAATATTTTTTTTCTGCCAGTAAATACCTTATATAGCCCACTTCCTGTTTCTTGTCTGGTAAAACGTCTAGGCTGATGGCATCATACACAGCTCTCTCTCTCACTCTCATGAGAGTTTGCCAGGAAGGGAGGGGGGATGAGTCATAAAAGGGCCAATGAGAGCTCCAGAGCTGAAGATGTGCCAATGTGTGTCTATGTAAATACAGCAAGTGAATAGGCAGCAACTTCAGCTGCCCACAGTAAAAGTGGTTGCAGCCAGACTCAGTGGAAGGAGATTTCTGCAGCATATTTGGCAAGTACAGAATCACAGTATATATATATATATATATATATATATATATATATATATATATATATATATATATATATATACATAATATGCACAGTGGTTGGAGGGAAGCTTCAGAATGGCAAAGACGTTTTTATTACAAATTATGTGAGCAGACTGCAGTTCCTCTTTAAATGTAAACTACTGTTAAGAGCCTAACCCTTCCCCTTACAGCACAGAAGGGCAGAACTGATGAATGGATGATTATTCATGAGCTCCAGATCACAGGCAGCAACACTTTCAGAGTAGGGGGGCTTTAATTGTGAGATTGTTTTGTAACCTATCCACCTCCCTCTTCTCTCCTGTATATCTCATCTCCATTCTGTCTCAATGTGACCTGTATATTAACTCTTCATCTTAGCCTGTACTTCTGAAAATAAATCCCTTCATCTTTATTCTCCCACTGTATGTGACCTGTACATTAAGGTGGGAGTAAACTCCCATGCATGAATTTTACCTATAGCTATGCCTAAAATAAGGCTTACCTATAGGTACTGTAAATATCTCCTTTATGTGCACCGTTTAGGGGATATTTACTATAGATGCAGCCAGTGACATCACCACCACCACATGCGTTCTGAAGGAATGGCATACCCATGCCGTTCCTTAAGAGTCCTATGCCATAAATGGCGGCTCCTGTGCACATGTGCGGGAGTGATGTCATTGCGACTCACACAGCAAAAGACCGCAAACCCGGAAGGAAGGCCGGGAGAAGATTGAAGCTCCTTCAGCGGTGACAGCGCACCGCTGGAGGGTTTCAGTCTAAGGTAAGTTTCACATAATGTGCTAGTATGCGATGCATACTAACACATTATGACATTGCCTTGCAGGTTTAAAAAAAAAAAGCGGTTTATTACCGCTTTAACCCCTTCACCTTCTCCTCCCACTGTGTATGACCTGTACAATAATGTTTTTAGTGCACCATTACTAAACACTGTGGCGAAAATGAAATCATTTTGGGGTGCTAGTTAACAAAAAGGGGTAATTTTGGGGGTGTTTGTACTAGCCTGACCTTTTTATTTTAACAGAAAGTAAGGGAAACATTTTTTCAAAAATGTTGGTAATTTTTTCTTTATATAGTATAAAACCCCCAGTGTTATTAACCACCTCAATACTGGGCACTTTCGCCCCCTTCCTTCCCAGACCAATTTTCAGCTTTCAGCGCTCTCGCACTTTTAATGACAATTACTCAGTCATGCTACGCTGTACCCAAATGAAATTTTTATCATTTTGTTCGCACAAATAGAGCTTTCTTTTGGTGGTATTTATTCACGACTCCATTATTTATTTTTTTTTGCGATATAAGCGCAAAAATAGTGGAAATTTGGAAAAAAAACAATATTTTCTTTTTTCTGTTTTAAAAGAAATCCAGTAAAATCGAATTTTGTCATAAATGTAAGCCAAAATGTATTCTGCTACATGTTTTTGATAAAAAAAATCCTGTTAAGTGTATAATAATTGGTTTGTGTGATCACGGACATATGTACGCAAATGATCATGTACAGATGTGTGCAGGTGATCATGTACATATGTGTGCAGATTACCATTGGGACATGTGATTTTAGTGGGACATATGTGGGGGACAGCTTTTTTTATTATTTGGGGACATGTGTTTTGGGGACATGTGTGTTTTACATTATGTGGGGACATGTGTGTGTTTTACATTATGTGGGGACATGTGTGTGTTTTACATGTATGTATTTACATGTGTGTTGACACTAGGTTGGTGATCAGTGAGTAAAAAGCTGTAAAAAACAGCTCATACTCACTGATCATCAGCCGGCTGCAGCGATCCCCTCTCCTCTCCTCCTCAGCGACAACTTCCGTGTGAGGAGAGGAGAGCTGATCGCCTAGCAACCGGCTGTGTTTACATCACATGACGGCTGTGATTGGACACGGCCGTCATGTGATCAGGAGGGCCAATCACAGAGCCCTCCTGCCGATCCGAGATGCGCCGTGTCCGGCTGACACGAGCGCATCGGGATCGCGATCCCGCTCCTTCTGAGGGACGTTCCTCAACGTCCACTCAGAAGGAGAGAGCGCCCACCCGGCCGTTTATGTACATTAGCCGGATGGGAAGTAGTTAAATACCACCAAAACAAAGTTCTATGTGTGTAAAAATGTGTTTATATAAAATTCACTTGGGTACAGTGTTGCATGACCGAGTAATTGTCAGTCACACTGAAAACTGAAAAATGGTCTGGTAATAAAGGGGTATTATAAGCTGGAACTCAAGTGGTTTAATGATTTGTATTGAAAATGAACAGTTCAGGGCTGTTGATTTTCAAAACAGTCAATATCAGCCCGTTGGGCTGATATTGACTGTATCAGCCTAATGGTACATACGTTTGTTTGCACTTATATAGGGAAAAAGGATTTTTTAGGCCCATTCACATGTAAAATTTGTGTGATGACGTTTACAAATAATTTAATTCTTTGCCATGTACCAAAAATTTAATATCAGTTTTGGATAATAATAAATAAAAAAAAAAAAAAATATATATATATATATATATATATATATATATATATATATATATATATATATATATATATATATATATATATATATATATATATATATATATATATATATATATATATATATATATATAGTGTATATATGACATTACAGAATGACATGAAAATCCCTCTTCTATCTGCCAATACTGTGTAGATGCGAATTGCTCCAATATTAAACTGCAGATTTACATCACTATATGAACACAATGGGGTGGATTTAGAAGGCAAACAGATTGTGCACTTAGCAAGCACAGTTGCACTAATTTGCCCCAAAGCTTAATAAGCGTGGTAAAGCTCTGTAGATTTCCATCATCCAATCATGTGCAAGCAAAAAAGCGAATCCACCGCAGAGACCACTTTTATCTTGAAGCGGAACCGCCCACTGAAGAAGAGGATAGCGAGGTTATGGCAGCTAGCTGCTGCCATAACAACGATATTCCTCTTCAAAGTACCGACCTATAACGAAGTGGTTTAAAGAAGATGAGTAGACAGATCTTTGTAAAGCTAACCATAGATGGATCATTTTTGTTTTAATCGGCCAGCTGCCTGATGAAAAAAACCCGAACAGGTTCTCTCATCCACACATCCACCATTGTAGTGCAAGGGCCTGCCTGATTGCATAGAAATTGAAACTCTTAAGGTTTGACCTCATATTATATGGTTTTGGTAAATCTATAGACAAAAATCTGCAGAGGATCGAATAGTGTGTATGGGGTCGAATTCTCTGTGCTGTGCTATTGTATTTGGACAGCAGGGACTCCTCCTCTGTCAGAATACACTGATCAACACTGCAGCTGATTGGCTGCATGTGCTGATTGAGTGGAAATTTTCCAATACTCCTGTTTTCGAGTAAAGCCGATCGCTAGATTGACTTCTGGATTAAAATTTGGCTGCCAGTTCAGCAGGGACTGGCTCAGTGTTTCTCAATTCCAGTCTTCAAGGTGCCCCAACAGGTCATGTTTTCAGGCTTTCCATTATTTTGCACATGTGATTTGATCAGTTTCACTGCCTTAGTAATGACCACAGCCGTTTCCTCTGAGGGAAATCCTGAAAACATGACCCGTTGGTGCGTCTTGAGGACTGGAATGGAGAAACACTGGCCTGGCTGGATTTTGATCCATCTATAATCAGCTTTTACACAGGGTAGGCAGGAGAGGAAGTAGGAGTGGGGAAGGAACATTTTTAAAAATAGTGTTAGACTGGAATTCCACTTTAACTTCCGTGTTACAGCTTGATTCGTGAATTCCTCCTTCATCTGTCCTAATGTAGTACTGCAGCGGAATAAAACCTGAACTTGCCCTTTTCTTAAAAGTTTTTTTTTTTTTTTTGTGTAAATCTATATTATCTTCAGTAAAAAATCTGTTGCAGTTGGCTGACTGGATTTCCAGGTACAGGGTTGCAAACACACAGGAAAACTATAGTATAAACCTTGCTTGGTAGGAGAGAGCGCCTATTTGTATCGCTAATACTCTTGAGAAATGCCCCCCTGTAGTGCTGCTGTTTTTGTACCACTAGGGGGAGTCATGGATTTTACGGGTGAGCAACCTGTTCCTTTTCTCAGCCTGAAAATGACATCAGAGGTCACTTGATCTGATTTGGGCAGTCAGCCTGGGCTGACCAGGGAATAGTGTGCTTTACTGTGCAGCTTTTCAGGTCAGTAAACAAGACAATCTGGTTCTCCAGGGCAATCTCTTAGGGGTTTATGTAGGAAAAACACGCTAACAAGAACATTTCTTAGGCTGGATTCACACCGATGCAGTTTTAGTGCTTTTTGCACTTTGCAGATTTGCACTAGAGTCCATTTAACATGGTTTCCTATGGAACACGTTCTGTAGTGCAAATCTGCAAAATGCAAAAAGCACTGAAAATGCATAGGTGTGAATCCAGCCTTATAGCAACCAGACTTTCTTCATTCTCAGACCATGAGCTGTAGATATGTCAGTTGGAAGCTGTGCACTTTTGCCATATAGGCTCATTAGTGTCTTTGGCCTGGTTCACACCTATGCAGGTTGCAATTTGCATATTGCAGGTGCATTTTGCGTTTTTCAATACACGTTTTTGATCCAATGAAGTCTAAGGCTGGATTCACACCTATGCAGTTTTAGTGCTTTTTGCATTTTGCAGATTTGCACTACAGTCCATTTAACATGATTTCCTATGGAACACGTTCTGTAGTGCAAATCTGCAAAAATGCAAAAAGCACTAAAACTGCATAGGTGTGAATCCAGCCTCAGGAACCAACAACCAGAAATAAAAGTCCCTGGCCCTTTCCATAAAATACACAGATGTGAACGTGACCCATAAGAAACCATGTTCAGTGGATTGTAATGTGTTACTGAAAATGCACTAAAAAATACATAGGTGTGAACCTGGCCTTAAAGGCAATCTCTTAATTTCTTTATGCAATGGTTGGGGCATTCAAAATTCTACTATAGGGCTCTGTAATTTGTTGTTGCCTAATGCCTAGTACACAAAAAATTGGACAAAAAAAAAATTTCCTTGCACCTGATTGAGTATACTTTACAATGTGAAGATTTACCACTTCATATTTACTAAGGAAAATTACTTCAACAGCACTTGCAAAGTACACAGTCTATTTGGGTTTAGGAAATCAACCCCAGTGTGTCCTGCCTGCTGAGACTTCAGAAATATGCCTATTGACTTTCCATTTCCCCCACTTACGCTACTGCGGATGTCTTTGTCCTAACCTTACCTTACCTGCAGTTTATATTAGTAAAGATTGTATATTAAAAATGTATGCATTACAGTGTAATTCCTACGTATGCTTGAAACCTGTAATTAGAAGGTAGCACTTGCAGGATTAATTTTACAAGTGTGACAATGAACTGCTCATGATCTTGTTATTAGCTGCTTAAAGTGATTCAGTCACATGGGCCCACACATGAGCCTCCATGATTAAAGAATTTCACATGTGCTGATGAAGTTTTCTGTGCTTTTAATAAACTTTGGTTCAGTGGGATAATGCCCGGTTAGGGGCTGAAACCATTTTCAATCATTCACATGTTTTATGATTTTATCCATCCACTGGACATAGTGAATGTTTGGTACAAGCCACAAACACAGCAGTGATCACTCAATTAATGTGACTGGTTAATAAAAGTAAGCTAATTAAAATTTGTTTTCTTATTACCATTGCAGCCATCAAAGAGTCGCTTATGTGGAGGACCATTTCATTAACCACTTGTGTCCTCAGAACTATTTTAAAACAGGGAAGGGATAGAGGCTATCTGTCTCAGCACCATTTAAAATAGTGCCCAGTCTCAGTTTTGCAACATTAGCACTGGAACCACTTGCTGTCAGTGATAGCTGGAGTCCAGTGCTCAGCCCAAGAGCTGAAATGCTCAGCTCCTGGTCTTCCGATTGTGCTAAACATTGGTCCATAGGTGTGCCTGCTAATCCCTGTTAACACAATGCTTCTGCATTGTCACAAGTGATGTCACATCACTTCCTCTGAGTACGGAGGCCTGAAAAGATCTGCTTCAGCTCTATCCAGCATTTCAGCAATAGATCCCAGATATGGATACAGATAGCAATAGATTACTATTAGAAGTGATCTGTTGATACACAGCTGCATGGGGAGCTGGTGGGGGCTGTATCTGGTCTCCACTGACCAGATCCAGACCCCCAATTGCTAGTAAAAGGGCTTTTTCAGCAGGAACACAGAGAAATTGAGTTCCCGAGACCTCTAGCACTAAATGTATGCAATAATAGCAAGGGGTGCTGGAAGGTCTATTGTTGCTGGCTGCTGGGGGATCTATTATTGTTGATGGAGGGTCTATTGTTACTAGGGGGGTCTTTTATATTGCTGGGGGGGGGGGGTTTATATTGCTGGGAGGGATCTACTGTTGAAGGAGGGGTCTATTGCTGCCGAGCGGTCTATTGTTAGCTTCTCATAGCTTTTTTTCTCATTGATTCATATTAATTATATTATTATGTTATGTTGCTACCTTGTTGTTTACTAATATTCCTTTTTGTATACAGTATACATTTCTGTTATAGTTGGTTGACTGTTAGTGATCTTCTATTAATCCCCTGAGGAAGCCTATTTCGGCGAAACATGTTGGGATTAGACACTACACTTCTACCATACGTGTAAAGTGAACATCTATTGTGACCTTCCTTTAGATATTTGTAAAACAAATACTTCAATAGTAGACATTTATTTTCAAATTGTGATGGTGAATATGTACAGCCACTGTTTTTTTTTTTCTCTGGATAAAGTATAGAGGGGTTGTACCCTTTCTCTGGGTTTATTTTTTTTCCTGTCTGTGTCCCATAGTAGAGCTTTCTTTCACTTCTGTCCCCAAGCTGCAACAGGAAATCAGAGGGAATCTAAACACATTTAAGGTAGCTCCATTGTTAAAAAGCTGATAGTGGAAAATAGGTCCCCATCGAAGGATTCTTTAGATTTCATACTGTTTTCTGTCCCAGAGTCTATTGCCCAAGTGGGGACACAAACAGCAGTAAAAACCTTCCCTACTCCATCCAAAACTAAAAAAATGACTATCCATACACTTCAAGTAATATTAGATCATATAACTTCTATTTCTTCCTGCAGTAATAAGACATGTATGATAAATCAAAATTTTTTCCTAATGACAGGATTCCATAGGAAGCATCAAAAGGGAGCTGGAGTAACATGTGGCTTCCGAGCTCCTGGTTGGGGATTACCCTCTAAGGGTTCCCACACAGGTCACAATCTAATGATAAGATTTTATGCTTCAATATGTAATTTGATCTGTTTTTTTTTAATGGCAGTAAAGTATGCAGTGGTGTTATTAATCAGATACATTATTCACATGTCCTGGTCCACAGATTGCATTTAACTGAAAGATTCTTGTCCTATTCAGTCTTGCATCCGCTAATGCTGCATACACACGACCGGTTTTGCCGTCGGAATTAACTCCGAAGGTTTCTCCAACGGAACTCCGACGGAATTCCACTCAAGCAGTCTTGCCTACACGCGGTCACACCAAAGTCCGACTGTCCAGAACGCGGTGACGTACAACACGTACGACGGAACTAAAAAAAGGAAGTGCAATAGCCAATATCCAATAGCTTCTGTCTCGTACTTGCTTCAGAGCATGCGTCGTTTTTGGTACGTCGGAACAGCATACAGACGAGGGGGTTTCCCGATAGTAATTAGTTCTGCCGGAAAAATTTAGAACATGTTCACTATCTAAGTCCGTCTGAATTTTCGACGGAAAAAGGCAGATGAGGCAAATACACAGTCGGAAAATACGATACAAAGCTCCCATTGGATTTTTTCTGGCGGACATTCCGCTCATGTGTACGCGGCATTAGAGTCTACCTCCACTGCTGCTCTGAGAAGGAACAAACATTTTAAATTTTCCCTTTCAGTCATGTAGGACAACATTGCAATTATTTCAATTTGAACAAATAAATGTAACTAACGGGTTAATGAGCAATTGTAATGTATGTGGTCATATTTCTTATGTTTATATATAATTTATCTAGAGTATTGGATTTTTTTATGTTGTGGCCAAAGTGGTAGGCCACTACTAGCCTGGTACCATAAATAAATTGTGGTTTTTAATAGTACCTACTAGATTTAGTGTGGGATCTATTCATTTTTAGGCCCAAAATCTGGTTAATATAACCAATTGAGGTATCAGCCTACAGGTTGTTCACCTTAATTTAATCCATGGAGTTCCTACCAACACTGACAAGCCATAAGCACCAGTAGCTGACAGGGAGCAGAGACATCAATATATTGAAAAGCCATCACTTTATCCATAACCTTTATTACTGCCTTATGGTACAACTAAACAGATTCTTTCAATGGCTCCAAAAATATAGCAAGCCACCAATCAAACCTAAACATTGACAGTGAATGGAGCTTCAGCCAGTAACCAATACTGCTACAACCAACATTTTGTAAGGACCACAAGATCCTAATTCACAATGCAGCCACACAACCACAGAAAAAGATGAACATTTTAACCTTACCCTGGATGACCGTGCTTCCATGCAAGTAGAATGCTCATCAGTAGTATTCCAGTAATGTAATTGTGTTCAGTCTCGAAGAGTCAGCAGAGAATATTCCTTTACATTGAAGACAAATGACTGAGAGGCCGGCTTAAATAAGATATCATTAATTACATAGTTGGTGTAATAAACACAGGTGAAGCACCGCCTCTTTCTGTTTCTAGTACGGCAGGTTAAGCATCCAGACAACATAATTCCAGATGAATGTGTCACCCAGGACAGTTTTCACTAAGAAATTTGGAGAGTAAAAAAAAGTATACTGTTTGTCTTTTGTGAGATATCGCACTTATTTCGTATTGTACTGCTCTGAGGGATGCTTTATTACTATAAATAAATAACTTGATAAAAAAAAAAAAAAAAGTATACTGCCATAGGGGGGAAATATCCTAAATATGCTTTTCTTAATGTTCTGTATAGCAGTATCTCATATAATCAGTGTTGGCATGTCCTATAGGTTCAAACATACCATTACTATTTGGCAATAAATATACTAGATTAGGGATGTGTTTATACTTTACATTACAACCATACCCCAACAAACCCATTCAATAAAGTATATATCTAATTATGGGGTAGTAGCAATAAGCAATAACTTGGACCACAGGTCAGGTAAAGGCCAGTGCCATTACCATTCAGCTCATCAGTGCATATACAGTGGGGACGGAAAGTATTCAGACCCCCTTAAATTTTTCACTCTTTGTTATATTGCAGCCATTTGCTAAAATCATTTAAAGCGGAGGTTCACGCAAAAATTGAACCTCCGCTTTTCGGAACCCTCCCCCCCTCCGGTGTCACATTTGGCACCTTTCAGGGGGGAGGGGGGTACAGATACCTGTCTAAGACAGGTATTTGTACCCACTTCCGGCATAGAATCCCACGGGAGTCTATGCCTCTTCCTGTTCCCCCGCACTGTCTGCTGGGAGACACACACAGGTCCCAGGAGATAGGGGGGACCAGTTAGGATGCGCAGCACGACTCACGCATGCGCAGTAGGGAATCGGGAAGTGAAGCCGCAATGCTTCACTTCCTGATTCCCTCACAGAGAATGGCGGCGGCAGCTGCCGAGGACCGAGGGACGGTTGCCAACACCGGGTGCCAACACCGCTGGATTCGGGGACAGGTGAGTGTCCTTATTTTAAAAGTCAGCAGCTGCAGTATTTGTAGCTGCTGACTTTTAAAAAAAAAATTTCCGAGGTACTCCCTCTTTAAGTTCATTTTTTTTCCTCCTTAATGTACACACAGCACCCCATATTGACAGAAAAACACAGAATTGTTGACATTTTTGCAGATTTATTAAAAAAGAAAAACTGAAATATCACATGGTCCTAAGTATTCAGACCCTTTGCTCAGTATTTAGTAGAAGCACCCTTTTGATCTAATACAGCCATGAGTCTTTTTGGGAAAGATGCAACAAGTTTTTCACACCTGGATTTGGGGATCCTCTGCCATTCCTCCTTGCAGATCCTTTCCAGTTCTGTCAGGTTGGATGGTAAACGTTGGTGGACAGCCATTTTTAGGTCTCTCCAGAGATGCTCAATTGGGTTTAAGTCAGGGCTCTGGCTGGGCCATTCAAGAACAGTCACGGAGTTGTTATGAAGCCACTCCTTTGTTATTTTAGCTGTGTGCTTAGGGTCATTGTCTTGTTGGAAGGTAAACCTTCGGCCCAGTCCACATTAATGAGGGTAAAAAAAATGAACTTAGCAAATGGCTGCAATATAGCAAAGAGTGAAAAATGTAAGGGGGTCTGAATATTTTCCGTCCCCACTGTATGGTGTAGAAGTGAGAAGATAGCCTCTAGTGATGGAACATAGGTTTTTTTTATGCCTGCACTTTTGCTGCCCGGAATGGATTTTAAAGTATTTATTAGCTTAAATTAGAGTGTATTTCAATTCAAAAAGCAATTTTTCCAATATAATTGTTTTAGTAATATCCTTGCTTCCTAATATGTCAAATCTCTATAGCAGTAAAAAAAAAACAGCCAAGGGCTCTAATCCTTTGTACGTTATCCAAATTTAAGGAAAAAAAGTGGCTTAATATACACTTCTGCTGATGGCCTTTAATCATATTGAAGGTAGCGCAGGGGTGTCCAACTATGAATGTGGTCCAACAGACAAAAAAAAAGATTTTTTTTTCTTTGTAATACACTTTGCAAATATATGCAGCCGAAGAACAATTTTACAGTGTCTCTTTACTGGACTTTTATGTATCTTCCCAAAGAAAAATATCCCACTTTTCGTATTTACGCCTTATTCATGTCTTCCTGCCTGGCAGGAAGAAAAGAAAGGCTTCACACCACAGGGACGTTCCAACCATTTTATTCCAAAAATAGCAAATGACAGCCAACAAAGACAGAGGGGGTTATTTACTAAAGGAAAATCCACTTTGCACTACAAGTGAACTTGGAAATAAAGTCGCTGTAGATCCGAGGGGGACATGCAAGGAAAATAAAAAACAGCATTTTAGTTTGCACATGATTGGATGAAAAAATCAGCAGAGCTTCCCCTCATTTCTGATCTACCCCTTAGATTTAGAGCGACTGCACTTCCAAGTGCACTTTCAGTGCAAAGTGAATATGCCTTTCGTAAATAACCCCCAGAGTGTCTGAACCCAGGAGGTGACGCGTGCGTTTCACACTGACCTCGAGGTTTGAAGAAGCACTGAGGTCAGTTTGATCAGTGTGAAACGCACACATCACCTCCTGGGTTAGATTAAAATCGTTGGAACGTTCCTGTGGTGTGCAGCCGTTCTTTTCTTCCTATTGATCATCGGTGGGGAGCCGTGACTTGGCCCTAGCTCATCCGGACTGTAGGGATTGCTCATCTGGAGCGGCGTCTTCCTTGTTCGAATCAGTTTCTGGCAGCACCTATATTTGTGAGCAACTGTATTCAAGGATGAAGCACATAAAGGGCAAAATTAGATCCAAAATATTTGATGAGCACCTTGAGAATTCATTGAGAATTGATACTACAGGCAGATATTGATGTGTTCGTTTATCAAAAACCGTGTCAAATATCGCACTAGTTTTCTGTTGCTCTCTTTTACTCTTATAATAAAAAATATCACAAAGAAATTAAGTTTTATTACTCAGATAGATACATTATCTATATCGGTGATCATTATCTTGCCATCTGCCTGACTTTTTCTGTTAATCAGCTATCCTTATTATTAGTATATTTTTTGTGTGGCCCAGGACAATTCCTCTTCTTCAAATGTGGCTCAGGAAAGAAAAAAATTTGGATACTTCTGGTGTAGTGGCGTTTCTGGTTAGCCGTTCTCAGCAACTGATTTTCCTTTGGGGGAGTTTGCTGGCGAGAAAGGTTTATCAACCTTGTACCTTGTATGTCCTCCTTTGTTGAATATTCACTAAGACCCCTTTCACACTGGAGGAGTTTCTCAGGCGCTACAGCGCTAAAAATAGCGCCTGCATAGCGCCTGAAAAAAGCCTCAGCTGCAAACCCAGTGTGAAAGCCCGAGTGCTTTCACACTGGGGCGCTGCGCTGGCAGGGCGTCACAAAAAGTCCTGCCAGCAGCTTTTTTGCTGCGGTAGAGGAGCGGTGAATACACCGCTCCTCACCGCTCCTGCCCATTGAAAACAATGGGGCAGCACCGCCATACCGCCAGCAAAGTGCCGCTGCAGCGGCATTTTGCGGGCTGATTAAACCCCTTTTTTGGCCGCTAGCGGGGGTTAAAACCGCCCAGCTAGCGGCCAAATAGCGTCGGTAATACAATGGTAAATCGCCGCTAAAAATAGCGCCGCTTTACCGGTGGCACCCACCCACCCCAGTGTGAAAGTAGTATAAGAGAAATGTGTTTTATCAGCGGGACTTTGGAAACTCCAAGGTTGGAAACTCCAACCTTTTTCCAGAAAAAAATCTCCTTAAAAAAAAAACACATAAATTTCAAGTATTTTATACAGGCTGCTAAAGCTGACATCTAATTCTACAAATCCTTGTTCCCTGGCATTCAACAATGGCAGCCCCCATATTATTTCTCATTAAATGTTTAAATAAATTCTCCAATCCTGCCTTTGGCTGGCTTAATACTTATAAGTTTCAATAACACATGGCCTATGTGCATTGCGGCCCTATTAGTTTAGAATGGAGCCCCAACACACATCCACAGTTGCTGTATATATCTACAGTTCAGTGCACCACAACAAGCAAAGCAAGCACTGCGTGCACTGCTTTGTTGAAAATTCTGTAGGTTTGGTTTTTGTGCATTTAGCTTCACTCCCAGCCCATTCAAAACAATGTACACACATGTGTGAAGGGACTCTTTATTCTTCAGAAAAAAAAGATGCTTGGCTGACCATGGGGGTTATTTATGAAAGGCAAATCCACTTTGCACTACAAGTACAAACTACAAGTGCAAAGTGCACTTGAAATTGCACTAAAAGTGCACTTGGAAGTACAGTCACTGTAGATCCAAGGGGGACATACAAGGAAAATAAAAAAACAGCATTTTAGCTTGCACATGATTGGATGACAAAATCAGCAGAGCTTCCCCTCATTTCAGATCTACCCCTCAGATTTACAGCGACTGCACTTCCAGTGCAATTTCAAGTGCACTTTGCACTTGTAGTTTGCACTTGTAGTGCAAAGTGGATTTGCCTTTCATAAATAACCCCCTATATCTTTTTTCAGACTGATAGGGGGATGAAGGAATGTGAGGAATATATTACATTATCATTAGATGAGAATCTTAACATTGTAATAATAATAAAAAAATATCTTCATTCATATAGCCATATAAAATATTTCAGCAAAATATAAAGATCCTATGCAGAGGATGCCTCACATTTGACATCTATTCAGAAAAAGGCTGGTGAAAGTTCCCCTGTATTCCATATTGCAAGGAAGGAACATTTTAACTGTTGTCACTTATAGGGCCTGTGTACACAGTCATTTGTTTTCATCAGAATTCCTTCTCACGCCATGCAAGGCTTGGGGATGCAAAAAAGTCCTGAACAAGTTGATGAGCTTAGAAAGAGGGTCAGCTGTTGATCACATGCTCCTGTCAGCGAATTCTAAGCCCTCATTCACATGGACATAATTAGGCATGAAATACGCCTAGCATAAAAAAATGTGTTATTTTCCTGCATCTGGGGAGCCACAGATGGAGCCTACAGGAGGCCATAGAAGTGAATGGCTGTACGCCCTTGTACTCATGTAAGTGCTAATGCTTCTCTGCAGCGTTTACCCGTACAACGTAATATCCCGATTGCAACTCTTCTGTGTTTGGTAAAATACATTGCATGCACAGGTAAGTGCTGATACAGAGAAGCATCAACATTTACACGAGCACTGGGGCATACAGCTATTCACTTGGTTAGCTGTACGATCTCCACCTATGGATCCACAGCTGTGGAAAACAACATGTTTTTTCACAGTTTCTGACAATCTATTTCATCCTGGCTTTACTGGTTTTCGTTTCCAATGATTTTTATTTCAATTTTCAACAAAGGTACAAAAGTGCATCAGGTACACAAAGAACAACAGTGCATATTGATTGCATACCAAGGTACCTTTCTTCACCTTTCTTCGCATCAAAGTGAAATGACAACATTTTTTAATAATCACAATTTTCTTCACTCAGATTGTGAGAAACCAAAATGTAAAACAATAAAAGGCATGCACTCAAGCCCAATCATGCCCCATCCAGCCAGTAATGTTTCAGAGATGGGAGAGGGGATTGGCGCGATACTGCAGAGTTGTTATGCAGCGTACACACGGTCGGACTTTTCGACCGGACTGGTCCGACGGACCGAGTCCGGCAGACAATCCGATCGTGTGTGGGCTTCATCGGACCTTCAGAGGAACTTTTCCAGTCGAAAATCTAAAGGACTTTAGATTTGGAACATGCTTCAAATCTTTACGTCGTAACTCCGCCGGACCCAGAAATCCGCTCGTCTGTATGCTAGTCCGACTTACAAAAACCGAAGCTAGGGCAGCTATTGGCTACTGGCTATCAACTTCCTTATTTTAGTCCGGTGTACGTCATCACGTACGAATCCGTCTGACTTTGGTGTGATCGTGTGTAGGCAAGTCCGGTCATTAAAAAGTCAGTCGGAAGTCCGTCAAAAGTCCGTTGAAAGTCCGCCCATGTGTACGCGGCTTTAGGGTTAGTCAACCTATCCACATGAACGCAATAAGTGAAGGGCCAGTTATAGCAAACTGTGCCCCTGGCTACCTTCAGCCAGCACTGCACCCCTCAAGTGCAGGTCTAAATTTGGCTCATGTTTTACAGCACATCACAACAAAGGGCCAGAGGACCAAAAACACAAAACAGAAACGCAGAAAAAGAGAAAGAAAAAGAAATGATAGAAAGTAGGGGAAAGGAGAACTAAGAAAGAAGTGCACCCTGTCCAAGCGAAAGATACTATAGTATATACATAAGGCATAAGGCATCTGAAAGGTATTTGATCCAAGTGTCACAAATTTTGTCAAAGAAAGCAAGTTTATCGTTCAGAGTCACCGTAAGGCATTTATTAACCATGATCCAAGATTTTTTGAACTTTAGAAAATTGAACTGGATTGTGGGGGATTTCCAGAAAACAACATGTTTTTAATGCTAGGCATATTTTGTCTAATTGTGTCTGTGTGTATGAGATTTACATGATCTCAGAAGTGTCTCCGACCCATCTGAAATGCAATTTGAATGCAACTGAAAGCAAGCTGCATTTGGCCATTGATACAAACTCTTGGGGAATCAAAGGTGGCGACAAACTAAAATTAAAAAAATATATATTTCTAAAGATTAATTGCAGTGAGTAGTTTTTTAAGCAGTTTTTGTGTTTGTTCAGGAGAAAAATCAGCTCTTGACATAAACTACTAATGCCGCGTACAGACGATCGGAATTTCCGACAACAAATGTTCGATGTGAGCTTGTTGCCGGAAATTCCAACCGTGTGTAGGCTCCATCGGACATTTTCTGTTGGAATTTCAGACAACAAAAATTTGAGAACTGGATCTTAAATTTTCCGACAACAAAATCTGTTGTCGGAAATTCCGAGCGTGTGTACACAATTCTGACGCACAAAATTCCACGCATGCTCAGAATCAAGCAGAAGAGCCACACTGGCCATTGAACTTGCTTTTTCTAGTCCTGTCATACGTGTTGTACGTCACCGCGCTCTTGACGTTCGGAATTTCCGACAACATTTGTGTGACCGTGTGTATGCAAGACAAGTTTGAGCCAACATCTGAAGGAAAAAAAAACCCACGGTTTTGTTGTCGGAATGTCCGATCGTCTGTATGCGGCAAAAGAGTTGTAACAGTTATTGTAGACTATAAGTTGTAGCTTTCTTCTAGTCTAAAAAGTCCTTGCCATGTATTATATGTAGTTGCCAACTTATTGTGAGATCAAACAGATCATTTTAAACAAATTTCTCATTAGAAAGCATTGCATGCCTCTTCTTGTATCTGTATAGGAGTAGGTAGGGGCTCTGTGTCACCACATACATGTACCAGCCAGTGTCTTTCACAACCACGTGTTTATCATATTACAAGTTACTTCATAAATGAACAGTACAATTCTTGCAGTAATTATAAAAATATGTCCCTCAAGCTGCAGTTTTCAGTCTCATCACTGTACCAAAGTGTGGATCCTGTACAGTACAGTGTGTAGATAATAAACACACAACATACTGTACCCAACATCACATGGATCACCTGACACATATACTTCAAGCAGAGCTTGTGAAATTCCTAAACACATTTTTTAATGCTGACTCATCCATTTTTCCCAATGCAGCTAATGGATATCCTAATGGATGCATACTAACCGTATTCACGGAGCAGGAGTAATACCGGTTATACTGGATCTGTTACTGTATTTAGGCGGCAGATTTATATTTAGCACCTGTGTAACTCTATTTACATAAAGCAGCAGGATTCACCCACAAAGTACCCTGTAAGTCCATTGTTGAGGTGATGGGGCTAACACAAATTATTTGGGGGTGTCAGCTCCCGGGCTGCATTTTGACCACTTACCAATACCGGGCACTTTTACCAATACCAGGCCAACTTGACCAATACCGGGCACTTTCACCCCCTTCCTGCCCAGGCCTCTTTTCAGCTTTCAGCACTGTCGCATTTTAAATGACAATTGCGTGGTCATGCAACGCTGTATCCATATTATTATTATTATACAAGATTTAGCGCAAAAAATAAAGACAGCAGAGGTGATAAAATACCCCCAAAAGAAAGCTCTATTTGTGGGGAAAAAAGGACATACATTTTGTTTGGGTACAATGTCGCACGACCTCGCAATTGTCAGTTAAAGCGATGCAGTGCCGTATGGCAAAAAAT
This sequence comes from Lithobates septentrionalis, assembly GCA_037952835.1. Classification (NCBI taxonomy): domain Eukaryota; kingdom Metazoa; phylum Chordata; class Amphibia; order Anura; family Ranidae; genus Lithobates; species Lithobates septentrionalis. Next base: position 2,110,890 of record JBBDGP010002219.1, read on the forward strand.
TGCCTGGCCGTTAAGGTGGAAAATCTTCCGGGGCTGAAGTGGTTAAAGTGTATAAATAGTGTATATATCATGTATATTTGAAGTTTATGCTTTTGCCTGTACAGCCCTCCTTAGGCCCCTTTCACACGATCGGACTGATCGGGTTCACCTGTCTGTTCTTCAAGTGGACCCGATCGGGTCACCTATTGTTCTCTATGGGAAGGTGGATGGATGATCCGACAAAATCCGCTGAAAACAGACGTATGGCGATACGTTCGCCATCCGTCCAGCAGGTCGGATCAATTAACAATCAGATGGAAACAGACATGCAGTCCGTTCCATCCAACTGCCCCATAGAGAAGAGCAGGCTCTGTCCTTGTCCGCTCTGCATAGTGGAGGACCTGTTATCTGCCTGCTCAGCGGGGATCAGCGGAGAGGTCCCTCCGCTGAACAGGCGGATTCTGCTCAGACGGATCCGCCCCATGTGAAAGGAGCCTTATTCCCCGTACACACGGTCGGACATTGATCGGACATTCCGACATCAAAATCCTAGGATTTTTGCTGACGGATGTTGGCTCAAACTTGTCTTGCATACACACGGTCACACAAAGCTGTCGGAAAATCCGATCATTCTGAACGCGGTGATGTAAAACACGTACGTCGGGACTATAAACGGGGCAGTAGACAATAGCTTTCATCTCTTTATTTATTCTGAGCATGCGTGGCACTTTGTGCGTCGGATTTGTGTACACACGATCGGAAATTCCGACGTATTTTGTTGTCGGAAAACTTTATAGCCTGCTCTCAAACTTTGTGTGTCGGAAAATCTGATGGAAAATGTGTGATGGAGCCCACACACGGTCGGAATTTCCGACAACAAGGTCCTATCACACATTTTCCATCAGAAAATCTGACCGTGTGTACGGGGCATTACTCACATCCAAAGAAATTCAATGTGCTCAAGATAAAAAAATACAAAAAAACTTACAAAATAATAAACAGATATAGATGTCAAAATAGAACCTACTCTGCAATATGATCATTTGCAGTGTGATCATTATACAAATTGTCTGTGAAAACAAACTATAGTTTCAGAATATATAGCTGAAAACAGGCAGTTCCTAAAGAAAAGACTCGAAATTCGGGGACTTAGATTAGTTTAGGTGAAATAGTTATGCACAACCAATAAATCCATTGCATTTAAAGTTGAAAGATAAATATGATCTAGGGCCACAAACGTTATACAAGATAAACTATAACGGCTCATGCAAATGGCTGTATGATTTTATGATCTTGCTGGCAGTGAAATCCTAGGTAAAATCCTGTCCATAAACTGTATGCATGTTAAGTTTGTGCTAACATTTACATAAGTACAGCGTACATGCAGCTTTTGTCTGCAACCTAATGTCATGGAATACTAGGACGCGGGCAACCCAGCAAGCCTAGCATCTTAGATTGCAGATGGCTCATCTTGGGCATTTTAGAGAAGAGTTATATAAATAATTTATTTATTTACTGTATATCTCATAGATAGATTGATAAGCATTGCACTCTGTTTTATGCTCTGGAATGGTGGGTCAGCAAGCCCAGACCGCGATCTACCAGTCACCTGTCTGCGATCTACAGGTAGATTGCGATCTACAGGTTGCTGACCCCCGCCATAGGATAATTCACTTTGCATGCTGCTACGTCTTTATTGAACAAGCCTGCTTTCATTATAGATCACTTTTAAAGTGTGCCACATTTCAGCATTTGCAAAAAACATTATCAAACTTGAAACGTTTGTTTGGTTTCTGGAAGTGCTGCGTGAAGTAATTATACTGCTCTTAATAAAATGAATATAATTACACTTTTTAAATAGGGTCCTTGCGCAAGAAAGAAATATTTACTGTTTCCAAATTCTTTATTAATAATGTGACTAATGGGTGTAGTGGCAAATGGGTATCATTGTGATGCCATCTACAACTTATAAGAGTAGGAAGTAAACATATGCTTCATGATAATATGCTTGTTAGGGAGATATACTGTATGATAGATAGATAGATAGATAGATAGATAGATAGATAGATAGATAGATAGATAGATAGATAGATAGATAGATAGATAGATAGATAGATAGATAGATAGATAGATAGATAGATAGATAGATAGATAGATACAGTGGGGACGGAAAGTATTCAGACCCCCTTAAATTTTTCACTCTTTGTTATATTGCAGCCATTTGCTAAAATCATTTAAGTTCATTTTTTTTCCTCATTAATGTATACACAGCACCCCATATTGACAGAAAAACACAGCATTGTTGACATTTTCGCAGATTTATTAAAAAAGAAAAACTGAAATATCACATGGTCCTAAGCACCCTTTTGATCTAATACAGCCATGAGTCTTTTTTGGGAAAGATGCAACAAGTTTTTCCTCTGCCATTCCTCCTTGCAGATCTTCTCCAGTTCTGTCAGGTTGGATGGCAAACGTTGGTGGACAGCCATTTTTAGGTCTCCCCAGAGATGCTCAATTGGGTTTAAGTCAGGGCTCTGGCTGGGCCATTCAAGAACAGTTGCACCGGGTCTAGGGTCCCATTGAGTTTACCTCTGGACGATGTAGGCACCAAACACTTGAATATATTTTCCAATGCTTTAATGAACAAGTAATAAAGGAAGTAGCAGGAAAGAGGTAGAAGGAAAGTTGCAGGGAAGCTCAAATACCTTTCCTTAGTATTCTTTAGAACATTCTTTGGAATTGAACACTTGTAATTGAATGCGCTCCCCTTGTGGGATTCAATCTTTGCCCGCCTGGATAGGCCTCTCTCACTTGCCTAGTAGCCAGTACGCAGCACGAACAAAAGTCTCTGCCACAGACTTGTTTGGAACAAAACCCCTACGATTCTCTGCCACAGGATGTATTGGTTTGCGATGAATGTCAGACACAGTACTTGAACCTTTAAGCCAACCTGGCAGTACTATGCAGTAAGATTACTTCAGGATACGTCCTCCAACCGAGTCACCAGGCCCCTCTCCAGACCAGCATGATCATTCCATGACGGTTCCTCCCCTGGGGTCTTCTCGGTTGTCCAGCTTCTTCACTCAGGATAGACAGCTCAGGACCATTCCTCTGCTGCTGTGGTAGGCACCAGACAGGCTTCTGGGCCCACCCGCACACCACAGTGAAGTGGGCCTCCGGAACGGAGGACCACGAGGTGGTATTCTTAACGCATACCTGTCGGCCAGGAGGGCCAGCAGGTGGCTGAAAACGAACCCTAGAACATGGCGTCTGTCCCATAAATACCCTCTCCCAGAATGCAACTCGGAGGACCACCTCCACCGAGTTGTCTCCAGGACAGAGGAGCACTCATACGCTTCAACACGTTGCCTTTCCAACACCAGCCCATGGTGACAACGACACCCACCGGCACAGTGTGGAACTACACGCAACTCAGCTAAGCTGGAACAGAGGCAAATCTAACTTCACCTAACAAGTAACTCACAAGATTTACCTATCAGCGGTAGATTAAAAATCTACCAGTGCTACATATATAATGGATAACGGCCGAATGACCTTCTTGCACATGTTAACATGTAGTTTGGCCATGCCTGTGAAGACTATAAGGTTTATTTAAAGCACATTAGTAACCGTACAAATTATGTAGTGTATGATTTTTTTTTGCAGATATGCTTGAAAATAAAAAAAAGCTGCATTAATGAACATTTGTAAAATAATCTTCGTAGGTGCTGCATATGTATGAGCCTCAGGTGGCATGCAAGTACGGCAGCAGGACCTCAGGGGCTCTTTGACCATAGAATTGATTTGCTGTAGTTGTTTAGGGAAGATGCATAGTGCTGCATAGACTGATGTAGAGCTTCCATCTGTGCATCTTCCATTATATGATGTCACTTCCCTCTGCTTTTGGTTCCTTCTGCTAGCCACAGGCTAAGAGGCTGAAAAGAACTAGGCAAGATTGTGGGTGTCAGTATACAAGCTACAAAAAATAGACTATAAAGCAAATTAATTTGTTTAAAGATTCTTAAATATCAAAACACTATTAACATATAACTGAAGGCAAACATAGATAGCATGCATAAGGGTTAGAACCACTGTCATGTTTTTATTGTTCTCTATGTCCTCGTTAGGAATATTCTCTCAGTTTAAATTGTACTGATTTCAAATTTCACTGGGAAGGAAAGTAAGGGTAAATTCAAAATTTTGAGCTACCACCAAAAACAGGAATAGAGGGGAAATCTTTCAATGGGGACATTTTTTCAGGGACCACTGTATAAGAGGGGATCTCCTTCAAATTTGAAAGGTATCCATTTACTTATGTTGAGTCTACAGGACAGGGGTTGAAGGAAAATATCCCTAAGGTGACACACATGGCAAAAAAAGAAAAACTGATAGTGGTTTAAACCCTCCCCTATTCTATCCAAAATGAAAAATAAATTTTGCCTTTAGATATGCTTTAACAATTACATGGGTGCTATTTTCAGCATAGAAAAGTTCTTTAACAAAGCATTGTAGAGTTACTGTATGATGATGTGCAAAATACAATTATGCATGGAAGCCAGTTTTATCTTACTGCATTCAAATTGGTTAAAACCATACCCAGGCCAAAACATAGGGGCTTTCTTGACTGAATGGGGAAGGCATAGAACCTGTTTTTTAAATAAAATAATAATATTAATAAAAATGAATAACAAAATCCCTGTTCCCAATAAGGAGATTCCCCTCACTTACTTCTGAGACAGCAATAGATAAATCTCTCCAGTGTGCACACAGATTGCAATATAACCCCTTCTTTCAAGTGAACTGCTGTCAGGGTATTCCTACTGCCTGTGGTGTCCTGTCCTAGGGACCAGTTATTTTTCATCCTGCAGCCTCTCTTCCTGTCGTTCACTTTTGCTGCTCTGCCCAGCGGTGCTTGCTTTCTCTGGAGATATTACAAGATAAGGTACAAATGCTGGGTGCTGCTTCACCACCATAACTTTAGAGAAGAATAAGAGAAGTCCATTGTGAATATGTGAAGGGTCTGAATTTAATAAAAGAATGTTCAAAATACCAAAAGTGCATTTCCACATGCACCAAAACTGGGTTTAAAACCTAACTTTTTATGCATTAAAAAAAGGCTATTCCCAATAGTATATGAAATGAGTGAACATATAAGTGGAGATTGGAGTATTCCAACAGCATTAGTTCATTAACAATGTAATAACACCCTTCCAAACCATATGGCTCTAACAATTAGTCACTATATTTCACTTGTTATCTCCGTGACCCATCCAGTGGCTTATGAAGCACGGACGACAGGGAAATCACATATATAATCTAGATATGGGACTTTGGCTCTTATCTGCAAGGTACAGCGAGTATCTGCAAGGCTTAACTGCTCCCTAAAGCAAGTCTATCTCAACTCTAGCATGAGATTGAAATGTAGTTTAGTAATAAGCAAAGCAGTAAAAGAGAAATATATAAATACATACATATCAATATGGTCAAATTATAAAAAAAAATAAATAATATTTAGTTTAATTGAAACACTCCGACTGACAAACAGAATAATTCGGGTTCATTTTTAGTTACTCAGAAATGGTTTCCATAAACAAATTTTAAAATATATAAAGCTACTGCTTGGAAGATTTGCATTTTAGGAGACATAGCATGAAAACAATAAGCAGTAGAGATGTAATTTATAATACTAAACTAAATTGCTAAAATCAATTTTCTAAAGTTTTTTGGCATTTATTTTTTATTTATACTTCTAGGGATCTCTGTTGGTGATGTACCTTGAGTTCCTGAGTCTGTACATCTGCTGTTACTATTATGAGAGAGTCTCTATGTTGGAGTTTTATACCTTGGAGTGGTTGAAACACACAAAGGTGGGTTGAAACAACCAAAACACCCATGTAGGCAGAATCAGAATGATTTATTTACTTGCCGACCGCCTAACGCAGATATACTGCGGCAGAATGGCACGGGCAGGCAGAGTCACGTTCCCATACGTGACCTGCTTCCCGCGGGTGGGGGGTCCGATCGGACCCCCCCCCCGGTGCCAGCGGCGGTCGGCTTTGCACTGGGAGCGTTGGAAGGCGAGGGGGAGACCATCCGATCGTGGCCCCCCCCTCGCGATCGCTCCCAGCCAATGGGAATCCTCCTCTGCCTGTGTGTAGTTTCACACAGGCAGAGGATGTGATGTCATCTCTCTCTCTCTGGCAGTTTCCGTCCCAGCGCCGAGGAGAGAAGACAAGTAAGTGCACACAACACAAACACACACAGTAGAGCATGCCAGGCATACTTTACACCCCCGATCCCCCCCCCGATCGCCCCCCGATCCCCCCCAATCACCCCCCCCTGTCACAAACTGACACCAGCAGTATTTTTTTTTTTCTGATTACTGCATAGTGTCAGTTTGTGACAGTTACAGTGTTAGGGCAGTGAGTATTACCCCCCTTTAGGTCTAGGGTACCCCCCTAACCCCCCCTAATAAAGTTTTAACCCCTTGATCACCCCCTGTCACCAGTGTCACTAAGCGATCATTTTTCTGATCGCTGTATTAGTGTCGCTAGTTAGGGACGTAAATATTTAGGTTCGCCGTCAGCGTTTTATAGCGACAGGGACCCCCATATACTATCTAATAAATGTTTTAACCCCTTGCTTGCCCCCTAGTTAACCCTTTCACCACTGATCACCGTATAACCGTTACGGGTGACGCTGGTTAGTTCGTTTATTTTTTATAGTGTCAGGGCACCCGCCGTTTATTACCGAATAAAGGTTTAGCCCCCTGATCGCCCGGCGGTGATATGCGTCACCCCAGGCAGCGTCAGATTAGCGCCAGTACCGCTAACACCCACGCACGCAGCATACGCCTCCCTTAGTGGTATAGTATCTGTACGGATCAATATCTGATCCGATCAGATCTATACTAGCGTCCCCAGCAGTTTAGGGTTCCCGAAAACGCAGTGTTAGCGGGATCAGCCCAGATACCCGCTAGCACCTGCGTTTTGCCCCTCCGCCCGGCCCGGCCCAGCCCACCCAAGTGCAGTATCGATCGATCACTGTCACTTACAAAACTCTAAACGCATAACTGCAGCGTTCGCAGAGTCAGGCCTGATCCCTGCGATCGCTAACAGTTTTCTTGGTAGCGTTTTGGTGAACTGGCAAGCACCAGCCCCAGGCAGCGTCAGGTTAGCGCCAGTAGCGCTAACACCCACGCACGCACCGTACACCTCCCTTAGTGGTATAGTATCTGTACGGATCAATATCTGATCCGATCAGATCTATACTAGCGTCCCCAGCAGTTTAGGGTTCCCAAACAGGCAGTGTTAGCGGGATCAGCCCAGATACCCGCTAGCACCTGCGTTTTTCCCCTCCGCCCGGCCCAGCCCAGCCCACCCAAGTGCAGTATCAATCGATCACTGTCACTTACAAAAGACTAAAACGCATAACTGCAGTGTTCGCAGAGTCAGGCCTGATCCCTGCGATCGCTAACAGTTTTTTTGGTAGCGTTTTGGTGAACTGGCAAGCACCAGCCCCAGGCAGCGTCAGATTAGCGCCAGTACCGCTAACACCCACGCATGCACCGTACACCTCCCTTAGTGGTATAGTATCTGATCGGATCAATATCTGATCCGATCTATACTAGCGTCCCCAGCAGTTTAGGGTTCCCACAAACGCAGTGTTAGCGGGATCAGCCCAGATACCTACTAGCACCTGCGTTTTGCCCCTCCGCCCGGCCCAGCCCAGCCCACCCAAGTGCAGTATCGATCGATCACTGACACTTACAAAACACTAAACGCATAACTGCAGCGTTCGCAGAGTCAGGCCTGATCCCTGCGATCGCTAACAGTTTTTTTGGTAGCGTTTTGGTGAACTGGCAAGCGCCAGCGGCCTAGTACACCCCGGTCGTAGTCAAACCAGCACTGCAGTAACACTTGGTGACGTGGCGAGTCCCATAAGTGCAGTTCAAGCTGGCGAGGTGGCAAGCTCAAGTAGTGTCCCGCTGCCACCAAAAAGACAAACACAGGCCCGTCGTGCCCATAATGCCCTTCCTACTGCATTTGCCAATCCTAATTGGGAACCCACCGCTTCTGCAGCGCCCGTACTTCCCCCATTCACATCCCCAACCAAATGCAGTCGGCTGCATGAGAGGCATTTTCTTTATGTCCTCCCGAGACCCCTACCCAGCGAACCCCCCCAAAAAAGATGTCGTGTCTGCAGCAAGCGCGGATATAGGCGTGACACCCGCTATTATTGTCCCTCCTGTCCTGACAATCCTGGTCTTTGCATTGGTGAATGTTTTGAACGCTACCATTCACTAGTTGAGTATTAGCATAGGGTACAGCATTCCACAGACTAGGCACACTTTCACAGGGTCTCCCAAGATGCCATCACATTTTGAGAGACCCGAACCTGGAACCGGTTACAGTTATAAAAGTTAGTTACAAAAAAAAGTGTAAAAAAAAAAAAAACACATACAAAAATATAAAAAAAAAATAAAATAGTTGTCGTTTTATTGTTCTCTCTCTCTCTATTCTCTCTATTGTTCTGCTCTTTTTTACTGTATTCTATTCTGCAATGTTTTATTGTTATTATGTTTTATCATGTTTGCTTTTCAGGTATGCAATTTTTTATACCTTACGGTTTACTGTGCTTTATTGTTAACCATTTTTTTGTCTTCAGGTACGCCATTCACGACTTTGAGTAGTTATACCAGAATGATGCCTGCAGGTTTAGGTATCATCTTGGTATCATTCTTTTCAGCCAGCGGTCGGCTTTCATGTAAAAGCAATCCTAGTGGCTAATTAGCCTCTAGACTGCTTTTACAAGCAGTGGGAGGGAATGCCCCCCCCCCCAACGTCTTCCGTGTTTTTCTCTGGCTCTCCTGTCTCAACAGGGAACCTGAAAATGCAGCCGGTGATTCAGCCAGCTGACCATAGAGCTGATCAGAGACCAGAGTGGCTCCAAACATCTCTATGGCCTAAGAAACCGGAAGCTACGAGCATTTTATGACTTAGATTTCGCCGGATGTAAACAGCGCCATTGGGAAATTGGGAAAGCATTTTATCACACCGATCTTGGTGTGGTCAGATGCTTTGAGGGCAGAGGAGAAATCTAGGGTCTAATAGACCCCAATGTTTGCAAAAAAGAGTACCTGTCACTACCTATTGCTATGATAGGGGATATTTACATTCCCTGAGATAACAATAAAAATGATTTAAAAAAAAAAATGAGATAAAAAAAAATAATAATAAAGAAAAAAAAAAAAAAAGCACCCCTGTCCCCCCCCTGCTCTCGCGCTAAGGCGAACGCAAGCGTCGGTCTGGCGTCAAATGTAAACAGCAATTGCACCATGCATGTGAGGTATCACCGCGAACGTCAGATTGAGGGCAGTAATTTTAGCAGTAGACCTCCTCTGTAAATCTAAAGTGGTAATCTGTAAAGGCTTTTAAAGGCTTTTAAAAATGTATTTAGTTTGTCGCCACTGCACGTTTGTGCGCAATTTTAAAGCATGTCATGTTTGGTATCCATGTACTCGGCCTAAGATCATCTTTTTTATTTCATCAAACATTTGGGCAATATAGTGTGTTTTAGTGCATTAAAATGTAAAAAAGTGTGTTTTTTCCCCAAAAAATGCGTTTGAAAAATCGCTGCGCAAATACTGTGTGAAAAAAAAAAATGAAACACCCACCATTTTAATCTGTAGGGCATTTGCTTTAAAAAAATATATAATGTTTGGGGGTTCAAACTAATTTTCTTGCAAAAAAAAATTATTTTTTTATGTAAACAATAAGTGTCAGAAAGGGCTTTGTCTTCAAGTGGTTAGAAGAGTGGGTGATGTGTGACATAAGCTTCTAGATGTTGTGCATAAAATGCCAGGACAGTTCAAAACCCCCCCAAATGACCCCATTTTGGAAAGTAGACACCCCAAGCTATTTGCTGAGAGTCATGTTGAGTCCATGGAATATTTTATATTGTGACACAAGTTGCGGGAAAGAGAGAATTTTTTATTTTTTTTATTTTTTTTTGCGCAAAGTTGTCACTAAATGATATATTGCTCAAAAATGCCATGGGAATATGTGAAATTACACCCCAAAATACATTCTGTTGCTTCTCCTGAGTACGGGGATACCACATGTGTGAGACTTTTTGGGAGCCTAGCCGCGTACGGGACGCCGAAAACCAAGCACCGCCTTCAGGCTTTCTAAGGCCGTAAATTTTTGATTTCACTCTTCACTGCCTATCACAGTTTCGGAGGCCATGGAATGCCCAGGTGGCAAAAAAAAACCCCAAATGACCCCATTTTGGAAAGTAGACACCCCAAGCTATTTGATGAGAGGTATAGTGAGTATTTTGCAGACCTCACTTTTTGTCACAAAGTTTTGAAAATTGAAAAAAGAAAAAAAAAATTTTTTTTTCTCGTCTTTCTTTATTTTCAAAAACAAATGAGAGCTGCAAAATACTCACCATGCCTCTCAGCAAATAGCTTGGGGTGTCTACTTTCCAAAATGGGGTCATTTGGGGGGGGTTTGTGCCACCTGGGCATTCCATGGCCTCCGAAACTGTGATAGGCAGTGAGGAGTAAAATCAAAAATGTACGCCCTTAGAAATCCTGAAGGCAGTGATTGGTTTTCGGGGCCCCGTACGCGGCTAGGCTCCCAAAAAGTCCCACACATGTGGTATCCCCGTACTCAGGAGAAGCAGCAGAATGTATTTTGGGGTGCAATTCCACATATGCCCATGGCCTGTGTGAGCAATATATCATTTAGTGACAACTTTGTGCAAAAAAAAATAAAAAAATAAAAAATTTGTCACTTTCCCGCAACTTGTGTCAAAATATAAAACATTCCATGGACTCAATATGCCTCTCAGCAAATAGCTTGGGGTGTCTACTTTCCAAAATGGGGTCATTTGGGGGGGGGGGTTTATGCCATCTGGGCATTTTATGGCCTTCAAAACTGTGATAGGTAGTGAGGAGTAAAATCAAAAATGTACGCCCTTAGAAATCCTGAAGGCAGTGATTGGTTTTCGGGGCCCCGTAAGCGGCTAGGCTCCCAAAAAGTCCCACACATGTGGTATCCCCGTACTCAGGAGAAGCAGCTAAATGTATTTTGGGGTGCAATTCCACATATGCCCATGGCCTGTGTGAGCAATATATCATTTAGTGACAACTTTTTGTAATTTTTTTTTTTTTTTTGTCATTATTCAATCACTTGGGACAAAAAAAATGAATATTCAATGGGCTCAACATGCCTCTCAGCAAATTCCTTGGGTTGTCTACTTTCCAAAATGGGGTCATTTGTGGGGGTTTTGTACTGCCCTGCCATTTTAGCACCTCAAGAAACGACATAGGCAGTCATAAATTAAAGGCTGTGTAAATTCCAGAAAATGTACCCTAGTTTGTAGGCGCTATAACTTTTGCGCAAACCAATAAATATACACTTATTGACATTTTTTTTACCAAAGACATGTGGCCGAATACATTTTGGCCTAAATGTATGACTAAAATTGAGTTTATTGGATTTTTTTTAGAACAAAAAGTAGAAAATATAATTTTTTTTCAAAATTTTCGGTCTTTTTCCGTGTATAGCGCAAAAAATAAAAACGGCAGAGGTGATCAAATACCATCAAAAGATAGCTCTATTTGTGGGAAGAAAAGGACGCAAATTTCGTTTGGGTACAGCATTGCATGACCGCGCAATTAGCAGTTAAAGCGACGCAGTGCCGAATTGTAAAAAGTGCTCTGGTCAGGAAGGGGGTAAAACCTTCCGGGGCTGAAGTGGTTAAGGCAGACAGATCTTTCTGTTAGAGTATTCAGAATACAAGGGCTGACTCAGCCTACTGGGTTCCACTTATAGCTAAAATATCACTTTTAAATGGACTGGCAACCTATGCAATGGTGAGCAGGATTTGGAGTGTATGTTAACTAGAAACACCAAAGCCACTTTTATATAAAATCATAAAACATCACATGAATTCTTATGGGGCCTCTTGGAACCCCATCTGGCCCTAGAGAAATTTAACAGGTACAAACTTAAAGAAAAAAAAAAAGCTGAAAACGATATTGGTTATATTGCATCATCACCTCCTACTCTTTGTTTCATAAAAGGATGGTTAAGATGACTGCAGATTGAGCAGTCCAGTTCATACACCCCTTTGTATTTGGATCCAGTATTTGTGTAGGAAGCTAAACCATGAGCGTAGCATAAGGGGTTGCAGGGGTCACAATCGCAACCCCGCCCCTAGCTCCAGGGGGCCCCTGCAGCCTCCCTGTCTTATTATCATATTCTCCACAAAGTCCAGCTCCGATCTGCCCTAGGGCCCCACAGCCATGCTCCAGTACTGGGCTTCTACTTTGCCTTCCACAGTCCACACCCCCTTGTTCTCATTGGCTGGGAAAAAGCTGTGAGCCATTTCCTGAATGGAGAGGAGCACAGGGTGAGAATAGCTCAGGATGGGGAAGTGTCTGTGCTGTATGCTGGCAACATGGAATGATAACCAAGCTTAGCGAGTTAAGAGGAGGAGAGTGTCGTCCTGTAGTCGCGATGGGACCAATGTCACTGGTGAGGTAAGCCACCACTCAATGTCTTCTAGTCACTAGCTGGGATTCTCTTTACCCCCCCACCCGGTGGATGTTTGCTTACCCTACTTCCCTGACAATTGGGGAAAAGACACGCACCTCCGGGAGGTGACCTTCCCCCAACACCAGCCAACACTGACAGAGAAACCTTCAGAAATTGCCAAAACAAATCCCTTAACACCTCCTGAGGGGCCCCATGAGGGACTGCAGGCTCCAGATTTCGCTTTGCCCTCCCAGATCTAAGTTGCGCCCCCCCCCCAAGCCCCCTGACCACCCCCTCCACCCTGGATGCTATGCCCGGCTGCTGAGCTCCTTTCCCATTACAGCACTCTATACAGTTCCTCCTCCACAGGGCTGAAATCACATTCCTTTACAACACAGCCAGTCAGCCATGATCTGCACAGGGTGTATCTGCCTACTGCAAATACACTGCCATTCCGATCAGGGGATTTCACAGGTCGGAACGGCAACATAAAAGCCAGATACACCCTGTGAAGACTGATAGACTGTGTGTAAAGGAATGTGATTTCAGCCTTGTGTATTGTGGGGGGAGGAGCTGTTTACAGTGCTGGAATTGGAAAGAAGCTCTGCCAAATGACCTGCTAGGGGTCCCTGTCCTCTGATTCTCCAGGGGTGATCCCTGTCTTCTTATTCTCCAGAGGTGATCCATGTCCTCTGATTCTCCAGGGGTGATCCCTGTCCTCTGATTCTCCAGGGGTGATCCCTGTTCACTAATGCAAGGAGGAACTCTGGGAACTCAAAACTCTTAAGCCACTTTGAGTATCTTGGTGTGCGGTGGGTTTATCTGCACACGCGGTGGAAGTGGTGAGTGGTAGTGGGGGGGGGGGGTCCAGGTCAACTTTTGCATCAGGGCCCACAAGCTTCAAGCTACGCCTCTGAGCTAAACTAAGGATTTTTCAGCACAAATGGGCAATTTAAAGTCTTGTCTTGTGAGTCTGCTTCAGCCCCTGGACATGTTTGCAATACAGCATCTCCAACAGAAAACTTTGTTGGAGCACAAGCATGGTATGACAAAATACCTTTAAACTAACTACAATTTTGCCTGCCAACAAAATGTATATGTTTTACCCACAAGCTTTATTTTAATAAAAAAATTATCACCTCACCTCCTTCCTACAAGTCAGAGTACACCCACACGCCAAAAAAGAAAATCAGTTTTCCTTGAGATGACCATGGTTTCTGATTTGGAGGAGATAGCAATTGTTGTTGTTGTTGTTCAGTCATTTAGTCCTGTCCGAGCAAACAAGAGTCTCTTAATTTCATGGCTACAGTCACCATTTGCCATGATATTGGAGTCTAGGAAAATAAAATCTGTCACAACTTCCATTTCTTCTCCTTCTATTTGCCAAGGAGTGATGGGACCTGTTGCCATGATCTTAGTTTTCTTAACTATTTAAGGAGTGGAAGATTTTCCCCTTAATGACCAGGCCATTTTTTGCGATACGGCACTGCGTCGCTTTAACTGACAATTGCACGAAGGTGCAACGTTGTACCTAAACAAAATTTATGTCCTTTTTTTCCCACAAATAGAGCTTTCTTTTGTTGGTATTTGATCACTACTGTGGTTTTTATTTTTTGCACTATAAACAAAAAAAGAGCGACAATTTAAAAAAAAACAACAATATTTTTTACTTTTTGCTATAATAAATATCCCCAAAAAAATGTAAAAAAAAGAATTTCTTCATCAGTTTAGGCCAATATGTATTCTTCTACATATTTTTGGGGAAAAAAATCGCAATAAGCGTATATTGATTGGTTTGCGCAAAAGTTATAGCGTCTACAAAATAGAGGATAGATTTATGGCATTTTTATTATTTATTTATTTTTTTACTAGTAATGGTGGTGATCAGTGGTTTTTAGCCAGAGTGCGACATTGCAGCGGACAGATCGGACATCTAACTGACATTTTTGACACTTTTTTGGGAACCAGTGACATTATTTCAGTAATCAGAGCTAAAAATATGCACTGTTATTGTACTAATGACACTGGCAGGGAAAGGGTTAACACTAGGGGCGATCAAGGGGTTAAATGTGTTCCCTCAGTGTGTTTACTAACTGTATGGGGGACTGTGTGACTGGGGAAATACACAGATCTGTCTTCTTGCATAGGAGAAAGACAGCATCTGTGTGATCTCCCCTGTTAGAACGGAGATTTGCCTTGTTTACACTGGCAAATCCCCATTCTGTCACTGTGGGGAACGACCTCGGGTGGTCGGAGGACATCAAGTACACCCCACTGATTGGCTACCCCGCTGGCGAGTGGGCAGGCGCGTCCGCGCCCACAAATCCCCACGTGTACGAGCCGACATACAATGATGGCGATTCTCAGGAACCAGCCACATGACCACAGTACAACTGCGACGGCTGGTCCTTAAGAGGTTAATGTTCAATTTCAGGCCAGCTTTTGTGCTCTCCTCTTTCACCTTCATTAAGAGACTCTTTAGTTCTTCTTCACTTTCTGCCATTAGTGTGGTATCGTCTGCATATCTCAGGTTGTTGTTCCTCCCTGCGATCTTAATTCCGGCTTATGATTCGACGATCCTGGCATTTTGCATGATGTACTCTGCATATAAGTTAAATAAGCAGGGTGACAATATTCATCTTTGCCGCACTCCTTTCTCAATTTTGAACCAGTCAGTTGTTCCATGTCCTGTTCTAACTGTTGCTTCTTGACTTGCATACAGGTTTTTCAGAAGACAGGTGAGGTGGTCTGGTATTCCCATTTCTTTCAGTATTTGCCACATCTTCTTGTGATCTACACAATCGAAGGCTTTACTGTAGTCAATAAAGCAGAAGTAGACATTGTTCTGGAACTCCCTTTCTTTCTCCATGATCCAGCGAATGTTGGCAATTTGTTCTCTAGTTGCTCTGCCTCTTCAAAATCCAGCATGTACTTGTGGTAGCTCTCGGTTCACATGCTGCTGAAGCCTAGCTTGTAGAATTTTCAGCATAACCATGCAAGCGTGTGAGATGAGTGCAATTGTACGGTGGTTTGAACATTCTTTGGCGCTGCCTTTCTTTAGTATCGGAATGTAAATGGACCTCTTCCAGTCCTGTGGCCATTATTGAGTTTTCCAAATTTGTTGGCCTGTTGAGTTCAGCACTTTAACAACATAATTTTTTTAAAGATTTTAAATAACTCAGCTGGGCTACCATCACTTCTGTTAGCTTTGTCATTAGCAATGCTTTCTAAGGCCCACTTGACTTCACTCTCCAGGATATCCAGTTCAAGGTCAGTGATGGCATCATCGTGGTTATATGGGACATTCGGATCATTCTTGTATAGTTCTTCTGTGTATTCTTGCCATCTCTTCTTTATCTCTTCTGTCAGGCCTTGCTATTTTTGTCTATAATCGTGCCCATCTTTGCACAAAACTTTCCCTTGATATCTCAAATTTTCTTGAAAAGCTCTCTAGTCTTTCCCATTCTGTTATTTTCCTCTAATTCTTTGCATTGATTGTTTAAGAAGGTCTTTTTGTCTCTTCTTGCTATCCTCTGGAAGTTTGCATTCGGTTAGGTGTATTTTCCCTTTTCTCCATTGCCTTTTGCCTTCATTCTTTGTTCAGCTATTTGTATGGCCTCATCAATTTGCTTTCTTGCATTTCTTCTTCATTGGGATAGTTTTAATTGCTGCGTCTTGTATGATGTTCCTTCTATAGTTCCTCCATAGTTACTCTGTCTGTCAGATCTAATCTTTTAAATCTGTTCATCACCTCCACTGAGTATTCACAAGAGATCTGCTTTAGCTTATATCTGAAATATCTAGTGGTGTTTCACACTTTCTTTAATTTAAGCCTGAATTTTGCCATACAAAGCTCATGGTCTGAGCCACAGTCAGCTCCAGGTCTTGTTTTGACTGACTGCATAGAGCTTCTTCATCTTTGGCTGCAGAGAATAAAATCAATCTGATTTCTGTATTGACCATCCGGGATATCCATGTACCTTATAGAGTGGCCTCTGTGGTTGTTGGAAAAGAGATCAAACAGATCATTTTAAACAAATTTCTCATTAGAAAGCATTGCATGCCTCTTCTTGTATCTGTATAGGAGTAGGTAGGGGCTCTATGTCACCACATACATGTACCAGCCAGTGTCTTTCACAACCACGTGTTTATCATATTACAAGTCACTTCATAAATGAACAGTACAATTCTTGCAGTAATTATAAAAATATGTCCCTCAAGCTGCAGTTTTCAGTCTCATCACTGTACCAAAGTGTGGATCCTGTACAGTACAGTGTGTAGATAATAAACACACAACATACTGTACCCAACATCACATGGATCACCTGACACATATACTTCAAGCAGAGCTTGTGAAATTCCTAAACACATTTTTTAATGCCGACTCATCCATTTTTCCCAACGCAGCTAACGGATATCCAAATGGATACATAATAACCGTATTCACGGAGCAGAAGTAATACCGGTTATACTGGATCTGTTACTGTATTTAGGCGGCAGATTTATATTTAGCACCTGTGTAACTCTATTTGCATAAAGCAGTAGGATTCACCCACAAAGTACCCTGTAAAGCAGGCCATGCATGGTCGAATTTCGAACAAATTTTCTTTTCAAAATCAGAAAGTTAGTTTTTTTTGTGATCCGATGACGCCACCATTGATTTACGAAATTCGGCCGACCAAGCCTTCAATTTCACATCATGTTGCTACAGAAAAGAATTTTCGTGGCCGGGAATCTTCTTTTCTCTCCTTAAATTTTCTTTTCTTATTACATTTCTCGCACGATTCTCCCATCATTGATTAGAAAATCGTTTGTTTTTCTAAAAATTTCTAACATGTCTGATTCCTCAAATTTGATTGTCACACGAAAATCGGCCATTGCTGCAGCCCACTAATAGTGTGAAATTCATAAGAGAATTGTTTGATACGATTTTCGAAAGACAATTCTTTCGAAATTCGAACCGCATATGTCTGGCATAAGTCCATTGTTGAGGTGATGGGGCTAACACAAATTATTTGGGGGTGTCAGCTCCTGGGCTGCATTTTGACCACTTCAATACCGGGCACTTTCACCCCCTTCCTGCCCAGGCCTCTTTTCAGCTTTCAGTGCTGTCGCATTTTAAATGACAATTGTGTGGTCATGCAAACTGTATCCATATTACATTTTTATCATTTTTTTTAGACAAATAAAGCTTTCTTTTGGTGGTATTTATTCACCACTGCGTATTGTAATTTTTGCTAAACAAATGAAAAAATACAGACAATTTTGAAAGAAAAGCTTACCTGATGCACTTTTGTACCTTTGTTGAAAATTTTAATAAAAATCATTGAAAACCCTTTTTCTTAATTTCAGTTTTTTTTTTTTTTTGCAAATAAGTAATTTTTCCTCCCCACTGATGTGCGCTGATGAGGCTGCATTGATGGGCACTGATGAGGCTGCATTGATGGGCACTGATGAGGCTGCATCGATAGGCACTGATGAGGATGCATTGATGGGCACTGATGAGGCTGCATTGATTAGCACTGATGAGGCTGCACTGATGAGCATAATTGGCACTGATGGGGTTACACTGATGGGCACTGATGAGGCAGCACTGATAAGGCGGCAATGATAGGCAGCACTGATATGCTGCACGATGGGCAGTAATGGGACTGCACTGATGATCATTGCCCTGATTATCAGTGTAAACCTCCCCTGTAACTGGAAAGCCAGTTATCGGCTTACCTTTGCTCAGACACTGACAGTGCTGAGGAAAGGAAATGCCGATAACTGGCATTTGTTTACATGTGATCAGCTGTGATTGGACACAGCTGATCACATGGTAAAGAGCCTACGTCATCGGCTCTTTACCCTGATCAATAATGCGTTGTGTCTGAGGGACACAGCTCACCAGTGATCGCTGTGCTGCACGCCCCCGGATCAAGCACGAGTGGTGTGATGTTAAGGACGAGATGTTAAGGACATCCTACGACATCCAATCAGAATGGTAAAGCACCCACCTGGCCATCAATCTGCCATGGGCTGAACAAGAAGATGTTAACTGCTTTCCATCACAAGGAAAGGATATAAAATTGTTCATTGAGATACTGGTTTGGTGGGACAAAGTCAATTACGACTTCACACTAATATTGTTATTTTTTATTTGAATTTGATATACAAACGTTGTATTTAGACATTGGGGGTCTTCAACTGCATTAAGCAAGTTGGAACATTTGGAATGTTGATGTACCTTTAAGTAAGGATGAGGCTATGTTCAAGGTATACCTGTTCTCTTTTTCAACACCTGGCAATGGAAATAAAAACTACAGTACATGACTTTTTGGAAACACAGCACATGGCACGATATTCGTTATGACTGCCACCACAATGTATCCCACTGCAGAACACATGTTGCCATGCATTGTTTTAAGAAGTTTTACCACAATGCATGAATATGAATGGGCTCAGACAGTTTAGGGACCACACTTTGCAGAGGCGCCTGGTTTAACATTTGTTTGAAAATACTTGCAACAAAAATGAATGCATTTAATATAGATGTAGGAAACTGTTTATATTTTATTTTTGTGCAGGACGGAGTATCTAGTAATGTCTAGTGAAGTGTTCCCTATGTGCATTTTTCCTTGCTGGGGATAAACTGGTTGGAGTGGCTGACAATTTTTGCTTTAGTTTATGTTATCCTATGTGTCCATGAACTTTTACCAGCGTTTTTAGGCAGGGAAGTTTTCAGGCTGAAAAACGCCTCCAGGACTACTGCATTTGAAGAGGAGTTTTTCAGCTGTAAAAATGTTCTAACGCTGGAAAATGCAGAAAAACTAGGCTATCTGGCATTTATGGGTGTTTTTGAGCCTCAAGCTTTTGTGGGAGTAAAGTTTTGCTAAAAAACGCAAATGCTTAAAAATGCTAATGCAAAAACACTGAAAAACGCAGCAAAACTTGCGTTTTTAACGCAGTATTCTATAGCTAATGCTACTGGCATTTTTTTTAATGCCCAGTGTGCATGAGGCCTTAGAAACTGTCACAAGCTCTGATTTTGTGCATAGAAAGTAGATTTTGCTGATTTGTGTGCATCCATGCATTCCAATGCTGATATAATATACAGAATGGGGTAGGGATGTCTTTTTGTTTGCTGTAGTTTATTTTATGCATGAAAATGGATATCGCCGAAGGTAATCCAAGGTGGTGGCATCAAGGAATTATCTAAAATGTATCTATTCATTAACTGCTTCCGGACCAGCTGGTGCAGGTTGGCACCCCTCCGTTGTAGCTGTACGTCGGCTCTTTAAGACGTCGCCGGGCACACGTGATCAGTCGTGACAGAGAGAGAACCAGGATCCGTGTGTGTAAACACACAAATCCCGGTTCTGTCAGGGGACAGGAGAGAGATCTTGTGTTCCTACTAAGTAGGAACAACAATTCTCTCCTCCTCTAGTCAGCCACATTCCCCCCCACAGTTAGAACACACATAGGGAAGACATTTAACCCCTTGATCGCCCCCTAGTGTTAACCCCTTTCATGCCAGTGACATTTATACAGTAATCACTGGCTATTTTTAGCTCTGATCCCTGTGTAAATGTCAATGGTCCCAAAAAAGTGTCGAAAGTGTCCGATTTGTCCGCCGTAATGTCTCAGTCCCATTAAAAATTGCAGATCACCACCATTACTAGTAAAAAAATAATAATAATAAAAATGCCATAAATCTATTCCCTATTTTGTAGGCGCTATAACTTTTGTGCAAACCAATCAATATACGCTTATTGCGATTTTTTTTGTTTACCAAAAATATGTAGAAGAATTTATATCAGCCTATACTGATGAATAAATTTGTTTTGTTTTTTTTAAATTTTGGGATATTTATTATAGCAAAAAGTACAAAATATTGTGTTTTTTTCAAAATTGTCGCTCTTTTTTTGTTTATAGCACAATAAATAAAGACCGCAGAGGTGATCAAATACCACCAAAAGAAAGCTCTATTTGTGGGGGAAAAAGGACATACATTTTGTTTGGGTACAACTTTGCAGGACCTCGCAATTGTCAGTTAAAGCAACGCAGTGCCGTATCGCAAAAAATGGCCTGGTCATTAAGGTGGAAAATCTTCCGGGGTTGAAATGGTTAAAGTGTATAAATAGTGTATATATCATGTATATTTGAAGTTTATGCTTTTGCCTGTACAGCCCTCCTTAGGCCCCTTTCACACGATTGGACTGATCGGGTCCACCTGTCCGTTCTTCAAGCGGACCCGATTGGGTCACCTATTGTTCTCTATGGGGAGGTGGATGTCCGATGACACCTGCCTGGCATCTGATCCGATAAAATACGCTGAAAACAGACATATGGCAATACGTTCGCCATCCGTCCAGCGGGTCAGATCTGATGACAATCAGATGGAAATGGACATGCAGTTCGTTTCCATCCGACTGCCCCATAGAGAAGAGCAGGCTCTGTTCTTGTCCGCTCTGCATAGCGGAGGACCTGTTATCTGCCTGCTCAGTGGGGATCAGCGGAGAGATCCCCCCACTGAACAGGCGGATTCTGCTCAGATGGATCCGCCCCATGTGAAAGGAGCCTTACTCACATCCAAACAAATTCAATGTGCTCAAGATAAAAAAAAATACAAAAAAAACAAAATAATAAACACATATAGATATCAAAATAGAACTTACTCTGCAATAGGATATACAGTGTGATCATTATACAAATCGTCCGTGAAAACAAACTATAGTTTCAGAATATATAGCTGAAAACAGGCAGTTCCTAAAGAAAAGACTCAAAATTCGGGGACTTAGATTAGTTTAGGTGAAATAGTTATGCACAACCAATAAATCCATTGCATTTAAAGTTGAAAGATAAATATGATCTAGGGCCACAAACGTTATACAAGATAAACTATAACGGCTCATGCAAATGGCTGTATGATTTTATGATCTTGCTGGCAGTGAAATCCTAGGTAAAATCCTGTCCATAAACTGTATGCATGTTAAGTTTGTGCTAACATTTACATAAGTGCAGCTTTTGTCTGCAACCTAATGTCATGGAATACTAGGACGCGGGCAACCCAGCAAGCCTAGCATCTTAGATTGCAGATGGCTCATCTTGTGCATTTTAGAGAAGAGTTATATGAATAATTTATTTATTTACTGTATATCTCATAGATAGATTGATAAGCATTGCACTCTGTTTTATGCTCTGGAATGGTGGGTCAGCAAGCCCAGACCGCGATTTACCAGTCACCTGTCTGCGATCTACTGGTAGATTGCGATCTACAGGTTGCTGACCCCCGCCATAGGATAATTCACTTTGCATGCTGCTACGTCTTTATTGAACAAGCCTGCTTTCATTATAGATCACTTTTAAAGTGTGCCACATTTCAGCATTTGCAAAAAACATTATCAAACTTGAAACGTTTGTTTGGTTTCTGGAAGTGCTCCGTGAAGTAATTATACTGCTCTTAATAAAATTAATACAATTACACTTTTTAAATAGGGTCCTTGCGCAAGAAAGAAATATGTACTGTTTCCAAATTCTTTATTAATAATGTGACTAATGGGTGTAGTGGCAAATGGGTATCATGGTGATGCCATCTACAACTTATAAGAGTAGGAAGTAAACATATGCTTCAGGCTAAAACTTTTAAACATCTATTTATGAACACATAGGCATACCACAAATGATAATATGCTTGTTAGGGAGATATACTGTATGATGGATAGATAGATAGATAGATAGATAGATAGATAGATAGATAGATAGATAGATAGATAGATAGATAGATAGATAGATAGATGACAGAAAGTATTCAGACCCCCTTAAATTTTTCACTCTTTGTTATATTGCAGCCATTTGCTAAAATCATTTAAGTTAATTTTTTCCTCATTAATGTACACACAGCACCCCATATTGACAGAAAAACACAGCATTGTTGACATTTTTTGAAGATTTATTAAAAAAAAATATCACATGGTCCTAAGTATTCAGACCGTTTGCTGTGACACTCATATATTTAACTCCGGTGCTGTCCATTTCTTCTGAGCATCCTTGAGATGGTTCTACACCTTCATTTGAGTCCAGCTGTGTTTGATTATGATTGGACTTGATTAGGAAAGCCACACACCTGTCTATATAAGACCTTACAGCTCACAGTGCATGTCAGAGCAAATGAGAATCATGAGGTCAAAGGAACTGCCTGAAGAGCTCAGAGACAGAATTGTGGCAAGGCACAGATCTGGCCAAGGTTACTAAAAAATTTCTGCTGCACTTAAGGTTCCTAAGAGCACAGTGGCCTCCATAATCCTTAAATGGAATACGTTTGGAACAACCAGAACCCTTCCTAGAGCTGGCCGTCCGGCAAAACTGAGCTATCGGGGGAGAAGAGCCTTGGTGAGAGAGGTAAAGAAGAACCCAAAGATCGCTGTGGCTGAGCTCCAGAGATGCAGTCGGGAGATGGGAGAAAGTTGAAGAAAGTCAACCATCACTGCAGCCCTCCAGCAGTTGGGGCTTTATGGCAGAGTGGCCCGACAGAAGCCTCTCCTCAGTGCAAGACACATGAAAGCCCACATGGAGTTTGCTAAAAAAACACCTGAAGGACTCCAAGATGGTGAGAAATAAGATTCTCTGGTCTGATGAGACCAAGATAGAACTTTTTGGCCTTAATTCTAAGCGGTATGTGTGGAGAAAACCAGGCACTGCTCATCACCTGTCCAATACAGTCCCAACAGTGAAGCATGGTGGTGGCAGCATCATGCTGTGGGGGTGTTTTTCAGCTGCAGGGACAGGACGACTGGTTGCAATCGAGGGAAAGATGAATGCAGCCAAGTACAGGGATATCCTAGACGAAAACCTTCTCCAGAGTGCTCAGGACCTCAGACTGGGCCGAAGGTTTACCTTCCAACAAGACAATGACCCTAAGCACACAGCTAAAATAATGAAGGAGTGTCTTCACAACAACTCCGTGACTGTTCTTGAATGGCCCAGCCAGAGCCCTGACTTAAACCCAATTGAGCATCTCTGGAGAGACCTAAAAATGGCCGTCCACCAACGTTTACCATCCCCCTGACAGAACTGGAGAGGATCTGCAAGGAGGAATGGCAGAGGATCCCCAAATCCAGATGTGAAAAACTTGTTGCATCTTTCCCAAAAAGACTCATGGCTGTATTAGATCAAAAGGGTACTTCTACTAAATACTGAGCAAAGGGTCTGAATACTTAGGACCATGTGATATTTCAGTTTTTCTTTTTTAATAAATCTGCAAAAATGTCAACAATTCTGTGTTTTTCTGTCAATATGGGGTGCTGTGTGTACATTAATGAGGAAAAAAATGAACTTAAATGATTTTAGCAAATAGCTGCAATATAACAAAGAGTGAAAAATGTAAGGGGATCTGAATACTTTCTGTCCCCACGATAGATAGATAGATAGATAGAAAGATAGATAGATAGATAGATAGATAGATAGATAGATAGATAGATAGATAGATAGATAGATAGATAAAGACTATAAGGTTTATTTAAAGCACATTAGTAACCGCACAAATTATGTAGTGTATGATTTTTTTTTCAGATATGCTAGAAAAAAAAAAAAGCTGCATTAATGAACATTTGTAAAAATAATCTTCCTAGGTGCTGCATATGTATGAGCCTCAGGTGGCATGCAAGTACAGCAGCAGGACCTCAGGGGCTCTTTGACCATAGAATTGATTTGCTGTAGTTGTCTAGGGAAGATGCATAGTGCTGCATAGACTGATGTAGAGCTTCCATCTGTGCATCTTCCATTATATGATGTCACTTCCCTCTGCTTTTGGGTCCTTCTGCTAGCCACAGGCTAAGAGGCTGAAAAGAACTAGGCAAGATTGTGGGTGTCAGTATACAAGCTACAAAAAATAGACTATAAAGCAAATTAATTTGTTTAAAGATTCTGAAATATCAAAACACTATTAACATATAACTGAAGGCAAACATAGATAGCATGCATAAGGGTTAGAACCACTGTCATGTTTTTATTGTTCTCTATGTCCTCGTTAGGAAGATTCTCTCAGTTTATTTGTACTGATTGCAAATATCACTGGGAAGGAAAGTAAGGGTAAATTCTAAATTTTGAGCTACCACCAAAAACAGGAATAGAGGGGAAATGTTTCAATGGGGATATTTTTTCAGGGACCACTGTATAAGAGGGGATCTCCTTCAATTTGAAAGGTATCCATTTACTCATGTTGAGTCTACAGGACAGGGGTTGAAGGAAAATATCCCTAATGCCGCGTACACACGGTCGGACTTTTCAGCTACAAAAGTCCGACAGCCTGTCCGACAGACTTTCGACGGACTTTTGGCGGACTTTCGATGGACTTGCGGCGGACTTTCTAACGAACAGACTTGCCTACACACGATCACACAAAAGTCCGTCGAATTCTTACGTGATGACGTACACCGGACTAAAATAAGGAAGTTCATAGCCAGTAGCCAATAGCTGCCCTAGCGTGGGTTTTTGTCCCTCGGACTAGCATACAGACGAGCGGATTTTTCGACCGGACTCGAGTCCGTCGGAAAGATTTGAAGCATGTTTCAAATCTAAAGTACGTCGGATTTGAGGCTAAAAAAGTCAGTTGAAAGTCCGGAGAAGCCCACACACGATCGGATTACCAGCCAGCTTTAGTCCGTCAGCGTCCGTTGGACTTTTGTAGACGAAAAGTCCGACCGTGTGTACGCGGCATAAGGTGACACACATGGCAAAAAAAAGAAAAACTGATAGTGGTTTAAACCATCCCCTATTCTATCCAAAATGAAAAATAAATTTTGCCTTTAGATATGCTTTAACAATTACATGGGTGCTATTTTCAGCATAGAAAAGTTCTTTAACAAAGCATTGTGGAGTTACTGTATGATGATGTGCAAAATACAATTATGCATGGAAGCCAGTTTTATATTACTGCATTCAAATTGGTTAAAACCATACCCAGGCCAAAACATAGGGGCTTTCTTGACTGAATGGGGAAGGCATAGAACCTGTTTTTTAAATAAAATAATAATATTAATAAAAATTAATAACAAAATCCCTGTTCCCAATGAGGAGATTCCCCTCACTTACTTCTGAGACAGCAATAGATAAGTCTCCCCGGTGTGCACACAGACTGCAATATAACCCCTTCTTTCAAGTGAACCCCTGTCAGGGTATTCCTACTGCCTGTGGTGTCCTGTCCTAGGGACCAGTTATTTTTCATCCTGCAGCCTCTCTTCCTGTCGTTCACTTTTGCTGCTCTGCCCAGCGGTGCTTGCTCTCTCTGGAGATATTACAAGATAAGGTACAAATGCTGGGTGCTGCTTCACCACCATAACTTTAGAGAAGAATAAGAGAAGTGTATTGTGAAGATGTGAAGGGTCTGAATTTAATAAAAGAATGTTCAAAATACCAAAAGTTAATTTTCACATGCACCAAAACTGGGTGTAAAACCTAACTTTTTATGCATTAAAAAAATGCTATTCCCAATAGTATATGAAATGTGTGAACATATACCGTAAGTGGAGATTGGAGTATTCCAACAGCATTAGTTCATTAACAATGTAATAACACCCTTCCAAACCATATGGCTCTAACAATTGGTCACTATATTTCACTTGTCATCTCCGTGACCCATCCAGCGGCTTATGAAGCACGGACGACAGGGAAATCACATATATAATCTAGATATGGGACTTTGGCTCTTATCTGCAAGGTACAGCGAGTATCTGCAAGGCTTAACTGCTCCCTAAAGCAAGTCTATCTCAACTCTAGCATGAGATTGAAATGTAGTTTAGCAATAAGCAAAGCAGTAAAAGAGAAATATATAAATACATATCAATATGGCCAAATTATAAAAAAAATAAATAACATTTATTTTAAT
Source organism: Lithobates septentrionalis (assembly GCA_037952835.1). Taxonomy (NCBI): domain Eukaryota; kingdom Metazoa; phylum Chordata; class Amphibia; order Anura; family Ranidae; genus Lithobates; species Lithobates septentrionalis. Next base: position 2,137,284 of record JBBDGP010002219.1, read on the forward strand.
TGAAACACTCCGGCTGACAAACAGAATAATTCGGGTTCATTTTTAGTTACTCAGAAACAATAACAGTAAGCAGTAGAGATGTAATTTATAATACTAAACTAAATTGCTAAAATCAATTTTCTAAAGTTTTTTGGCATTTATTTTTTATTTATACTTCTAGGGATCTCTGTTGGTGATGTATCTTGAGTTCCTGAGTCTATACATCTGCTGTTACTATTATGAGAGAGTCTCTATGTTGGAGTTTTATACCTTGGAGTGGTTGAAACACACAAAGGTGGGTTGAAACAACCAAAACACCCATGTAGGCAGAATCAGAATGATGAATTAAGGCAGACAGATCTTTCTGTTAGAGTATTCAGAATACAAGGGCTGACTCAGCCTACTGGGTTCCACTTATAGCTAAAATATCACTTTTGAGTGGACTGGCAACCTATGCAATGGTGAGCAGGATTTGGAGTGTATGTTAACTAGAAACACCAAAGCCACTTTTATATAAAATCATAAAACATCACATGAATTCTTATGGGGCCTCTTGGAACCCCATCTGGCCCTAGAGAAATTTAACAGGTACAAACTTAAAGAAAAACAAAAGCTGAAAACGATATTGGTTATATTGCATCATCACCTCCTACTCTTTGTTCCATAAAAGGATGGTTGAGATGACTGCAGATTGAGCAGTCCAGTTTATACATCCCTTTGTATTTGGATCCAGTATTTGTGTAGGAAGCTAAACCATGGGCGTAGCATAAGGGGTTGCAGGGGTCACAATCGCAACCCCGCCCCTAGCTCTAGGGGGCCCCGGCAGCCTCCCTGTCTTATTATCATATTCTCCACAAAGTCCAGCTCCGATCTGCCCTAGGGCCCCACAGCCATGCTCCAGTACTGGGCTTCTACTTTGCCTTCCACAGTCCACACCCCTCTGTTCTCATTGGCTGGGAAAAAGCTGTGAGCCATTTCCTGAATGGAGAGGAGCACAGGGTGAGAAATGCTCAGGATGGGGAAGTGTTTGTGCTGTATGCTGGCAACTAGGGATGAGCTTCGTGTTCGAGTTGAACCCATGTTCGACTCGAACATCGGCTGTTTGGTCGTTCGCCGAATTGCGAACGATATGGGCCGTTCGCGCCAAATTCGTGTGGCGCGTCACGGCCCATAATTCACTGCGGCATCGCAGTGCATTGCTTGCTGATGATTGGCCAAGCATGCACTATGACCCGCATGCTTGGCCAATCACAGCGCCGCCTGAACAGAGAGCCGTAATTGGCCAAAGCCAAGGAGGCTTTGGCCAATTATGGCTCAGGGGATTTAGTACACGCCCCACACTATATAAGGCCGCCTGCACGGCGGCCCTGTGCAGTGTGTTCCGGTGTGCTTAGAGAGAGAGAGAGACAGTGTCATTTCATTTGAGTTAGCTAGATTAGGCAGGACAGTCAGTCAGTTAGCTGCACTTAAAGTGTATTGTGTATATATATGCATCCCAGGTGTTGCATATATATATATATACACTGTATTCAGTTTAGCTAGATCCGTTCCTGTTATCTTCTAGACTATTTACATTTAGTGCAGTGTGTCCTGCTCACAGTGTTCAGCTAGATCCGTTCCTGTTATCTTCCTACTGACAGGCAGGCTTGTCTTGTTACAGTATTTACAGCTACCTAAAGAAAATTACTGGTGTTCTTTTGATCCTATTTGTACCACGGTCAGGCAGCTAGACTATTTACATTTAGTACAGTGCGTCCTGCTCACAGTGTTCAGCTAGATCCGTTCCTGTTATCTTCCTACTGACAGGCAGGCTTGTCTTGTTACAGTATATAAAGCTACCTGAAGAAAATTACTGGTGTTCTTTTGATCCTATTAGTACCACGGTCAGGCAGCTAGACTATTTACATTTAGTGCAGTGCGTCCTGCTCACAGTGTTCAGCTAGATCCGTTCCTGTTATCTTTCTACTGACAGGCAGGCTTGTCTTGTTACAGTATATAAAGCTACCTGAAGAAAATTACTGGTGTTCTTTTGATCCTATTAGTACCACGGTCAGGCAGCTAGACTATTTACATTTAGTACAGTGCGTCCTGCTCACAGTGTTCAGCTAGATCCGTTCCTGTTATCTTCCTACTGACAGGCAGGCTTGTCTTGTTACAGTATATAAAGCTACCTGAAGAAAATTACTGGTGTTCTTTTGATCCTATTAGTACCACGGTCAGGCAGCTAGACTATTTACATTTAGTGCAGTGCGTCCTGCTCACAGTGTTCAGCTAGATCCGTTCCTGTTATCTTCCTACTGACAGGCAGGCTTGTCTTGTTACAGTATATAAAGCTACCTGAAGAAAATTACTGGTGTTCTTTTGATCCTATTAGTACCACGGTCAGGCAGCTAGACTATTTACATTTAGTACAGTGCGTCCTGCTCACAGTGTTCAGCTAGATCCGTTCCTGTTATCTTCCTACTGACAGGCAGGCTTGTCTTGTTACAGTATCTAAAGCTACCTGAAGAAAATTACTGGTGTTCTTTTGATCCTATTAGTACCACGGTCAGGCAGCTAGACTATTTACATTTATTACAGTGCGTCCTGCTCACAGTGTTCAGCTAAACCTACAAGTTAGTGGGGTGCGTCCACCTCACAGTGTTCAGCTAAAGCTACCTGTAGAAGGTTGGTGGTGTTCTCATACTACAGGCAGGCAGTTGATTTTCCTAGCTGCAGTATCAGTACATATATATATATATATATATATCCCAGCTTAGTGCAGCTACAGGCCATTAGTATGTCTAGAAGGCCAAGAAGGAGAGGCAGACAGTCACAAGCCAATAAGAGAGGGCAAGCAGGCTCTGTGTCTAGTGCTGGTCGTGGAGACGGTGCATCCTCATCAGCATGTGGCCATGGGACACGCTTGGCCTTTTTTTCGGCAGCTGGCCGTGTTGAGCCGCAACATGCTGAAGACTTGGTCGAGTGGATGACCAAGCCGTCCTCATCCTCCTCATCCTCTCTCACCCATGCCCAGGGTGCTTTGTCTGGCAAAGCAGCGGCCTCTTCCCTCGGCTCAATGTCATCAGTGACTCCTTCCCTAGCTCCACCATGTCCTCCTGAGGTGTCCCTCGAACTGTTTGACCACAGTGTTGGGTACATGCTCCAGGAGGATGCCCAGCGTTTGGAAGGCTCTGATGATGATACTGAGCTCGATGAAGGCAGTAACATGAGCACGGACAGAGGGGGTGCCCAAGAAGGACAGCAATCTGGCAGTCATGCTCCCCCTGCTGCAGCATACTGCCAGGTTTGCTCCAGTGATGAGGAGTGAGGGGATGATGAGGTCACTGACTCAACGTGGGTGCCTGATAGGAGAGAGGAGGAGGAGGAGGCACATCACCAACGAGGCAGGATGCCCTCCAGGGGCCAGCCTAAGGGCAGCACATTGACTGCATCACACCCCAAAGCTCCACATGTGCAGGGCGCTGCAGTCTCTGCGCGTTATTCAAAAAGTTCTTTGGTGTGGGCCTTTTTTGAGACGAGTGCATCAGATCGCACCGCTGCTATTTGCAACATATGTCTCAAGCGTATCTCACGTGGCCAAAACATCTCCCGCTTGGGTACCACATGCTTGACCAGACATATGTTGACCTGCCATGCAGTTCGTTGGCAAGCGTATCTAAAAGACCCACACCAAAGAACAAAGAGGACCTCTCCTTGCTCCTCATCAGCTGAGATTTCCAACTCCACTAGACCTCCAGTCCTCTCTGAGACCTGCACTGAGAGGAATGAAGGTGTAGAATTAGGTGTGTCACAGCCAAGTACTTGTGGGCAATCTGCTTTTGGTACACCGACGTCAGATTGTACCAGGCAAATTTCCCTGCCCTAGCTGCTGCACCGCCGAAAGAAGTTTGCTCCCAGCCATCCACATGCCCAGCGGTTGAATGCTAGCTTGGCAAAATTGCTAGCACTTCAACTGCTGCCTTTTCAGTTGGTAGACTCTGCCCCCTTCCGTGAGTTTGTGGAATGTGCGGTTCCTCAGTGGCAGGTACCCAAACGCCACTTTTTCTCATGGAAGGCGATTCCGGCTCTCTACCGGCATGTGGACAGGGCGGTCAGCGGTAAGGTGCATATTACCGCTGACTCATGGTCCAGCAGGCATGGACAGGGACGTTACCTAAGTTTCACGGCGCATTGGGTGACTCTGCTGGCAGCTGGGAAGGATGCAGGACAAGGTGCAGTAGTGTTGGAGGTTGTTCCGCCACAACGCCTCCAAAATGCTAATGATTGTAACACACCTCTCTCCTCCACCCCCTCCTCTTCTTCTTCCTCCATGGCCTCTTCCTCGGAACCAGCGGTGCTCCGTAGTCGTTCAAGGGGCTACGCAAGTACGCAGGCCAAAAGATGCCATGCGGTGCTTGAGCTGGTGTGCTTGGGGGACAGGAGCCACACTGGGGCAGAGGTTCTGTCAGCTCTGCAGGGGCAGGTTCAGAGGTGGTTGACGCCACGCCAACTTAAGGCAGGAATGGTGGTTTGCGACAATGGCACCAACCTCCTCTCTGCCCTCCGACAGGGACAAATGACCCATGTGCCCTGTTTGGCTCACGTCCTTAACTTGGTGGTGCAGCGGTTCTTGGGCAGGTACCCGAGCTTACAGGATGTCCTGAGGCAGGCCAGGAAAGTCTGTGTGCATTTCCGCCGGTCATATAATGCCAGTGCTCGGCTGACGGACCTCCAAAAGGAGTTTAACCTGCCCAAGAACCGCCTAATCTGTGACATGCCCACCAGGTGGAACTCAACGTTGGCCATGCTGCAGCGGCTGCACACGCAGCAGAGGGCCATCAATGAGTACCTGTGCGACTATGGCACCAGGACAGGGTCAGGGGAGCTTGGTTTTTTTTCCCCACGCCAGTGGGCCATGATCAGGGATGCATGCACTGTCCTGTCACCATTCGAGGAGGCCACGAGGATGGTGAGCAGTGACAGTGCATGCATCAGTGACACTGTCCCCCTTGTCCACCTGTTGGAGCACACGCTGCGTGGAATAATGGACAGGGCACTTGAGGCAGAACAGAGGCAGAAAGAGGAGGACTTCCTTAGCTCTCAAGGCCCCCTTTATCCAGACAGTGTTCCTGCGTGCCCGCCGATCACACAGGAAGAGGACGAGGAGGAGGAGGAGGAGGAGGAGGAGGAAGATTGTGTCAGTATGGAGGTGGAGCCTGGCACTCAGCATCAGCAGCAGTCTTTAAGGGATCAGTCCCAAGAAACACATGGACTTGTACGTGGCTGGGAGGAGGTGGCTGCGGACGTTGTCGTCCTTAGTGACCCAGAGGACTCCGGACCGAATGCCTCAGCAAACCTACGCTGCATGGCCTCCCTGATCCTGCAAAGCCTGCGTAAGGATCCTCGTATTCGTGGTATCAAGGAGAAGGACCAATACTGGCTGGCAACCCTCCTTGATCCACGTTACAAGGGTAAGGTTGCGGACCTTATCTTGCCATCGCAGAGGGAGCAGAGGATGAAACATCTTCGGGAGGCCTTGCAGAAAGGTCTGTGCAACGCGTTCCCAGAGACTGGGAGGTTACAAACTCCTGTTTCTGGACAACGTGTTGCTGAGGCTTCGTCAGTCAAAGAAGGAGCAGTGGAGAAGGTGGCCGTCTGACCGATGCGTTCAGACAATTTTTTGGTCCGCAGCCCCAAGGTATGATCGGTTCCAGCAACCATCGCCAGCGTCTGTTTTACATGGTGCAGGAATACCTAGGGGCAAGATCAGACTTGGACACCTTTCCCACCGAAAATCCTCTGGGTTACTGGGTCTTGAGGATGGATCACTGGCCAGAGCTTGCACAGTATGCAATTGAGCTACTGGCCTGTCCTGCATCCAGCGTTCTTTCAGAACGCACATTCAGTGCTGCTGGAGGCGTGGTAACCGATCACAGTGTGCGTCTGTCCACCGACTCGGTCGATCGACTGACCTTCATAAAAATGAATCAGTCTTGGATCACCACCAGCTACCAAGCACCTGATGCTGATGTAACCGAATAATTTTTTTTGAAATCTCAGATCCCTTCAAAGACTGCCTATGCTGATGCTGAGTGACTATCCCTGAGTAATTATCCTCTTCCTCCTCAATCATCACGCTGATAGCTTGTAAGAACATTTTTGGTTCTGGGCGCCACCACCAGTGCCTAAGGCACAATTTTTCAGCCCCTGTTTAACAGGGGCGTGTAATTACAATTTTTGATGTAATACTTTGCAGCAGGGCTCGTTTCTGCATTCCAACTAGAGTGTCTGTGAGGGGTTGCAGTGTTGTGGCACCAGCACCAGTGCCTAAGGCCCAATTTTTCTGCCCCTGTCTAACAGGGGCGTGTAATTACAATTTTTGATGCAATACTTTGCAGCAGGGCTCGTTCCTGCGTTCCAACTAGAGTATCTGTGAGGGGTTGCAGTGTTGTAGCACCAGCACCAGTGCCTAAGGCCCAATTTTTCTGCCCCTGTCTAACAGGGACGTGTAATTAAAATTTTTGATGCAATACTTTGCAGCAGGGCTCGTTCCTGCGCTCCAACTAGAGTGTCTGTGAGGGGTTGCAGTGTTGTGGCACCAGCACCAGTGCCTAAGGCCTAATTTTTCAGCTCCTGTTCAACAGGGGCATGTAATTACAATTCTTGATCTAATATTTCACAGCAGGGCCCTGTGAGGGCTTACAGTGTTGTGGCCACAGCAACACCTAAGGCCCAAATTTCTGCTGAGTATATAGGGCAGGACCCTACTTTCAAACATCTAACTTACAAACGACTCCTACTTGCAAACGGAAGGAGACAACAGGAAGTGAGATGAAATCTACCCCTAGGAAGGGAAATTCTCTCCTGTAAGAGTTAATATGGGAAAAAAATTTCTCCTTTCCACTGATGCTTTCCAATCCTTGTTCCACAAAAAAACCCAAATTTTCAAAAAACATTTTTCATTGGGACAAAAAGTGAGGTGAAATCTTCTGAAGAGGAGGAAAGACAGCAAAACAAATGTCACAGGGGTGATAACCCTTCCCTATGTTTTCCAAAAAGCTTAAAAAAGATTTTTTGGCTGGAGCTAAACACGTTAAAAATGTACCCATTCAAAATTACAAAGAGATTCTACTTAACAACAAACCTACAGTCCCTGTCTTGTTTGCACCGCCTGTATACTGCTGTTCAGAGTATATAGGGCCTGGTGGCCCCACACCTTTCCTTATTTTAATTTGGGTGCGGGGTTCCCCTTAATATCCATACAAGACCCAAAGGGCCTGGTAATGGATTGGGGGGTACCCATGCCGTTTGTCTCACCGATTTTCATCCATATTGCCATGACCCGACATTACATTAAACCCGCAAGCAGTTTTAAATGAGATTTTTTCCTTTAAAAATGACATTTGGTTCAGGGACTGTTCTAAACACGGGAAACACGTGTCACTTTACAGGCATACTATAGACACCCCCCAGGTACGATATTTAAAGGAATATTTCACTTTTTTTTTTACTTTAAGCATCATTAAAATCACTGCTCCCGAAAAAACGGCCGTTTTTAAAAGTTTTTTTTGCATTGATACATGTCCCCTGGGGTAGGACCCGGGTCCCCAAACCCTTTTTAGGACAATACCACGCAAATTAGCCTTTAAAATTAGCACTTTTGATTTCGAACGTTCGAGTCCCATAGACGTCAATGGGGTTCTAACGTTCGTGCGAGCTTTCGGTCCGTTCGCGGGTTCTGGTGCGAACCGAACCGGGGGGTGTTCGGCTCATCCCTACTGGCAACATGGAATGGTAAACAAGCTTAGCGAGTTAAAAAGGAGGAGAGTGTCGTCCTGTAGCCGCGATGGTACCGATGTCACTAGTGAGGTAAGCCACCACTCAGTGTCTTCTAGTCACTAGCTGGGATTCTCTGTACCCCCACCCCCCCACCCGGTGGATGTTTGCTTACCCCACTTCCCTGACAACTGGGGAAGGTGAGGTGACCTTCCCCCAACACAAGCCAACACTGACAGAGAAACCTTCAGAAATTGCCAAAACAAATCCCTTAACCCCTCCTGAGGGGCCCCATGAGGGGCTGCAGGCTCCAGATTTGGCTTTGCCCTCCCAGATCTAAGTTGCGCCCGCCCCCCCAAAGCCCCCTGACCATCCCCTCCACCCTGGATGCTATGCCCGGCTGCTGAGCTCCTTTCCCATTACAGCACTCTATACAGTTCCTCCTCCACAGGGCTGAAATCACATTCCTTTACAACACAGCCAGTAAGCCATGATCTGCACAGGGTGTATCTGCCTACTGCAAATACACTGCCGTTCCGATCAGGGGATTTCACAGGTCGGAAAGGCAACATAAAAGCCAGATACACCCTGTGAAGGCTGATAGACTGTGTGTAAAGGAATGTGATTTCAGCCTTGTGTATTGTGGGGGGAGGAGCTGTTTACAGTGCTGGGATGGGAAAGAAGCTCTGCCAAATGACTTGCTAGGGGTCCCTGTCCTCTGATTCACCAGGGGTGATCCCTGTCTTCTGATTATCCAGAGGTGATCCATGTCCTCTGATTCTCCAGGGGTGATCCCTGTCCTCTGATTCTCCAGGGGTGATCCCTGTCCTCTGATTCTCCAGGGGTGATCCCTGTCTTCTGATTATCCAGAGGTGATCCATGTCCTCTGATTCTCCAGGGGTGATCCCTGTCCTCTGATTCTCCAGGGATGATCCCTGTTCACTAATGTAAGGAGGAACTCTGGGAACTCAAAACTCTTAAGCCACTTTGAGTATCTTGGTGTGCGGTGGGTTTATCTGCACACGCGGTGGAAGTGGTGGATGGTAGTGGGGGGGGTCCAGGTCAACTTTTGCATCAGGGCCCACAAGCTTCAAGCTACGCCTCTGAGCTAAACTAAGGATTTTTCAGCACAAATGGGCAATTTAAAGTCTTGTCTTGTGAGTCTGCTTCAGCCCCTGGACATGTTTGCAATACAACATCTCCAACAGAAAACTCTTTTTTGAAGGAGCACAAGCATGGTATGACAAAATACCTTTAAACTAACTACAATTTTGCCTGCCAACAAAATGTATATGTTTTACCCACAAGCTTTATTTTAATAAAAAAATTATCACCTCACCTCCTTCCTACAAGTCAGAGTACACCCACACGCCAAAAAAGAAAATCAGTTTTCCTTGAGATGACCATGGCTTCTGATTTGGAGGAGATAGCAATTGTTGTTGTTGTTCAGTCATTTAGTCCTGTCCGACTCTTCGTGATCTCATGGATCATAGTGCGCCAGGCTTTTCTGTCCTCCACTGCCTCCCGAAGCTTGCTTAACTTTATGTTCATTGTTTCGATGATGCTATCTATCCATCTTGTTTTCTGTCGTTCACTTCTCCTTTTTCCTTTCATGTTTCCCAGCATCAGGGTGTTTTCCAATGAGTCCTCTCTTCCCATTAGGTGGCCAAAGTATTTGCGTTTCAGCTTCAGGAATTGTCCTTCCAGTGAATATTCAGGGTTGATTGCCTTCAGGATTGACTGGTTTGATCTTCTTGCCATCCAAGAGACTTTCAAGAGTCTTCTCCAACACCATAGTTCAAAAGCATCAATTCTTCGGCGTTCAGCCTTCCTTATGGTCCGACTTTCACAGCCATAGGTTACTACTGGGAATACCATAGCTTTGACTATATGGCATTTTGTCAGTAGGGTGATGTCTCTGCTTTTTTTAATGTTGTCTAGGTTTGCCATTGCTTTCCTCCCAAGAAGCAAGAGTCTCTTAATTTCATGGCTACAGTCACCATCTGCCATGATATTGGAGTCTAGGAAAATAAAATTTGTCACTACTTCCATTTCTTCTCCTTCTATTTGCCAAGGAGTGATGGGACCAGTTGCCATGATCTTAGTTTTCTTAACTATTTAAGGAGTGGAAGATTTTCCCCTTAATGACCAGGCCATTTTTTGCGATACGGCACTGCGTCGCTTTAACTGACAATTGCACGAAGGTGCAACGTTGTACCTAAACAAAATTTATGTCCTTTTTTTCCCACAAATAGAGCTTTCTTTTGTTGGTATTTGATCACTACTGTGGTTTTTATTTTTTGCACTTTTGCATTTTTTTTTATAAACAAAAAAAGAGCGACAATTTAAAAAAAAAACAAAACAATATTTTTTACTTTTTGCTATAATAAATATCCCCCCAAAAAATGTAAAAAAAACGAATTTCTTCATCAGTTTAGGCCGATATGTATTCTTCTACATATTTTTGGAAAAAAAAAATCGCAATAAGCGTATATTGATTGGTTTGCGCAAAAGTTATAGCGTCTACAAAATAGAGGATAGATTTATGGCATTTTTATTATTTATTTATTTTTTTACTAGTAATGGTGGTGATCAGTGGTTTTTAGCCAGAGTGCGACATTGCAGCGGACAGATCAGACACCTAACTGACATTTTTGACACTTTTTTTGGGAACCAGTGACATTATTTCAGTAATCAGTGCTAAAAATATGCACTGTTATTGTACTAATGACACTGGCAGGTAAAGGGTTAACACTAGGAGCGATCAAGGGGTTGAATGTGTTCCCTCAGTGTGTTTACTAACTGTATGGGGGACTGTGTGACTGGGGAAATACACAGATCTGTCTTTCTGCATAGGAGAAAGACAGGATCTGTGTGATCTCCCCTGTTAGAACGGAGATTTGCCTTGTTTACACAGGCAAATCCCCATTCTGTCACTGTGGGGAACGACCTCGGGTGGCCAGAGGACATCAAGTACACCCCACTGATTGGCTACCCCGCTGGCCAGTGGGCAGGCGCGTGTGCGCCCACAAATCCCCACGTGTATGAGCCGACGTACAATGATGGTGATTCTCAGGAACCAGCCACATGACCACAGTACAACTGCGACGGCTGGTCCTTAAGAGGTTAATGTTCAATTTCAGGCCAGCTTTTGCGCTCTCCTCTTTCACCTTCATTAAGAGACTCTTTAGTTCTTCTTCACTTTCTGCCATTAGTGTGGTATCGTCTGCATATCTCAGGTTGTTGTTCCTCTCTGCGATCTTAATTCCGGCTTGTAATTCGTCGATCCTGGCATTTTGCATGATGTACTCTGCATATAAGTTAAATAAGTAGGGTGACAATATTCATCTTTGCCGCACTCCTTTCTCAATTTTGAACCAGTCAGTTGTTCCATGTCCTGTTCTAACTGTTGCTTCTTGACTTGCATACAGGTTTTTCAGAAGACAGGTGAGGTGGTCTGGTATTCCCATTTCTTTCAGTATTTGCCACATCTTCTTGTGATCTACACAATCGAAGGCTTTACTGTAGTCAATAAAGCAGAAGTAGACATTCTTCTGGAACTCTCTTGCTTTCTCCATGATCCAGCGAATGTTGGCAATTTGTTCTCTAGTTGCTCTGCCTCTTCAAAATCCAGCTTGTACTTGTGGTAGCTCTCGATTCATATGCTGCTGAAGCATAGCTTGTAGAATTTTCAGCATAACCATGCAAGCGTGTGAGATGAGTGCGATTGTACGGTGGTTTGAACATTCTTTGGCGCTGCCTTTCTTTGGTATCGGAATGTAAATGGACCTCTTCCAGTCCTGTGGCCATTATTGAGTTTTCCAAATTTGTTGGCCTGTTGAGTTCAGCACTTTACCAACATCATTTTTTTAAGATTTTAAATAACTCAGCTGGGCTACCATCACTTCTGTTAGCTTTGTTATTAGCAATGCTTTCTAAGGCCCACTTGACTTCATTTTCCAGGATATCCAGTTCAAGGTCAGTGATTGCATCATCGTGGTTATATGGGACATTCAGATCATTCTTGTATAGTTCTTCTGTGTATTCTTGCCATCTCTTCTTTATCTCTTCTGTCAGGTCCTTGCTATTTTTGTCTATAATTGTGCCCATCTTTGCACAAAACTTTCCCTTGATATCTCCAATTTTCTTGAAAAGCTCTCTAATCTTTCCCATTCTGTTATTTTCCTCTAATTCTTTGCATTGCTTGTTTAAGAAGGTCTTTTTGTCTCTTCTTGCTATCCTCTGGAAGTCTGCATTCAGTTGGATGTATTTTCCCTTTTCTCCATTGCCTTTTGCCTTCATTCTTTGTTCAGCTATTTGTATGGCCTCATCACTTTGCTTTCTTGCATTTCTTCTTCTTTGGGATAGTTTTAATTGCCGCGTCTTGTATGATGTTCCTTCTATAGTTCCTCCGTAGTTACTCTGTCTGTCAGATCTAATCTTTTAAATCTGTTCATCACCTCCACTGAGTATTCACAAGGGATCTTTAGATCATATCTGAAATATCTAGTGGAGTTTCACACTTTCTTTAATTTAAGCCTGAATTTTGCCATACAAAGCTCATGGTCTGAGCCACAGTCAGCTCCAGGTCTTGTTTTGACTGACTGCATAGAGCTTCTTCATCTTTGGCTGCAGAGAATAAAATCAATCTGATTTCTGTATTGACCATCTGGGATATCCATGTACCGTATAAAGTGGCCTCTTTGGTTGTTGGAAAAGAGTGTTTGTTATTACCAGTGTGTTCTCTTGACAAAACTCTATTAGCCTTTGTCTTTTTTTGGAGTTTGTTCTAAAAGGTGTTGTAGATCTTCATAAAAGCAGTCAACGTCAGCTTCTTCAGCATTAGAGGTTGGTGCATAAACTTGGATTATTGTGATGTTGAGTGGTTTGCCATGGATACGGACAGAGATCATACTGTCGTTTTTGGGATTGTACCCATTTACTGCTTTCCTCACTCTTTTGTTGACTATGAGGTCTACACCATTTCTTAGGAGAGAATCTTGTCCCCAGCAGTAGATACAGAAGTCATCTGAGTTGAATTCGCCCATTCCAGTCCATTTTTGTTCACTAATTCCCAAGATATTGATGTTCAATCTTGCCATCTCCTGTTTGACCACATCCAGCTTACCCTGATTCATTGATCTTACATGCCAGGTTCCTATGCAGTATTCTTATTTACAGCATCAGACTTTACTTTCACTCCTACCATCCACAGCTGATAGTCCTTACAGCTTTGGCCCAGCCATTTCATTAGCTCTGGAGCTATTTGAAATTTCCCTTCGCTCTTCCCCAGTAGAACATTGGACACCTTCTGGTCTGGGGGACTCCTCCTCCAGTGTCATATCTGTTAGCCTTTTGTTTCTGTTCATGAGGCTTTCTTGACAAGGACACTGGAGTGGGTTGCCATTTTCTTCTCCAGATAACAAAAAAACCAGAGCAAAATTAAATTTACAGATAACCGTCGTTTTGACCAATTGTTTAGTCAAGTGAGATAACATTTTACAATATTTAGTCTAATGCATTACTTACAAAATTGAAATGGTACATTACAAAGATGGTTATCCCAAAAGTTCCCCATTTAGCATATTCCCTTTATTTATCATATGACTGTTTTTTTTTTTAAACATGCAGAAAAAATATAGACACTGGTATTCAGGGAGGAGTTGAAAATACAAATGTACAAGACATACTCATGATGTCATGTTTGTGTATCCTTAACTTTCTAGATTCCTTTGTAGCTGACAGCTTGATATTCCATGAATCACCCGTAACACGTGACTGTACGCAGTGTTCCAGATACAGCCTCATTATAGAGTTTTAGACAAGGCATACCGATGCTGTCATAGAATACATGCTGTTCCTATATTCAAGACATTCATATATTCAGTGTATTTACTGTGTATCAGTCCCTTCAAAGTGAAACCCCAGCCATTTTTTAATAGGATGGGAAGTTGTTAGTCTGTTCATGTTTTATTTCTGTTTATGTCCCTGTTGGGGAGATTCCCTTTTGCTTACCGAGCCAGTGACAATGACCAGTAGGACTAAAATTGAAGCAAATCACTAATGGGATCACAGACAGTAATGAAAGGAACTATTTTTTTAGTATAGTGGGAAAGGATAATGTTCTCTGGCAGCTTCTTTGCTGATTGAGTCTGTAATGGAGAGATTCCCCTCATTTTCTTTCCCAGCGGTTGTGATCCCTATGTCAGATGATGAATGGATATCTCCCCAATAAAGTGTATATAAACGCTAACAATAGCCTTCCTCTATTTGCTCCATTTGAGCTGTTAAATATATCATTGAAAATGTTTTGTTATATATATTTGATAAGTTCATCACATACCTGTTGATCCTTTCAGAAATTCAGAGTTGTCCCTTGTTCTGGGCACACTTCCTGTGCTATCTCAAGGAGTCCAACTAGCTCTTCAATCTCTTATCCTGGATTACAAAACAATCCCCCTTATGTTGTGGAGATGAGGAGAGTGAGAGGAATTCTGTGGTTTAGCAAAAGATAACTGGGTAAGGTTGACACCATTTATTTATTTTTAGTCCAGAAAAGGCACTGTGTGAACAGCCCAAACAGCAAAAAGTAAATTTGGAGCTGAATGTGTGCAGACCAGCCAGTATGTTTCTGTACTTTTTTTCCCTTGACATTCACTTTAAAGTGATTGTAAAGTCTCGCTTTTGTTCCTATAAAAATAACAAACATACTTACCTGCTCTGTTGCAGTGGATTTGCACAGACCAGCCCCGATCCTCCTCTTCTCGGGTCCCTCTTCTGTGATCCTTGCCCCTCCCTCCTGTTGAGTGCCTCCACTGCAAGCAGCTTGCTATAGGGCACCCAAGCCAAGTCACAGCTCCCTGTGTCCATTTAGATACAGAGCCCTGACCCGGCCCCACCCCCTCTCTCCCCTGACTGGCTAGCTGACTTTGATTGACAGCAGTGGTAGCCAATGGCACCACTGCTCTGTTTCAGCCAATCAGGAGGGAGAATATCGGACAGCTGAGACACTCATGGACATTGCTGGACAGAGAGGGACCTCAGGTAAGTGTCAGGGGGGCTGCTGCACACAGAAGGCTTTTTATCTTAACGCATAGAATGCATTAGGATAAAAAACCTTCTGCCTTTACAATTTCTTTAAGGACAGAGATAACAGTAAAAAAATAAAATAAAAACTAAACAAAAAAAAAATAAAAAAATAAAGGTCTAAAAGTGATAAAGGATCTCCCATGCTACCCAAAAAACAATATCATAAGTGGTTGCTGCGGTGAGGAATGCCCAGGCATTCACACCAGTGGCGGAATTACCGGGGTCGCAACAGTTGCAGTTGCGACGGGGCCCGGCATCCCGCCACTGTGGGGGGGGGCCCAGCGGGGTTGCTCTTCACACGGCTCCGAGCGGGGATCGTGTGTCATATAACAGAAGCACAGAGAGACACCAGCGGCGGCATTTATGTTCGATTTGTCGGTCCTCTCTGGCACGGATGAGAGAGGACAAACAGCTGATCTCACTGCTCCCCCTTCTCCCCCTCCCGTGTGCTCCGCGGGAAATGTGAGCTCTTTAGCTTCACACTTGACTGCCCGCGGAGCACACAGGAGAGGGGAGGGGGGAGAAGGGGGAGCCATGAGATCAGCTGTGTGTCCTCCTCTCTCATCCATGCCAGAGAGGACCGACAAATAGAACATAAATGCCGCCGCTGGTGTCTCTCTGTGCTATTGGTATTCGACACACGATCTCCGCTTAGAGCCGTGCTGTCCGGCACTGATGGGATCTAAAAGCATTCACTGTGATGGGCACTGATAGCATTCACTGATGGGCACTGATAGAAGGCACTGATGGGCACTGATGAGCATTGATAGAAGGCACTGATGGGCACTGATGAGCACTGATAGAAGGCACTGATAGAAGGCACTGATGGGCACTGATAAAAAGCACTGATGGGCACTGATGAGCACTGATAGAAGGCACTGATGGGCACTAATAGAAGGCACTGATGGGCACTGATGAGCACTGATAGAAGGCACTGATGAGCACTGATAGAAGGCACTGACTGATGAGCACTAATAGAAGGCACTGATGGGCACTGATGAGCACTGATAGAAGGTACTGATGAGCACTGATAGAAGGCACTGATGGGCACTGATAGAAGGCACTGATTAACACTGATAGAAGGAAGGGATAGAAGGCACTGATGAGCACTGATAGAAGGTACTGATGAGCACTGATAGAAGGCACTGATGGGCACTGATAGACGGCACTGATGAGCACTGATAGAAGGCACTGATGGGCACTGATAAAAGGCACTGATGGGCACTGATAGAAGGCACTGATGAGCACTGATAGAAGGCACTGATAGAAGGCACTGATGAGCCTGATAGACAACACTGATGAGCACTGATAGAAGGCACTGATGGGCACTGATGAGCACTGATAGAAGGCACTGATGAGCACTGATAGACGGCACTGATGAGCACTGATAGAAGGCACTGATGGGCACTGATGAGCACTGATAGAAGCCACTGATAGGCACTGATAGAAGGCACTGATGAGCACTGATAGAAGGCACTGATGAGCACTGATAGAAGGCACTGATGGGCACTGATGAGCACTGATAGAAGGCACTGATGGGCACTGATGAGCACTGATAGAAAGCACTGATGGGCACTGATAGAAGGCACTGATGAGCACTGATAGAAGGCACTGATGGGCACTGATAGAAGGCACTGATAGAAGGCACTGATGGGCACTGATAGAAGGCACTGATAAGCACTGATAGAAGGCACTGATGAGCACTGATAGAAGGCACTGATGGGCACTGATAGGCAGCACTGATGGGCACTGATAGATGGCACTGATGATTGGGGCACTGATTATCAGTGTAAACAATTTACTGACATTCTTGACAGTTAACGGCAGTCCTTTCCTCACGCAGACACAGCGTGTGAGGAAAGGGCTGTGGATAACTGGCAAGTCTGTTTATATGTGATCAGCTGATCACATGGTAAAGGGCCGATGTGATTGCGCTGGATGCACGTTCCAGAGGTCATGCGGGAAGCACGGTTTTGGGAGGATGTCCATGGAGACCCTCCCAAAATTGGAAGCCCGGGGCTCGGATGGAAGGGGGCCCATCATGGTTTCTTGCACCGGGGCCCTGAAGGTTCTAGTTACGCCTCTGATTCACACTACTGTAATACTCAAAAATGTTACAGTACTACCACAAATAAATGAGTGAATAAAACACGTGAACCCGTGCAATAAATGCATGTGAACATTTTTCATGACATGATATAAATAATCGGCAACTCAATGTGGTCTTCAATTATGTGCATCACACTTTGCCATTACTGCACAAACATTGCAATAAAATACAAAGAATAGTGCATAATAAAGTCCAAATCAACGTGCTCTGTGCTGTGTATCAAACAAGTCCGAACCAAAAAAATGGTGCAATCTTTTCAGTGCAAAGTCTGAATTACACTGCAAATTTGTGAACCTTGTGCACTCCCTGGGTTCCCTTGGACTTCTGCCCCCACTCACTGGATATGAGTGACCTCTTGCTTCAACAAGTCACTCCAAAGACATGCCGGTAGGTTAATTGGATCCGGTCTAAATTGTCCCTAGTATGTATGAATGTGAGTTAGGGACCTTAGATTGTAAGCTCCTTGAGGGTAGGGATTGATGTGAATGTACAAGGTATATGTAAAGCTCTGTGTAAATGGACGGCGCTGTATAAGTACCGGAAATAAATAAATAAAATAAATAAACAAGTGAGTCAACTGCGGTTCATGGATCTCAGCAGAAAGATACTCCTAATGCCTAATGCATAGTCTATCAAATGTCAACCTGGGAAACAGTCGTTCATCACATCAGAATTGGATAGCAAACAAATACAAAGAACAGGAAAGGAGAGACTCCATAGTGTAAAACTGTTTTTTTTTTTTATTAATTAAAAAAAGAATGTAAAACCAATGCACGTATCAAATTAGGCATACATCTCATAACATGGAATCAGTTCTATCCAAAGAGCGAAATGTCATCCAGAAGTTCCGCCCATATTTTTCACATGCATTTTTGTTGTAATTTGCTCATTTATTTATGGTAGCACTGTAACTTTTTTGATAAAAAAAAAACGTCTGTGTCTGTGCCGAAGCAGTCTCTGCATCTCATTTGACATCAATGGGACTGTCGGTGTCAATAAGACGTATCAATGTAAAATGGGGGCATAGTGTAAAAAGTTTCCAACGATATCCAGCAGCTGGTGAAGAACTAATTGGTCCCTTTATCTATGCCCATTTGCATTCTAAACTGGGGACTTGCTATTGCGGGTAGGAAAATGTAACAATAAAATGTGATATATTAATAAATTAATAATATATTAATAAAAAAGCAAAAAAAAATTGAGTTGATACTTGACTACGCGTTAATTTGAAGACCTATAGTGCATTCCATTTATTGGTGATCTCTGGCACCTCCACTGAGATATCCAATTTATGAAGACTGCCTTTCTGTAGTTAAAGGAGGTCACACAATTATGGACTATTCAAATGTTTACTTAAATGGATACAGAGCTTCCATCAATAGCACTGAGTGGAAATCAAAGAGAATTATGTACAGGAATAAATTATTGTGATGACAGAAAATGCTGCAATAAATTTTAGGCGATGATTTATGACAGGCCCTTAGGAAGCTTTAACCTAAGTATTTTAACTCTAATAAATAAAATGTCATTGATGTTTAAAGAGCTATTAAACCCAAAACCGAAAATGTAATATATTTTTGTTTGCCAATCATTAGATGTGGCTTCTTAGTTTTCTTAGTTGAGGATGTTTTCTATTTTTACCTGTGACTTGGCCAGTAACACACCTCCTTATTGGAATTCCCCCACTCTGGATGAAGGAGCACAGGGGACACATCTGGACAGCAGCATTGTTAGTCTGGGGGGGGGAGTATTAGATGTGCTAGCAGTTTTAACTACACTAACAAATTCAAAGTTTGTTACCTACTACTGTATCGTTAAAAAACATTGTCCTCAAAGAAGCCCTATTTTTCTACATTAAAGTGATTTTAAAGGCAGAAGTTTTTTTTTTTTATCTCAATGCATTCTATGCATTAGGATAAAAAGTCTTCTGTTGGCAGCAGCCCCCCTAATACTTACCTGTGGTCCCTCTAGATTCAGCGATGTTGCAGGAGTGTCTCGGCAGCCCGGGACTCCTTTCCTCATTGGCTGAGACAGCAGGGCGGCGCCATTGGCACCTGCTGCTGTCAAGCAAAATCAGTCAGCTAATGAGGACAGAAAGGGGCGGGGCCAGGCCGTGGCTCCATGTCTGAATGGACACAGGGAACTGTGGCTCAGCTTGGTGCCCCCATAGCAAGTTGCTTGTTGTGGGGGCACTCGACAGGAGGGAGGGGCCAGAAGCACCATAGAGGGACCCGAGAAGAGAAGGATCTGGGCTGCTCTGTGCAAAACCACTGCACAGAGGAGGTAAGTATAACATGTTTGTTATTTTTAACAACAACAAAAATTCCACATCTGTTAAACCATGCTTAGTTAGTAGCACCCATTTACAGTAAGCCAAACCTCTTTCCACACTACATGCACAGTTTAGGGGGCAACCTCAGTCTCAGGGATACTGTAGTCTGATATTGCTAAAGAATACATATAACAAGGAATATTTTCATTGTTGATTAATAATTAAAGGGCCTAATTATAAAAGTTAACAACTTATGTAAAAATACCAGTTTCAACAGTTTTGTCTGTATGAAGTGTTGTTCATTTTCTCAGTTTTTACTTTTTTAGAACAACAATGAAAATCTAGAAAAACATATTTAAAAATACAATTAAAATTTCCCCTTAGTCTCTACTCGCCTAGTTCTTTTGTCAAGAATTTGTGCCAAATTTTACCGAAATTCATTACAGTGATTGTATACAAGAAGAAAGCAGCGCCAGTGGTTGTAAACTTTAATGAATTATGAACAAAGCATATCCCTTATATAGTGTGTACTTGTTTCAGTCCAGAGCACTAAGTGTCATTTCTGTCTGCTGCCTGGTTCCTCTGCTATCTGCATGAGTCACTTCTGCCAAGTTTTCCTGATGCCAAGAGAAAAAAAGGTGACAGGGGAGAGATCTCCAACACAAAGCCTATGATTGACAGCCTCGACTCAGTTCCTGCATGCTGTTTGAAGGGGTGTATATCTCACTGAGGCCTGCAGAGTGTAACTTCAGCTCTCTGCCCCCTGCTTTCTGAAAGTTCAGACAAGCTGTATAAATTCTGCACTTTGAACGGATGTAGAGAAGAGAGGGCTGCAAATACACAGGTACAACTTATGTAGGAGAATTTGTTTAATCTCTGCATATCACCTGAGGCCAGTCACTTCACTGGGTATTTGTGAGGTTTTACAACCACTTTTAAGACAGTTCATAAGTATATAAGACGCTTAAAAAAAATGCTTTTCTTTGTATAATGTCCATTTTTTTGCTGAGCTTTCAGATAAAATGTATCTTTTACTACATACATTTCAACTTCATATTTCAAATCTTTATAAATTTGTGAACAGGTAAATGCAAAGTGTAGCCATATGTAGAAAATGTATTTTGCCAAACTTTTATTGTAGGCCCCTAAATGTAAGCAGGTTATACTGTACGGCTATAGACAATGTTTGGTATCTCAGCTAGCTCTAAAATTAATCTGCATGGACAACTATGACCATGATCCTCTAAGTTTCACTATACTTAAAGTATATGAAAAGCAAATGTATTTTATTAGGCCAGTATTGGTAAAATGCGGCCATTACAATACGACAGATATAATTCTTTTGCACATTTTTACATATATGTGGCTTTTACAATGAATTGCAGAACAATCGCCTTCTTATAGTCTTATTAAGACTTATATGGCAAACATATTTTGACTTTCCTTTGCCAAAGCATGTACTACCAACAAACTGGGGGGGGGGGGGGGGTGTTATAGTGGAATTGATAAAAAGCGGCTTTAATAACCTGGGGAAAAATAAACTCCTTTAAAGTGTATTTGATCCAAAACTCTTTACATTTTTTTTTTATGTAGTGGTAAGAGATAAGATCCCCTATTAGGTTTTTATTGCTACTTGTGTTCCCCTTAGGGACATTGATTATACCTATAATAAACAAATAAAACATACAAATCACTTTCTCTGTTTGTGAGACTGATAGTGGAAATCCAAAATTGTGGGTTATCGCTAGAAAAAGAATAGAGGGACAATATACCAACAAAAAAACTTGTTGGGGTGACACTTGTCTAAGACTAAATTTCCCAATTCTTTTGTGTCTACAGGAAAGGGAAATCTTCCCAATGGGACATAGATGGCAAAAAAATTCCTGACAATGGTTTTAACTGTTCCTTATTCTACCCAGAATGAAAAAAAAAAAAAAAGCTTTGGCTATAAATACACCCCCACTGCAGCTGAAAATATCTTAATAGCATACATTTCTTTACTAGCAAATATAGAGATAGAAGTGCTTTCATTAGTAAAGAGAGGCTAAAAGCAAGCAGGCAATACTGGGCCTTTTTATTGGTCATGCTTTCCAAAGTGAGCATCACTCGTGTGCCCTAAAATAAATATTTATTTGTAAAGCAAATATTTTATCCACATAATTTAAACAATATAAAATGCCCATTTATAAAAACTTGTAAACATTTTTTAAAAACCAAAATAAAATTGATCAAAAAACGTAGTTTAAGTATCCTTTCCATGTCCAATTCTGATTTAACTTTATGAGAGGCAATTCTATGAATGAAATTCCAAAGCTGAAGGGGAGGTTTCCCCTTACATTCTGTATGTTGAAGCCATTGACATTGGTACAATAAGTGAGAGAAAATCTCTCTAAAGAACCCTGGATGGCAGCACAAACCCAATCAAAGTAATAATCCTTCTGCATTCTATACAAAAAATATTTTGGCTGTGCATACTGTTTAAAACAAATGATGTTTGAACCCATGGTTTGAACCCATGTTTAACAGTGTCTTTCTGGGAACACTAGGAAAAAGTAAAACTCACTTTAGCCAATATTGTATCAACAGCCAATATTTTTTATGGGGGGGGGATTCACCCTTTCCATTTATCTTATTTTTATTGGGACTAAAAATACTGAAACTCAAAATTGTAAATTGCCATTGGAGCAAAAATAGATGGAAAATCTTCCAGCTGTCATTTCCTGTAGTTTCTTAACATAGAAAGTGACAGGAAGTCTCCCCCCTTGGACACAGACAGCAAAAAAAATGTCATGGAGTTTTACCCATTTCCAATTTTATCCAAAACTAAGCAGGCAGGTCTACTCCCTTAGATGTTCTATTATTGATTGTAGTGGATGGAAAAGGGCATTTGCTTCAATTCCACCGTTATAGAAGATCCAGAAAAAGAAAATCAAGTAATAGAAGGTGAACTAGTGGGACTAGTCAAAGAAGTGCAGATCTCAGCTTCAAAGTCAATGTTAAAGTGATTGTAAACGATCACCTTGTAAAACAACCCATTTAGTTTACAACTGAAATAAAAGGCAATGCATTTGTGTATAGATATATAAAAAAATATCATTACCTTTTTTTCCCTTTTCTATGAGTGGTCACATTTCCTCTGTTCCCAACTGTATAAGAGTTGGGGGAGGAGGAGCGGCATCACTCTGAGCTTCCCAGTGAATGGCTGTGCATGGGAGGTGTGTCAGGACAAGTCTGATCATTGGAGGAGAGCAGGCTGAGTTCCCAGCATAGCTAGAGAATTGACCATGGTGTGTTCTTTTGCTTAGTTTTGTCAGTTTTTAATAGGAAAGCAGAGGGACTGACAGGAACACCAGGGATTTCACACAAAGGAAGCAATAAAAAGAGAACAGGGTACTTTTTCATACAGGGGAAATGGTACAGCAGGCACATATCAGGAATATGAAGTGTTGGGGTTAGAAACACTTTAAAACAGGATTGAGGCTCCATGAAAACGATAAGTTCAGCACAATCAAAACACAAGAAAAATGTAATTCCATGTATAAAACTCACACTTTTATTTTTGTATGGGGGAGGTTATTAATAGGTGTGATTTCCCTATAAGGCTGCTCTCTTGAATTCTTTACTCCCCATATCCCCGCAGCAGTAATCTTCCAGTGCTGTGGGGTTAATACAGCTACTGGACATGGCACAATCACTCATCAAGAGTGTGGACTATGCCCTTTCTGCCCCCTCCTCCATTGTGCTATATGAAAGTGCTCCATGAATGGAGGAGGGGCAGGTGACTAAAAGGTCTGCCTCCTCCATTCACAGAGTGCTTTTTATTGATGGACACTATAGCACAGCTCCTATGAATGAAGGAGGGGAGCAGAAAGGTACAGGCATAATCAGCACACTTGATGAGTGCCTATGACAGGTCCAGCAGCTGTATTAACCCCAACAGCACCTGAAGAGCCATTAGCACAAGGGACACTGAATGTAAGCCCTGTCCCTTGTGCTGACTTAAAACATTTAACTAAAGTTAGGCTTTAAGTAAGCATTCAATTGCAAAATGGTTGAACTGCTTAATCAGTGACACATTCCATATAATATCCAGCATTAATACATTAATTATCACTAGAAAATCTGCATAACACGGAGTACTGTTTTTTACAAGGGAACATAGAATAACTAAGAAAGGCAAGAGCATTTAATTTAACACAAGGTATATGGTATGGATTACAATGATATGGCACCACCATTATTATTTTTTTGTATGGCTACATATAGACTTGCAACTCTTTCAATCCTAAGTGTGACTAAGAGCACTTTCATTGTACAGGGAAGAAAATGTCCATATGAGCCGCACATCTCTGCAAACCCCAGGTAAGAAAGTGTAACAAACTCAGCCCAGGCTCTAGCCAGGCCACACCCCTGATGCGTTTCACTTCACCCCCGGAGCCTAATTATGGGGATCCCCATGATGTCAGGACGAGCTCTGTCCTAGCCTGCACAGTGGTCAGCTTTGACTGGAATTCCTACAGCCTGAACGGCATCCACAATTTCAGTTTTGGGTCACACTAAGAGCACTATCATACTGCTTTGGTGCGATTTACCCTCAATGCGAGTGCAGGCGCACCAAAACTCCTGCATGCTGTATCTTTGGTGCTCTTTCAGAAAATGCACCAAAACCACCCAATCTAATAGAAGTCTATGGGAAAGTGCAGGTAACCAGTATGAAAACACGGCAATGCTCCTGCACTGCAGGGAAACCACACCGGAGCAGTGTGAAAGGGGTCTTAAGCAAGTATACAGCAAGCAGATGTCACGTAGGGATCAATAAGGTCACAGTGTCTATACTCACCTCATCTATTTTCTGTTTGTGTAGTGGGACCTTACAGTGTTACTTTATGCTGTCTGTTATCCAGCTGAGCAGTATGGACACTTGCGCTCACCACAGTGACCACAAATATGAATAGTCTGTTCTTGGCATGTTTGCTATAGTTGTACACTGTTGCAGGTAAGTATCAGTCTGTACACAGCCTTTATAAATAACAATATATCAGGAAATGTCATATTTCGTAGACTGACACTGCAAAGAAAACATCAGCCTAGTCAGTTTGCAGTGGCTTTGTTGTCCCACCTTCAAAGGATTCATGTTCGGCCAAAGCCTCTGATATGGATTGTAGCTGCACATTGGCTTCTCCAGGTTCTTTCACTCTTTTTCCTTTGATACTAAATTCCCTGATGTGTGGTACTAGGGTTTTCCATGTTTTACCTAAAACATAAATGCAAGTATATATCACTGTGTTTATTTTTTTATGGGAGTCTATAAACTACTAAAATATTTTAATCATTTATATTTGAAGGCAAACTATCTAATGTAGGGGTGGACAAGCTGTGACCCACAGGCTGCATGCAGCTCAAGATGGCAAAGAATGGAGTCCAACACAAAATTGTAAACTTACTTAACCACTTCAGCCCCGGACCATTTGGCTGCCCAAAGACTAGATCGCTTTTTGCGATTCGGCACTGCGTCGCTTTAACTGACAATAGCGCGGTCGTGCGACGCTGTACCCAAACAAACTTGACGTCCTTTTTTTCTCACAAATAGAGCTTTCTTTTGGTGGTATTTGATCGCCTCTGCAGTTTTTATTTTTTGCGCTATTTACACAAAAAGAGCGACAATTTTGAAAAAAAAACGTATTCTTTTTAAATTTTTGCTATAATAAATATCCCCCAAAAACATAAAAAAAACAATTTTTTCCTCAGATTAGGCTGATATGTATTCTGATATGTATTCTTCTACATATTTTTGGTAAAAAAAAAAATCGCAATAAGCGTATATTGATTGGTTTGCACAAAATTTATAGCATCTACAAAATTGGGGATAGTTTTATGGTATTTTTATTTTACAGTTTTTTTTTTTTATTAGTAATGGCGACGATCTGTGATTTTTATCGGGACCGACATTATGGCGGACACATCGGACATTTTTGACACATTTTTGCGACCATTTTCATTTAAACAGCGATCAGTGCAATTAAAAATACATTGATTACTGTGTAAATGACGCTGGCAGTGAAGGGGTTAAGTGTGTCCTAGGGAGTGATTCTAACTATGAGGGGGCTGGGTTTGAACACACAGGACAGTGATCACTGCTCTCGAACAGAGAGAGCTGTGATCTCTGTCCTGTCACTAGGCAGAACGGGGAATGCTTTGTTTACATAAGCATCTCCCCGTTCTTCCTCTCCGTGAGACGACTGCGGGCACCCGGCGGGCACGTGCTTGCAACACCGCTTCTTAAAGGAGACGTACCTGTACACCCTTTTGCCTGCCAGTGCCATTCTGCCGACATACATCGGCGTGCGCTGGTCGGCAAGCGGTTACAAATTATGATTTTTTAAATTTCTTTGTAAAAATCCGGTTCCACTTAGTGAACACATGCAGCTGAAGAAAAATTTGACAGTGTCTCTTATCTTCCCAAAGAAAAATCTCACTCTTCACAATCACGCCTTATTCATGTCATCATCTTTCAGCACCTATATTTGTGAGCAACTATTTTCAAGGGTGAAGCACACGAAGGGAAAATTAGAACCAAAATATCTGATGAGCACCTTGAGAATTCATTGAGAATTGTTACTACATCCATCAAACCAGATATTGATCCATTTGTTTATCAAAACCAGTGTCAAATATCGCAATAGTTTTATGTTGCCCTCTTTTACTTTTACAATAAAAAATATTACAAACAAATGAAACTTTATTACTCAGATAGATACATTATCTACAGTATATCAGTGATCATTAACTTGTGATCTGCCCGACTTTTTCTGCACATCAGCTAACCTTATTGGTAGTGTATTTTATGTGTGACCCAAGACAATTCCTCTTCTTCCAATGTGGCCCAGGAAGGTGAAAAATGTGGACAGCCCTGATCTAATGTATGGTAGCATATAACATATGCAGTAAAGTTAGTCATATATGAACGTAGGAATGACATATTAGGGTTGAGTCACTAAAGGGGTAAAGAATGATCACTTAGCTTATTAAAAAAGCTGAAACTGTGTTTACTTTACATATCAAGACATATGCAAGGGAAACTAAAAAAGCTGGATTTGTTCTTACACTTTAATTGATTGAAAGCTGAATTCTAGGAATTCAGCGACTTTGTAAAAACTGCTGACATACCATGAGTTAATTCTAACAAGGAACCTGTCGCCTCATAGACTTATCTCTAATATCCACATCTGAAAGGTTTATTGTGCTTCAGGAGGATAACTTCTGGAGCTTCAATGCTGCTCACTGCAGTCTCAGTTCCTTCAAGAGCAGAGTCCCTGGAAATGCTATGCCTACCCCTCCCCTCTGCTGTCCATTAACAGAAGCCTTTGTATTTTGTGAATGTGGGCATAGCTGCTCTGTTTGCTTCTCTCCTCTCAAAGCTGGGTTTATACCTCCTTAAGTCCAATTAAATGCATATTACCTCCAGGACTTATCACTCCTGGTAATATGCACTTAATTGGACTTAAGGAGGTTATAAACCCAGCTTGGTCATTTTTACCTACAGGTAAGATTATAATAAGGCTTACCTGTAGGTACTGTAAAATGAATATCTCCTAAACGTGCACAGTTTAGGAGATATTCACCCTGCATGCAGCCAGTGACATCATCAAATTTAGAGCTTCGTGCTAAAACCCAAGGCTCCTGCGTGTATGCACAGCATTCACATCTTCGCGGCTCCAGCCAATCACAGCACCAGAGCTTGCGAACCCAAAAGAAAGAGGGGGAAGATGTCAGCCCTCTCAGCAGTGACTTTACAGTGCTGGAGGGCTTAGTTCCAAGGTGAATATTTCATATATATATATTTTTTTTTCTTGAAAGCCCATGGCGTGTGAAACACACTCCAGAACTTCACCCTGTGCCAAAAAAATGTGCACACACATAAAGAGTGAAACACAAAAAAGTGCAACGAGTACACAAGCCCTCTAAAATCAGAGGGCCTTGCCCTGAATCCCCCGGGGCGTTAGGCTCCTGACGGGGACAAGGGTACTCACACTTGACCCATCTGGCCGAAACCAGACGGACCCCTTTCTCTGGAGAGACTGCCGAAACAAACGCCCCAAGTACTCGTTGGGGCTCCCCCGAAGGGAGACCCCATGAGAGAGGGTGAACCAAGCCAGAAGGCCATGTCCACCCCCTCCCAAGACTTTCAGGGCAGGCCTGAGGTGAATATTTCATAATGTGCTAGTGTGTGATGCATATTAGCACATTAAGCCACTGCCTTTTTTTTTTTTCTTTTTTTTAGCATCTGTGGTTTACAACCGCTTTAACTCATAGTGCGGCTGCACTTTTTGAAAAGTTGCTGAATTCCTGAAATTCAGCTTGAATTGAACACAGCATCATGTTATTCACTAGTTTAAGTTAAAATTCATTTTGCAGAGTAACAAGTTTTCTTTACTTTAGTAAGTCACTTCCTTCCCCACTGTTACTGCTCCATCTCTCCACCTCCTCCAATCAGAGAACGCTTTGCATTCAGTACATGCAAAACATTCTCTAAGTGGCGCTTTCGCCAAGCAGACAACCTCAGGACACAGCTCCATGTATATCAGATAAAGCTCTGGTCTAATAAATGTATTTCTTGAAGTCTGTCAGGTCTTTGGAACTTAAATATTTAAAGGATAAGTTCACCTTTCATAACATGTTACATGTTACATCCATATTCAGGGTATAACATGTAACATGTTATGAAAGGACCAACCTCTGCTCCCCCATTTTGACAGCTAGCGGGGGACCTTCTGTTGGCTTGTAGTTCTCAATGAATTACCACTGCACTGTGGTAGTTCAGTGATTCTTCCTGTCAGCAAGTAGCGGCTTCCTCGTACAAGGTACGAGCAAACAGATACACCGACAGATCTGAAGGAGACCTGCATGGCGTCAGGGATCTGCTGATTGCTGGTGCAATGCTTTAAAGGCTCCTGCAACAAAAAAAAATAAATGCACATTTTTTTTACCTGCAAAAAAATTGTGCATTTATTATTTTTTGTCAAAAGGTGCATCCTTTGAGCTCACACTTCTATAATAGGAAAGGTTTCATCTTGCAGTGGAAACAACCTATAGTGTATATTCAGTATGCTGCAATTTTACTATACACTGACACATCCGTGTTTTCATTTATATGCCTTATAACTTGGTGCAGTTTCTCTTCTCCACAATTAGTATCTCCTTAGCAATCTTATAATAACTATTTCTATAGTCTCCTTTATATACAACATTTATGCAAGAATGAATGTATATTGAATCGTGCTGATCTTGCATAAATGAGAGACATAATAATAAATGGCAAATTAGGTAGATGCTGTTTTTCCATTTTAAAAGTATGAAGCTATAAAGCTGAACTCATACCTTTCTTTTAGTCCTGGGTAGTTGCACAGGTTCATCTTCTGTACTGAAATGGCTTAGTCTGATTTCACTGGACACTGTTCACTTCTCATAGTGTTCATTGCAAGCTTCAATAAATCAGAAAGAGCCCACTCCTTTTCTTGGCTGGATGAAGCCCAGCACCATCTAGCACTTTCCTCCCAAGCCCTACTGTCCCTGACCTACCTCTTTTATTTATTGGATTTCAGTTCTTTTAATCATGGAGACGCAACAACATATGTAGGCGTTAACTGGAGTGGTGTGCATGAAAGAGTAGTCTGCCTGGGGATGCCTCCAACGTTGGCGTGCGCAGGGAGTGTGCCTGGGCAGTGCTGACTTCCCCTACTGCCCAGGCTTCCCCCTTTTAATATGCCAATATGTAATTTACCGAGCCCTTCCTTTTCTAAATGAACACAGTGAACACAATCACTCAATGTGTTCAGTCATGACTAAAGCATGGTAAACTGTGTTTACTATGCTTCGGTTTGTGAATGAACAGGAAGCCACTCACCACAGAGCACTTCCCATTCATTCACTGTCCAATGCAGCTGATGCTGCAGAGAAAGGCATGTATGTTTGTGCTTTGGGGTGCATACCCTAATGTAATAGGCTGTCCACACCTATGGCCTCCAACCTGACATTCACTCATCAAGGCATTTTTATATTCACATAGCTCCTCCTAACAGCCTTGCATCAGGGCTGAGAGCTCTTGGGAGGAGTACTGGGGCAAAATGCTTTGACGTTTCCTGGAACACCAACAGTGTAAAAAAACATGCCAGCCCCTTCCACCAAACATGATCTGCCTGAATTGCAGGCATAGAGAAGCACAGAGTGATAATATCATGGGGACTAAAATAAGATATGAAATTAAAATGGAAAGGTTTAATTTAAACATTTAAATAGCATTTTGATGGGGGAGAAAAGGAGGAACCAGGTAGAACAAAATATGAACCATTAAACTTCAGCTTTACAAGCCTTGATATCACTCAATGGTGGCTTTCAATACTCAGCCGTTTTTTGAAGAGTAACAAGAAGGAAATCAAGATGTAAGTATGTCTCTGGTTGCTAGGAGGGGTGAACACCTCCAAGCCACTGCCTAAGTAGATATCGTTGAACACCAAAAATAGACTTTTGTGGCCTCATCTAAACCATGTACAGACCTCACAGGCATTAGGCTAAGCTTACTTCATATACCGGACCAAATTCACCTTTGTCTGTACATGTGATAGTACGGTATTTATTATAACAGAGCTACATATAGCCAATATAGCCAATATAAAACTCATCATCTCAGTCTGTGTTACCTCTTGTTATTCGAAATGAAGTATTCAGAGGGCTTTTCATCATTCCACAATTTCCAGGATCTTCATTGATTATTCCTAAATTTGAGTTCCACTTGGTCCAATTTACCTCATCAACTCTGCATGCATATGAGAAAATGTATACAGTTTGCAACTAAAATATGTCAAAGTTTCCTTTCATTTTGAACAGAAACAGATAAAGTCAAATGTTAGTATGCAGGATTCTACAAAGATAATAATAATAATAAAAAAGATAATAATAACTCTTGCATCCCTTTGTAATAACAGATAACAAGGAAAATAATTTATAAGGCATTAATAGACAGTATCCACACTAAGGCTGACATAGTCCTACAAAGCGTCCTAATCACAAAATCCCTCCATCTCCCAACAAGCACCATACCATATATTTTTACAACATCTACAGAATTGTTGTGGCTGCTTGATAGTAGGGTTGAGTTTGACATATTTCGTAAATACTTTTTCAGGAGAAGGAAAGAATGTGTTTTTTCAAAATGATTATCGGACCACAAAACAAGCCCACAATAAAAATGTCTCAATCATTGCCTTGGCATCTGAGAAAGACCCATGGGTTAAGCGGTAAGATCACAAGGACCTTAAAAAATACATTAGGATGCTCATCGTTAGATGCCCATCGTTAGATTTCCCAGATTCAAGGTTACCCAAGTATCTACACATCCACAGCAGATATAGAAGTCCCACATTGAAATGATAAATGGAAATTGTATACCCTATGTCCAGAGGTCTACACGGTACTTATGGGGAGATAGTATTTTAGGGTACTGGTGAGTATGTAGTTTACTATTCTATCTTCAAAAAAATTCTCTAAAGAGAAACCATAGATGGTCCAGAAATGGAAAAAAACTATAACATATAATGTAACTGGACAACCTATTCCCAGACTACAACTCAGCTGAAATCACAAAACAAAAAAAAATATGCACACACACTGTAGAGACATTGTACTAACATGTTCTTTTATTTTCCTCGACTTACCTCCACTTTCCTGCAGTTATGGGGGTGTCTAAGTATGTCCAATAAGAAACAAAGTCAGAGCTATTGTAACTGGGCTAACACACTCCCTCTCCTTCACAATATTAGTGTGGGGATGCATGTGCTGAAGGGTGTGACTGGTACATGGCTATGCCAGAACAGTAAACTGGAGTGTGAGGGCAGGGAGCAGTGTTTTCACTGAAAGAAAAGCATATTTCCAAACAAAAATCTTTCCCACATTATAACATGCAGGAAATGTAAAGAGTTAAAGTAGAAGTTAAGGCTTACAATACCGTACCCTTTAAATGTTGCATTCTATTGCTCTCATATTCCCTAAATGGCAGCGATTGGCCAAATTTTGATCTGTGCGTGGCCATCCCTGCTCAACAGAAGCCGATTGTTAGATCGACATCTGTCAAAAGGACAAGCTGGAAAACTTTTGTCAATCAGCGACTGCAGCTAATTGGCTTTCTTCCCTCTGCCAAACTGTAATTTTATATTGCAGGACCATGCCTTAACTACGAGCCATGCGCTTGGCTTGCAGTTGCTGTGCAGCCCCATTAATCTCAATGGGCGAGTTTGGCAGGCGGTGCCACCTGTCAAACTTGCCTCTCTGCATCATTGAAGACTGTCCACTGCCAAAGAAGAAAAAAGAGAATGAGCAAAACCTGATTGCCACCTTGTTTGCCAGCTTCCAGGTGCATTATTTTGTTGAAGCAGATTCTGCACTGCAACACCAATATGTCAAATGCTGCAATACTTTTGTGGAAAGGTGAGTATTCTATTTTTAAAATTCATGGTTTCAGTTAATGACAGATGTTATATAAAACTAAATTTACCTGAAACACCATCTGTAATCCTCTTTGCCATCAGGCGTTACTCCCACCAGCACAGATTTTCCAGATCTGAATCTGTTTGTGAAGTAGGTCAACATACTTTTTTCAATGTCCAATATAGTGATCGCCCTCTGTAGAAAAAAAGAATACAAATTAGACTAAGTATAAATATATTTGCTTAATAAAATACTGAAGACCTGCTCAGTGTGTAATGATAATTTTAACGAGGACTCGTCTTACCTTGTCTAAATACATGCTTTTATTTTCAAAGAAAGGTTTATAGACTTGTGGTCAAATTGCCCACATCTAGACAATCCCAGGCTACCTTGCCCATTGAGTACCTAATAATTAACACTGAACTGCAGACAAAAAGCTACATACAGAATTGAACTGCAAATATATGAACTGGTTATGTTCCAAATAATTTTTACCGCCAGTCATAGACGGAGCAAATTTCTTTCCTGCAACCACTTGATTTCCCCATCAACATAGACAGTGTTGACAGGGGAATCCCTCCTGTGGAGCCATTGTGTTCTCCCGGTGGGGGAAGCTGTCCACAGCAGGAGAACATAGTGAATACTGCTAGCGGCTATAATAGCTGCTAGCAAAAATCCTATGTAAAATCCAGCAGGCTGGTTGTACCCAAGTTGACTATTGTCTAATGCAGTTAAACAATACAGCATGATCACCAACAACATGACCCCCCCTACCCCCACCCAACTTGTGTTAAGTCAGTGATGGAGAAGACACATACCGTACTAATGATGTTATCAATATGCACTCTTCTCTTGTTATATGCTGTCAGTCAATACTTTGAACTTGATTACAACAATAGATTTCTAACAGAGTGTTTCACATCTTCTCCCAGTTTCCATACCTGGGACTCTACTGAATTGACCCAGGAATGCCACAATTTTGCTCCTTTTGGTGGGTCATTACTGGAGTCGATTAATATTAGAAATTCCTATTCCAGAGATGTAAACAAAATGCATCAAGTGCAATGTCATTTTGTGAGCCACCCTGCATTCACCAGTTGCCAGGAGTGGAAGGGGGTGGGAGAGAAGGAATAGCTGTGTGGGTGCAAAGTGAACAGAGTTGAGCGAGCTACCCCCAGGGTGGAAGCATAAAAACTGCTGTTGCCTTCAGGCCTTTCGGCTGGCAGGAACAGGGAACTGAAGATACCAACAATACCACCAAAGTGGTAAGTTATTGACTGTGTATGTGTTTGTATGAGTATGTATGTACCGTATGCATGTATGTGGCTGTATAAATGTGTATGCAGTGTATATATACTATATACATTACCCATGTTACCCACCACTGCACACATATGTACTATGTATTACCCAACCTAAACTCCTGCACTCTATACATGGGGTCAAGTTTTAAGCCCATCCCACTCTTAGTGCAATATTGACACTCCCACAGTTTGTCCCCACCCTGTTCCCATACTTTGCCCCCTACTCCACCCCCATTGGAGGACTGAAGATTTCTACTATTTTGTATTCTTTTTTGTATTTTTTTTTTTGTAGGTAAACTTAGGCTTTAACAAAATAAAGCAAACAGCTGACTGGTCAAAATTACTTTTCCTTTCACTAATAATAATATAATGTATATTTGTCACCAATGTTTACTTAGATATGCCAATAGGAACAAGTACAGATAAAAAGTGATTATTCGCTTGTGAAAAGGGTAGAAAACTCTGAATTCCAGAGAAATTTAAAAACCACCTTTGCGTGGGGCTTCCTCCCACTTTGCAAGGGTTAGATGCTCATTTTTCTCTATATAAATACTAAAAGGAAGTTTTACTCATCTTATTTCTCGCTCTCCTGACAGCTGGCATTTAATTGTTACCTCCCTGGCAGGGTGACCTTGTGTCACTGTTTAATGTGGTGGTTTACGCTAGGGTTTATAAGAAGCAAATACAATAATGGCACACGTCTGTACTGGCTTCATATGAGAGCCAGAATAAGAGCTCAGGTCCCCATCCTCTTGAGGAGGTCAGTGTGTGACGAGAGCTGTGAGAGGTGCTGGTGTGCACCATGGTGTCCAGGTCAGGACAGGCCAAGGTCCGAGCCTGAGAGAATCCATGAGGGACAGAGCAGCTAAGAAGCTTTAGAGAGTGTCCATTAGAGACTGGGCAGCTAGGAAGCTGTAAGGAAGATGCAGAGCTGGGGTGCAGCATCTGTAAATAAACAGTGGGTTGCGTTTTATGGTCAGAAGGACTCTGAAGAGGTACTTGGAGCAGTGTCGGGGCTGGGCTCAGCCATTCCTTCTCTGCGCTGGCCCGCTCAGCTGTCGGCTAATTGCCAGCTCCCATCTCTATCCACAGTTACTCAACTGTTGTTCATATCCTGCTCATCAGTCCTTCCTACTGTTGCCATCCAGTCCAGAGGGTCTCTGTCTTCGCCTTGGTCAACATCACAAGAAACCTCTCCTGCGTTCTTGTTTAAAGACTGGCTTTGCTGACATCCCTTCTAGCTCCAGATCCTGCTTGCTGTTCCACTACTTTGATCCCTGACTTCTGGCTTGACTGACTATCCGTTCCGGTTACTGAACTCTGGCTATGTCTTGACTAAGCTTGTTCTTTTTACTTTTATTATTAAACAAGTACGATTTAACTGTACTTCTGTCTCGGTCGGATTTCATGGTTTCTGACAAGCAGTAAAGCTGCCACACGAAAGCCAGGAGGCTAAATGTTTTGTTTGATTCATAGTGATGGTGAGAACCCCCTGTGTGGGAAGACATGCCTGTATGAATTTTGACTTTCTTTTATATAAAAGTGGGCAGGAAAGCCTTGAAAACTATATCTGGCGTGGAGTAAACTCACTGTTTTGGCACTACCATTGAGCTAAGAAACCCAGAAGCGTCACACCTCTGACACCCCGGGTTATATGCGGCCATCTGCATCCTCACTTACAAAGGAGGACTGCTGGTCCTACATTGCATGTTATGACATCAGAGTTCAACCGATGAATGGAGTGCTGAAGAGAATTAACTGGCTACACAGAAAGGAGGAGTCTGCGTGAGTGAGAGATAAAGTACCTTAAACAAAAATTATAATTTACCCTTGCACTGAGGGGGGGGGGGGGGGAGCCCCACTGCAAGGCTAGTTTTTACATTTTCCCTAGAGTTCAGCTTTGAACAAACCGCATGTGCAGTGATTCGAAGAAAAACAAAGCAAGAAGGTTCAATACCTTCTGAATAACAAGCCCAGAATACAGATAAAGAGTTCTGACTTAACTTTGACTTAATTGGATATACTGAAAGTATTACAGACAGACACAGGCAACTAGCATTTTTAGAATGAGGTCTGCAATGGCAGCTTGTAGAGTATATTTCTCTTATTACAGGTTTCCTTTAAGTAAAACCTGCTTTTCATAAAACAAAACAAAGCACTACAATCTAACCATTAAAATGTTGCACATAAGTAGTATAAAATGGAATGTTACTCTATAAAAAGCATCATAGCCTGGTGGAGCACATGGCCACCACGGTTGCATTCTTGGGCCTGCTACTTTATTACGCCAGGAAATGTATTACACTGCATTGGAAAAAATAAATTTTGCAATTTGTGGGCTCATTGGCTGATTAATCCCTCCACAGCAGTGGATATGACCCCCCATGATCTCCTACTTCCAACTATAAGACTCAGACCCAACGCTTTTATATACCTACGCACCCAACCCACTGAATTCCTTAATTATAAAAAGGCAGCTCGGAGATTGTTCTGGAAGGATGTGGGCTGTTATATAAGCCAATTGTTCACCATTGTAAATGTCAACCCTCACTTTGTTGTTCATACAAGTGTGCTCCCCTGCACAGGTAGCTTCACTTGGAGTTTTAAGTTGTTTTTTTTCAAATATAAAAAAATAGAATAACAGATTTATAAAAAGCATCACAGATAAATAATGCTATTTTGCTGGAAATTATTGAAAAGCTTCAGTACTTGCAGTTTCCAGATGCTTTTACTCTCCTGAGCAATCTTGTTCACTGTTTCCCCCATCAGAGCTATGAGCATGTTCAGCAGGAGGATGTAGGTTAGAATTACGTATGTAATCAGTAGGAAGACAAATATGGTCTTGTACTTGTAGTTCTCAGTAAACTCCAGGTCTCCCATTCCGATGGCAAATTTAAACAGCTCTTGGCAGGTGTAGTACAAGCTGTTGTAAGAGCCCGGATCTGCTTTACAACAGCGTTTTGTGTATGAACTGGTTTCATTCCTAGTGCTGTCTCCATCTTCAATAAGAGTCACCAGTGCTGCAGGATAAACAAGGAGAAACTAAAGAGCATTGTTATCAAAGACATGCTAAAATAACAATTAAATATCTGAACCCCCAGGCTTTATGTTTTGAGGATTTAGAAGACAAATAACACAATTGTTAGAAAGACACAGCATACTTTCTGCATCAGTGAGATCATGACAGCGATTTTAGAAGGTTCTCAAAATCAAAACTAAAATATTCAGGGAAGTAAATTATCTCCCAAATTTGTTGTAAGCTTATTAAAGTCCAACTCACGGGTTTTTTTTTTAAACATATAAATAAAATAACCAGAAATGCATGGAAAGACATTTTTTTATGATAAAAGAGGACATTTACACAAAACCTAAGAGAAATAATACATTAAAATAAATAAATTAAGATGGCCCAGCTGTTGTGTATGACACGTGTTATAAACCATTAAAAATATGAAAATTAGTTTGGTTCGAGTCCTAAAACCTGTTTAAATAATAAAGATCTCAAAAACACATACACTCACAAATAAAGTGCGTCACCATAACGCATGTGCAAACAAATTTATTGTGACGTTAAAAATGATTTACACTGCGCTCGGCAAAGTGTCCACAATGTCCACATTTTAAGCGACAGCTTAAAGTGATACTAAACACACAATGTTTAATTTACATTGTCCTTTCTATTTCTGTATGTAGATTATAGCACTGTAATTATTTTAATAATAAAAAAAAAAACATCTAAGTACCTTTTTCCTAATCGATATACAGCTGTTAAAAAAAAAACAGTCTTTGGAATACAGAGTAAATATAATTAAATAAATAATATCAATAAACTGTTTAAAATGTTCATAGAAATATATATTTGAAATCAAATTTTTATTATTTTGTGTGAATAAGATGGTGTGGGACAATTTCTGCCAGTCACAGGCTGTGTCACTCCCCTCCAGCCTGTGTCTTAGAATAAGATGGAGGTGAAGCCATAATCAATCTACATGTAATATCCTGCCCCCATTGTGTTGAGCTGGGCATGCAGGAAGAGGAAGGGAATGGGCTGTCATTTACCACTATGTATACGCGCACATGTATGACTATAGTCACATGGGCTTCTCAGATGTGATAGGGAGGATATGCCCAGCATAGAAACTCACTGAAAACTGAGCATGTGCAGAGTTGCCACCACAGCTGTAAAATCCTTAGCTTAATTGGGAACATGAACAGAAGGTGGAGATAGAGAGCAGGATCAAGCAGGTTTTTTGCAGCATACAAAAATTGAATCTCATAGTGAGTATGAACAGCATGTAATATAGCATTTATTGATCGTTTTTTTATGATGTGGGCTTAGTGACACTTTAAAGGCGAAATCCTGTGATTAAAAGAATCATATCTATATCTGCTTCCTGGGAATGTCTGGTGAATAAGAAAATGCAAAGGAGCGGCACTTCTGGTCTGATGTCACATCCACCAATTGGAGCACATGCTGACTCAAGGAAGAGAGCAGAGCAGCGGCGCAGTTACAGTATAACGTATTTGGCTGGCTGGTTTACTCAGTGCTGATTTAAATCACAATAAATGTAAGTGCATTTTAATGAACATATGTTTTAACCGCTTGCCGACCGCGCTATAGTCGAATGACGGCTGCAGCGCGGTCGGATAACCCTGGGGGGGCGTACATTGGCGTCCCAGCCTTATATAGAGTTGCAAGTGAAAGGAGAATGAAAAGGGTGACAAGAAACTGAGAAAAAAAAATTGAAAAACGGGAAAAAAAGGAGATATCTGAACCAAGAAAAAATAGGATTTTTTATTACAGCTTACCTGTAAAATCCTTTTCTTTCGACGGACATCACGGGACACAGAGCCACAGTAATTACTGATGGGTTATAGGGTATCACTAGGTATTGGACACTGGTCACACCCTAATCAGGAAGTTCAACCCCCTATATAACCCCTCCCCTTCCAGGGATACCTCAGTTTTGTAGCAAAGCAATTTAGGTGTATTAGAAGAGGGGCGGGACCTCTGTGTCCCGTGATGTCCGTCGAAAGAAAAGGATTTTACAGGTAAGCTGTAATAAAAAATCCTATTTTCTTTTCTCGGACATCACGGGACACAGAGCCACAGTAATTACTGATGGGATGTCCCAAAGCAATGCCAACTGAGGGGGGGGGAAATCACAACCCGGTAGGGTGCTATCAGACCTGAGGACCTTGTACCGCTGTCTGCAGCACACTACGCCCAAAGGCGATATCCTCATGCCTTCCCACATCCACCTGATAGAATCTGGTGAATGTATGAACTGAAGACCAGGTTGCGGCCTTGCAGATCTGAGCCACAGAGGCCCGGTGATGCATTGCCCAAGAAGCACCAATAGCCCTTGTGGAATGTGCCTTGATCTGAAACGGGGGAACCTTCCGTTTCAAACCGTAAGCTTGAATAATCAACTGTCGAATCTATTTAGAAATGGTCGCTTTTGACGCTGCCTGTCCTCTATTGGGACCCTCTGGCAGCACGAACAAGACATCCGTCTTGCGAATCTGAGCGGTTGCCTCCAGATAGGTCTTGACTGCTCTTACTACATCCAAAGAATGTAGTGACCTTTCTTCCGAAGAACAGGGATCTGGAAAAAAGGAAGGCAGAACAATGTCTTGGTTTAGATGAAACTCTGAAACCACCTTCGGTAGAAAACTAGGATGAGGACGCAGTACCACTCTATCCTTGTGTATAATCAAGTAAGGCTCTTTACAGGAAAGAGCTGCTATTTCTGACACTCTTCTAGCAGAAGAGATGGCTACCAGAAATATTAGTTTCCTCGTCAGCAAGACTAAAGGAATCTGACGTATTGGTTCAAAGGGTTTGTTCTGTAACACCGATAGAACCAAGTTCAAGTCCCAGGGGTTTAGGGGCGCCTTAACCGGAGGATTAAGACACATCACCCCCCGCATGAAGTTTCGGACCAGAGAATGCGAAGCAAGCGGCCGTTGAAACAACACTGATAAGGCCGAGACCTGGCCCTTGATGGTACTCAAGGTCAGCTTCATCTCTAATCCTAATTGTAGAAAATCAAGAATTCTACCTATGACATATTTCCTGGGATGCCAACCCCTGGATTCACACCAGGATACATAAGCTTTCCAGACTCTATGATAAATCATTCTGGAAGCTGGCTTCCTTGCATTGATCAAGGTAGATATGACAGGACCTGAAAGCCCACGACTTTTCAGAACGTGGGTCTCAATAGCCCACCCATCAAATCTAGCGTTTGTAAGGCAGGCTGGAATACTAGACCTTGAGATAACAGGTCTGGGCGTACCGGTAGGGTCCACCGGGAACCCACCGTCATCCCTGCTATTTCTGCTTATCAAGTTCTTCTGGGCCACCTGGTGGCTACCAGAAGTGCCGACTTCCCTTCTTGCCTGAGCCTGCGAAGGAGCCGTGGCGGTAGCAGAATAGGAGGGAATGCATACATCAGTGAGAGCCGCTGCCACGGGATCACCAACGTATCCGTCCTGCCTGCAAGAGGATCCCAGGCAACCGGTAGGAAGGATTTCCCCTTCTGCAGGTTTTCGGGTATGAGCCATCAACTGAGGCTCTGACGCATCGCATGCGACAGGTGCATTGGAAAGTCTAATGCCTGCACCCTCTTGTTCCAGGCCGAGAGAATACTGTGTTGCAACAGTCCTGCTTGGAACTGAGCATAGGGAACTGCTTCGAATGAAGCCACCATCTTCCCCAGCAGCCTCATACAAAGGCGGACAGGAGGACCCTTCTTGGCTCTGACTGTCAGAATCAGCTCCCTTAGAGCAGTGATCTTTGCCTGCAGACACTTCAGTTGCGCAGGAAAAATGGGCACAGGTAGGCCTGCATCTCTGATGCCTATTACTGTCAGAGATTCTCCTCCCTGCAGGATGGAGACTACTGTCCGAATTGATTCCAAACGGAAGGACTGCATCCTTGGGAATCGATTCAGATCTTTTAATTCCCAAATGGATCTGACGTCCACATTTGGTTTTTGAACCATAAAAGGACTGGAATGGAGTCTCAATCTTTGATCCTTTGTGGGAACCCGCACAATGACCTCTTGCGACAAAAGTCGCTCTATCGCTAGAAGGAGCGACTGCTTCTCTTCTGGTTCTCTGGGAACACCGGATCTGAGGACACAAGGAGAGGGAAATTCTTGGAACTCCAGTCTGTACCCTAAGGTTACCGTGGAGATTAGCCATCTGTCCTGGAAGTACTTCTGCCAGGGCCCTGAGAGCTGCAGCAGTCTTTTCCCCCACTCGAGCGAGCGGGGCGCCCCTTCATGAAGAGGCCTTAGTGTCTTGTCTAGAAGACTTCTTCCCCCAGGATTTCTTGTATCCCTGGGGTTGACTCTTGTTTCTTGCCCCAGACGGAGGAGACCGTCGTGGCTGCCTGAAGGCTGATGCCCCTGGCGCTGGGGAAAGAGTCCGTTTAAAAGAGGGACGCTTACTCTTCTTCTTATCAGGTATGAGAGTGCTTTTCCCACAGGAGATCCTCTTGATATAATTATCCAAGTCCTCTCCAAACAACCTTTCACCACGAAAGGGAAACCCAGCCAGGAGCTTCTTACATGGTGCTTCGGCTGACCAGTTCTTTAACCATAAGATTCTACGTATATGCACCAACCCAAGCGAGAGGTCTGCACGATAGAATCTCTGATGGAGTCAACAACATAGCATAAAGCCGCAGGAAGGTTAGCCAACCCCTGGGCCTGCTGTTCAAGTAATACTTTGATGACCTGCTTAACATGGTCTCTTAAGTATTGACAGACTCCAATCGCTGCTACTGCAGGTTGGGCCACTGATCCTGCTAAGGAAAAAACATCTTTCAATAAGAAGTCCATCTTTTTATCCACAGGATCTTTGAGCATCTGAGCGTTGTCTACAGGACAAGTCAGACTACTATTTACAGAGGAAATGGCCGCATCAATGGCCGGTATTCCCCACCTCTTAATAAATTTTTCTTCCATAGGATAAAGTGTAGAAAACTTTTTCGGCGGAAGAAATCGCTTATCTGGGTGATCCCACTCAGAATAAAGCAGCTTTTCAAGTAAATTATGAACAGGAAAAGCATGTGCTGCTTGGAAAGGTTTCAGTGACCCCAAAGCAGAAGAGGTTTCTGTAGTAGTTTCAGGTATGGGCAACTTAAATGTGGAGCGGACCAAACCAGTGAGGATCTGCACTAAGACTTTCTCCTCTTGGGAAGTCGCAGAGGGTCCCTCTCCACCTGAATCCTCCGAAGAGGAATCATCCGTCCCATCCCGATCCTCTGAAAGGGATTCATCTCCTTTATCCCAGAGCTCCTCTGTCTGAGGGCCTTGGGGAGCAGAGGAAGGCCTTGTGCGTTTTCTTCCACTAAGTGAATGTAATCACGGCCATTAATCTTTTCTCTAATCCAGTAATGGTTGAGGAAAAAACTTCTTGTGTAATGTACACAGGGGCTGAAGTGCCGGCAGCAAGTGTAGCCCCTAACCCCAATGGCTCTCCCTGTTCAGCTGCCCCTGGTCCCTCAGGAGGGGATGGTGTAGCAGACAGGGGGTCCTCAGAACCTAAACGAGACCCCCTAGTGCCTCTGGTTCTTGGGGTACCTGAACCTCTTCTACCCATAGTGCAAAGCAACAAGGTGTGAGGTATCAAACGAACACTGCCTGCTGAGCGATGTAGTCTGGCTAAAAGCCTTGCTACCAAATGCCCAATCCGGTGTTCTTTAGTAAATGCAGCCCAGGGGAATGCCTGTGTCCCACCTTACATGCGACTGTCAGCTCTGTGTCCCTCTAAGGCTCAGAGCACCTGTACAGTGTGCTTTAAATAGCCATGCTTTCTGGCACTGTGGGCGTCTGGGCACGCTGACGCCCCGCCCCCCTCCCCCCCCTCGTTTTTGAAAAACGAGCGCTTCCCGCGCGAGCCGACCCTTCCTGACAAGCCTGAAGGAAGGCTGGGGGTGGGGGAATAAGGAGGAGGCCGGCAGTGATGGGCCCTGCATTGCAATGCGGCTTCGGTGGCGGCGGCGGCAGCGGCTGTGACAGTGCGGTCTCACCCGCCTTACAGCATACCTGAGCCTTTCCCTAGCCTGGGGGGACCATCCCAGCAGAGAAAACCCCCCACCATCTTACCTTTGGAGCCAGAGGGAGAACCTGTGCAGCGGACGCTGAGACAGAATCAAGCATCAGATGGTTTGTGCTCTTGGCAGCCCCCGGTGGTCACAATAGGCATAGCATGCATTTACCTTAAAGGAGAAAAGCCACTAGAATTGAAATTCTGTGGAATCTCCTCTTACCTTATCCAGCCGCAGGGTTCAGTTTACACAGACCCAACCTTCGCCTCTCACGGTGGGCTCCGTTTGTGAAAAACCGTCAGAGACTGGGGCCCCCATCAGTAGGGGGATCCTTCAGTTCTGGGCCTGTAAAGCACCTCACCAGAAATTAGGAAGTTTAAAGCCATTTTCTGATCCGCGGGTCCAGCTCTCTAAAAAGAGAAGCGTTACAGGTAAAACCTCGTTTCTTCGGACACGAGGCCCGGGTACCATTCAATTCGGCCATGAAAAGACACTTTGAATGGATCCGGTCGCCTGGCTTGCCCCAGTATAGGATCTTAGGATATTCCTTTTGAAGCTTCAGCACAGGACATCTCTGCACGTCCAACACCTAAGACACTGGTGAAAAAACTGAGGTATCCCTGGAAGGGGAGGGGTTATATAGGGGGTTGAACTTCCTGATTAGGGTGTGACCAGTGTCCAATACCTAGTGATACCCTATAACCCATCAGTAATTACTGTGGCTCTGTGTCCCGTGATGTCCGAGAAAAGAAAAGAAAACAAAAAAAATATATAAAAACAAGAAAAAACTCACCCAATACTTTGGGTGAGTTTTTTCTTGTTTTTTTTTTTTAATATATTTTTTTGTGTTTTCCTGGTTCAGATATCTCCTTTTTATTGGTGACCCTGTTTTTCAATTTTCTTTTTCTCAGTTTCTTGTCACCCTTTTCATTCTCTCTTCACTTGCAACTCTATACTCACAATTTTTAGTGACACTTTTACTTAATCCTTGCAACTTTTACATTCATTCAAATACTATCCACTTTTATACACAGACTTTTTAATATCTTTTTGCACTATTCTGTCATCGTTTTTCCTGGAACTTACTGGGTTCACTATTAATTATTCTCATTCACATAATACTACTATTATAAACTATACACATATTTAATATTCTGTTCCCAGATACGTTTGTTTCAACAACTACACTACATCCTTGTTTGTGGAGACACTCCGTCACATTTTGTACTTCCCCACTCTGCCCAGTGTAGCATCCATATATATCTCACCTCAGCTCCCGTGGATAGACCATGCTCCTGGCCCACCTTGTGCCCACCACCGCGCACTGCACTCGCTGTCTGAGTGGGTGAGTGTGTTTGGTTAACCATCTATACACATTAAATGTTCATTCACCTTTGGACTCCTTTTATATGGATAGTATGTTTCATTATATTTCTATATACATTCCATAGGAATTTTGGCCGCATCAGCTCCTAATGAGTGGAGAAACATCCACAAAACGGGTCGAGCTTTGATTTTATGCCCCAGCTACATCTCATACGGAATCATACTTATTTTAT
This sequence comes from Lithobates septentrionalis, assembly GCA_037952835.1. Taxonomy (NCBI): domain Eukaryota; kingdom Metazoa; phylum Chordata; class Amphibia; order Anura; family Ranidae; genus Lithobates; species Lithobates septentrionalis. Next base: position 2,180,899 of record JBBDGP010002219.1, read on the forward strand.
TACTATTTGATTTACTCGACTATACTACTTTTTCCTATTTAGTGGATGCATATCTACCATGTGGGTACACTTGTCGTTATCGGGCATGTTGTCGCTGGCATTACTATGCTATACTATTCAATCTATTTACTACCAGAATCATGTGCTGCTGTACGTGTACTTTTTTACTATGCTTATGCTTATGCCATGTATATGAAATGAATACTTTTTATTGTCTGTATATTTATTTTAACCAATAAATATTCCATGGTGAAATTTAAACATGGTTATATTTACCTCCACTATCCAAGCGCTTCATTCAAAGTCCCAATTTTCCCTTTGTATGTACCAATTACCGGGATGGAGGCACTTAATTGTGCTTCATTTAAATTCCCAACTCCCCCTTATTTTTATACAGTGATCAGTGCATTTTTTATAGCCCTGATCACTGTATTGGTGTCACTGGTCACCAAAAATTGTCAGTTAGGGTCAGATCTGTCCGCCGCAATGTTGCAGTCCTGCTAAAAGTCACAGATCGCCGCCATTACTAGTAAAAAAAAAATCAAAAAATGTAAAGTCCCTAAATCGATCCTCTATTTTGTAGACGTAATAACTTTTGCGCAAACCAATCAATATACGCTTATTGGGATTTTTTTTACCAAAAATATGTAGCAGCATACATATTGGCCTAAACTGATGAATAAATTCATTTTTGTACATTTTTTTTTGAGGATATGTATTATAGCAAAAAGTAAAAAATGTTTTTTTTTTCAAAATTGTCGACCTTCTTTTGTTTATAGTGCAAATAAAAAAATGCAGAGGTGAACAAATACCACCAAAAGAAAGCTCTATTTGTGGGGAGAAAAAAGGATATCAAATTTGTTTGAGTACAGTGTCACACGACCACGCAATTGTCAGTTAAAGCAACGCAGTGCCATATCGCAAAAAATGGCTTGTTCATTAGGGGGGGGGGATTCTTTCGGGGTTGAAGTGGTTAAAGTGATTCCTTCGAGATTTTTTTGTCCGTCATATCCGAGGATAACTCCAAATCCAGACACTATAAACAACTGCTACATACACTATGTAAAATTAATATTATGTAGATTATTGTTGTAATATTAAAGTGGTTGTAAACCCACTTTTTGGACTTCTACCTATAGGTAAGCCTAGAATAAGGCTTACCTATAGGTAGTGAAAATATCTCCTAAACGTGCGCCGTTTAGGAGATATTTCACTTATAGTCCGCATAAAATTCCAACGGCGCATGCGCGCGGAAGAAACTAAGTGGCGTTTCTTCCCTAGCCTGTGCCGCTAATCGCGGCTCCCGTGCACATGCACGGGAGTGACGTCACGTGGCTCCTGGGAATCAGAGCCGGAGTCTGCGGCACGGAAGGAAGAGGGGCCAGCAGATGGACGCTGCCTACACAGGGGACATTGCTGGATTCTTTTGCAGATAAGTGGCACATAATGGGCTAGTATGTGATGCATACTAGCCCATTATGCTTTTCATTTGCAGGCTTTGCAGCGAGCAAAAGAGGAAGTAAAACCCATCAGGATTTTCTTCTTTGTCAAAGTATAGAACAATGTTCTGACTTAGTTAAGTGCATGGGCATCGCCTCAATCCCATATAAGGGGAGGCCCCTTATATACTCAATATGGAGTGATAAAAAATATTGGGGTAAAGTGTGGTCAGAGCTTCCTTCTTTGATAAAGCTCCTCCTGTGTTCACCAAATCTGGCATGCATAGTCCTAATAGTATGTCCAACGTAAGAGGGATCACATGGGTATTGTAGACCTAACCATATTACATACTGAGTAGTACAAATAATGAACTGCTGTATCTTGTAAAGGGTAGTGATCATAAAATAATTTGATTCATAATTTAACCAAAGCTGAATAACAAGCCATGAGTTATTCACATAGCAGATAAAGATGGCCATATAGTCATCCAGGACAGGAAGGAATACCTTGTAGAAGCCCACAGGCTGCTCTTCACCTTCACATTTGATGTATTAGGGAAAGATCCCTACCCTATTGTCAAACCTATATTAGCTAATCTGATTAAAAGAGCATATCATACAGGGATTGTATATAAAACAGAGTGTTTTTATTGATCACTACAGTAGCCCCTATTTTAATGACGTTCCCAAGGTCCATAAAAATCCCACTCATTGCCAATATGAATGGCTTCATCAACAGAATATCTCAGTACTGTATATTGACTTCTTTTTGGAACCTGGTGTGACTTTAGTACCAGCCTACATTATAGTGGTAATAAACTTTGCCCTACAGGTAAGCTTAGGTACCTTGTAAATGGCCTAAACTTGCACCATTTAGTAAATATTCACATCGGCTCAAGCAAATACAGGGGGGGCATGTGCAGCATTCTCTACATTAATGGCACACTGAGTGTGCTGTGATTGTGGAGCGCCGTGCTACGATGGTGATTCCTGTGCATCATTGCAGCCGGGCCATTAAAGTGCAAACCGAGAAGGAATCGCAGGAGGGCTCCGTTTGACAGGTAAAGTCTGTCATAATATGCTAAAATGAGGTGCATACTAGCACAATATGGCATAAATCTGCAGGGGCCCCAATAAAAAAAAAATATTATAGAGTTTAATACTGCTTTAAAGACTCCTCCTATCTTTTAGATACATTGCGACATTGCTATTTAAAACCAAGTTATATTTGGTTATCATTGGATGTGAGTTCAAGTTATACTGTACATCCAAACCTCATAGGATAAGACTCCAAGCATCAGTTTATTTTCTTTGCACTAACAATGATATCCCTCCCACTATCAATTTCCAACTGAAATTGGTTTGCACCTATTACATACAAAAAACTGGCACAGCAAAAGGTGCTAATTTTGCACCGTGATTTGCAAAATTTTTGGTTTTGGGAAAAACAATGCATCTGGTTTAAAAACCCATTTGCAAAACATTTGATTTATCATGGGAGCTAAAAAAGATGACGTGGTTATCATCTGGGATGGGTCATTGGAATTTATTTCATCCTCTGTTTAAAGAGGAAGTAAACCCTGAATTATTGTTCTTAATAATATGGCCACCAATGATGTGAATGAGAAATAGAGATCAGCATATTTCTGTAGCAATCCAGCTGTATTTTAACATTGTATATGGGATTGCAGCCAGTCTGCTGACATCTACAGGCTGCTACTAATAGTGTTACTATTGGAGCCAGAATCATTATCCCCTTATACAGGAGTCATATTATTCCTCAAACTCTTTTTGCCCCCGAATTGATCAATGAAATACTTGTTTATGATGTCAAAATAATTGTATTTGGATAAGTATATATGTGTATCGTATTGCTACAGTATATATACTGTATATCTATATACATGTTTATATATACATTTTTACTCATTTTTGTTATGCATATAATTCAGAGAGCATAAAATAGCTTTGCTGAAAATAAGCACTTTTTTCATACCACCAATAATAAGATTGTTTCTTTGATGGTGATTTGTGCATATTCTATTAACAAGAAAATCGCCATAGTGTAGTTCTATTTTTTAAAATTATTATATATTATTTATCTATAAATTTATATAAACTTTGGAGCATTGCAAGTGTTCTGCCAGTATTATGGTTTTGCACCTGGATGCAATGGGTTAACGGATAAAGGGCATATGTTTTTGGCATATAAACCGGTAAAGGTGCACAGACTAACAGGCTTGAGAAAGGGGGACTCACCCCCAGAGCTAATTGCTGTGGTTACAGCAGTAAACACTTTGTGGTGTCTGAGAGGAAGTGGATGGTTAGTGGGTACATGAAATAGCTGGGCTCCAGTCACTGTAATAGAGTTTTTGACAGATGCCAGTGTGCACCATCTTGCCCGGTCTGACAGCAGTCCGAAGGTGGAGGACTGTTCTAACATCTCAAAACACCGTTGGTCATGGTGATAGGTAATTCCCACTCTGGTGTGACTGTTTACAAAGTGCCCTATCTGTTGGACACATGTGAGTGCAAATGCATATTTATTTTTTACTATTACTGTCCTAAATCAGTGCTCTTTCCTGTCTCCTTCTGTTTTCAAGCTTTGTCATATTTATGTATTGAAAATATAAATGTAGCTCTTTCACATAATGGACAAAGTCCTTCCCAGTCCCAATGAAGAAGTTCAGAGTTGAAAAACGCACCTCGAACAGTGCACTTTAACACAAAGGGTGGTTTGGCGCCCTATGGTGGCGTGCACTATTGGTGGAGTGTCCCATCCCAGAGGATTGAAGGATATCAGGAGGCTGTTCTGAATATTCTGATAGGGGCTGATGCTTAATTGAGCACTGTTTACCACTTTTATCCGGGTGGTCCACAACAGAGGGTAAGGGGCTTGGTGTGCTGTGATACCGGTGGAGGATATCTTTAATCACCCTTTGTGTTAAAGTGCCCTGTTTGAGGTGCGTTTTTCAACTCTAAACTTCCATATTGGGACTGTGAAGGACTTTCTCTACTATGTGAAAGTGCTGCATTTATATTTCCATTTAAATGATCTGTTACTAGCAAACTGTGCTTGCTGTATTTGCACATCATTTTTTTTATTCTGAGCGCAGGTGGATGATTTATATATTTACAGTATGTATTGACCTGGAATACTTCAAGTGAGTCTGGTGTTTTGGATTCTAAGCATAAGAAAGTTCTCAGGGTGTAATTACTGGAATTCTTAGCGCAGATTTGTTACATTTTTGCTTTACTTTACGGATTGAAGTGCAACGCAGAAAATGACAAAACCTATGAGAGGGACGGGAAAAAGGATCACACTTTTAGAAAGCATACCATCCATTACCTGCAGCAAATCCAATAAGGAACAGAATGTAGACAAACATGAAGCGAAGCATATCTCTTACGATCATCTGCAAGGCAGAGAATAACATTTATTTATTACAACTTCTTGTTAATATTAAAATAGCTTTAAGTGACCCTAAGTTTGTACTCTTGGGCAGAGGTACACAACCATTTAGCTGAAGGCCCAGATTAACTTTATGTTGTTTTTATTTGCACGTGCATATCTTCTTATTAAAGAAAAAAACAAATCTTGTTTTAACTTTTACTGTGAAAAGCCATTTTGTTAATAATTCTGATATATCAATTGTGACTTAGAATAGATTTTAGTAAATAATTTTGTGGTGAGGTTGGCTTGGTTTCTTAGAATGCATAGATTGCAGAAAAAGGCTTCTTTGTGCTCATATAGACTGAACTACAACATAGTAGCTGTCTAAAGTCTGTTCTACAGGAAAGTAGTCTCCATCAGTCTTCTGTAACCTGCAAGTAATCTTTTATTTGTATCTAAACCCAAGAATATATGCATCTAAATAGCCCTTAGATGTGGTGGTATTCTGCATTCATTTTCTAAAAATATAGAAAAATATCTGTTGATCCTGATAGATATTCAATATGCTTGTAACTTCCTGTGCACTGAAATATCAGACAATTATTGTATTAGCTTTCCCTACTATCCAGTTATCTTCTGTGACCTAAAGCGGTGGTTCCCAACCTCAGTCCTCAAGTACCCCCAACAGGCCATGTTTTCAGGTTTTCCTTTATCTTGCACAGGTGCTTTAAATCAGAGTCAAAGGCTTGGTATTTTGGACAGCTATTTTATCTAAGAGAAATTCCCAAAACATGGCCTGCTGTGGGTACTTGAGGACAGAGGTTGAGAACCACTGACCTAAAGAACACCTTCCCCCATGTCAGTGATGGCGAACCTTGGCACCCCAGATGTTTTAGAACTACATTTCCCATGATGCTCAACTACACTGCAGAGTGCATGAGCATCATGGGAAATGTAGTTCCAAAACATCTGGGGTGCCAAAAGTTCGCCATCACTGCCCTGTTATGAAGATGAGGAAAGGAGTAGATTTTCAAGTAGCCAAGAATGATATTTCTACTCCTCCATAGATCACTAGGTGAAAAAAAAGAGGGGAAAAGCCTCGAACAAAAAAAAAAACAATACAGCCATCACCCCATAGGACTGGTATGCTGCAAAATATTACACTTTTTTTCTTGGTTTTAGACACCCTTTAACAGTAGAGCATCATACAGGGGCCTCTAACATAAGTCTCTTCTAAATGAATGTTTTTATCTTAACAGTCTATTATACAAAGCAGCGGTCTGATGTAACATAGCGGCTCTTTCTTGTTAAATGACAGTATAAACAGGGTACAATGTCACATGGGTCATGTGTATGAATCCAATCAGAGTTAACAAAAAATGCGATAAATCTCTATCATGGCTCACATTCTCCATCAAGGCAGGAGAACTGACGTGTGTATAATTGAATTTAACTTACAATTCCTAAATATCCTATACTTTACAACTAAACAGATTTTAAACAGTTTACTAAATGTGTTAATTTATAAATATGGAAAACGAATAATAAAATGTGCATACTGACATAAAGTGGTTTCTGTGGTCTCCTATACAGAGACATGCCATCTTCTATTTATACTGACAGTGACTGTTAGAATATCAGGGGATATTTTTATAACTACAATAATATTAACACCAGTATAGACAAACCAAAGAAAGTTATGTTATCACACACATCAAATTTGGAAAAATTGATTTTACTGAACAAGGATTCACTGACCTTTTCAATCATCACAGCATAGATCCCCATTTGTTGGAAGCCTCTGGTATAGTAGAGCATATTGACCCAGCTCATGGCTAAACAAATCACCATGAAAGCCACATATTCATGCCGTCCAAGAAAGTACAGGAATGCAGAGATCAGCAAAAACACAGCCTGAATAAAACTGGAAATAACAAAAAGATATATTACATGACCCATTCTCCACTGCAACATAAGTAGCTTTCATTAAAGCCCAACTGTGGGCATGCTCTCTATTGAGCACCCCAGTGTACTATCAGCAGTCTCTTATTAGTCCCGGGGGATGTAGTGCCTTGATGCCCTGGGCCGGGCATCATTCAACCAGGAAGATGAGCATCGCTGGACTGGTGAGAGGGTGAGTCTGAAGGGACAATGCCAAAGCTGCAGTGAGCATTGCAGCTAGAAATACTTTATTAGTTTTACAAGGGGCTGGACTTTCCTTTTTATTTAAACTAGGGGTCATATGTAAAGTACATGTAAACCCAAAATGAATGATATTAAGCGTTTTTATTTTTATTTTTTTAAAGTGTATTATATGCTTCTTTGCAGCCACTTCCTATCATGCATGAACTCTAGTTATGGTGGCATGGTATTTCTCAGGGCAGGTTTTTTATGGTGAGAACAGTGGACCATGCCTTTTCAAAATGTGTTGAAACAGTGACTTGTAATCTCCATCAGAAGCATATGTGACCAAATAATAACTTAGGAGTAAAATTAGGGGACAGAAACAGAGCGTTGTCACCAAGTACATTCCAGAACAAGTACTTTTTTATGGCAGAATCACAGCTAGTATTTTAATAAAAACATTGAAAATGACTTTCAAAGTTACAATTACTAATGCGATGTGCTGGGTGTCTAATGTGCCCCTGTGCCTTTAAGGAGGATTGAGCTACCTCCAGGCCCACCTGCCCCTTATCAATCTATTAGAATGAATGTGCTCCCACTGTGGAGACTCTCATAAATTTAGAAGGGTTAGGACTGCAAGCAATACACAGGGTACTGTGAAGGGGCCTTGCAACTTACTTATGCGTTTGCAAATGTGTGCTAACTAAACCCCTGTTTTTAACGCATACTGTTGGGCAGGTTAATTCGGTTGGTAAGCAGACTGGTTGGTGAGCCCTCATCCTTTTCTCAAAGCTACCCTGCATCCAGCCTGTGTTCCATTGACCCAACCTAACCTCAATAATATGTCACATGCTATCCAGCCCGGCGTTACTAGTTCTCTGTCCAGATACCCATTTTGGAAGTGAGAGCTGCATTCCTCAGTTCAGCCTCAGAAATAGAGGTTTTCTTAGAAAGGGCAGAGTTCTATCTGAGCCTTGCCCTGACCTATTAGGTACCTCTGCAGTCCCAGGTGCATTAGGGGACCCTTGTTGGGGGACCAATAGCTTGGGTAGACCTGAGTGGATGTTAGAGTGTGGAGCAGTTTCTGGCAACCCAGATGTGGAAGGTCCAGTTGCGATGGGACTCGCCGGCATCAAGGTAACTGTATGGACCAGGGATTCTGGTGTTAAGCCTTCAGCTGGCCTTTGGAGTCCCAGCGTTGGGATATGTTCTGCATTAGGGGCGTGTAAGTTTAAGATGTTGCACCTCTTCAGATTGCAAAGAGGGAGGGGAGAGGAGGAGTCGCCTAGGTGGCACGGGCGGAACTTTTGGGTGGAACTCCGCTTTAAGGTACACCCCACTGATCTGGTCATCTGTGCTGGATACCTCTAAAAATGTAATTTATTTATTATTAGTTGAAAACAATAAATAAAAAAATGGATAAAATGTATTACATACAACAGGACTTCACTGTGGCTGTCAGTCATTAGTGCCTTCATAGTTGGACGTCTCTGAAAAAAGTACTGGATCTGAATAAGCCAAAAACAAAAATGTTAATTTATAAGCTTTGCTTTTTAAAAACATTCTTAGATTTGAGAAAGCAAGATGATAATCCTAACTTTTAAAACTAAAGAGCAACTCCATTGTTCAAAATTGCAACTTGAAGTGACTTGAATCACCTACAGGCTTCAAGGTCATAGGTCTAAAGGTGACACTCCTGTCCCCGGACGGAGCTGTCAGCAGAGAGAGAGAGAGTTGGATGCATACACCGCACCGCACGCCATACTAAACGATCGGCTTCTTATACCTGTATAGGATGGTGCACTCACGCACCCACAGCATGTGAGTACCCCTTAGAAGGGAGAGCTTGTTTTAAATAAAGATCCTTTATTATGTTGCAATATTACGCTATGGAGTTTCTTTTCTTTTCCATATGATATTTTGACATTGGAGACCTGCACAGTTGATTCCATTGAGCACAGAAGTGGCTCCAAAGCGTGTTTTGACAGAGTTTAATTACTGTGTCACACACATCAAGGTGAGTGCATGCGCTTTTGGGGGTCACTGGAGAACACTAAGGCATGCTTTATGGTGATACACTTATGAAATGAACAGGATGGATGGACTTCACTGATACGGACACATTTTTTGAGCACTTTATATTTTATGAACTATAAGGACTTTTTATAAGGAATGGTTGCTTTTTCATTTCTGGTTTGGCACTCAGATTTTGGATTTATTTAATTTTGCACATTGCACTTTTTGGGTTATATGTACCAAGTAATAAGAGCTATTTTTGATTATTTATTATTTAGCAAACACATATTTGATTTTTATTTTTGGCACATAGCACTTTTTATAGTTATTTATGGAGTATAATTTTTATTTAGCGCAGACACATTTTGTATTTTTTAACGTGATAAGTGTAGTTACCCATCCAGTCAGTTATTATTTATCACTGATCTGAATGTAATAAACTGGTGATGGTGAAAGAGGAAATCTTATTGGTTACTATTGCCTATTACCATTGTTCCTCGCACAGTTTTATTAAAAAGACCTAAGATCCAGAGTGGGTAATCTATTGTTTAGTTTCAATATTGTACTTATAATAGCTTGTTTATGATTTGTAAATTATTTAGGTGTGATGACTTACCCCTCTAAAAAATAAATAGAATCCTCCCAAAACAGTGATCAGTTCACCTATGGTACGAAGTGTGCTATCTACTGGAAATGGGGGCTAAGGAACAAAAATAAAATAGCTTTTAGTATTAAAAAATCACCAGTACTGATTAATATTATTATTATTATTATTAATAATAATAATAGTATAACAATTAATATATTTAAAATGGACTTACATTTCCCTGCACTGGTCTATAGTAGGCAGCGATGGTGAAGATGATGATGTATGCCACGTACATCAAGAAGTTACAGTAGAATACACGTTTGACAAAGCGATCCCACTTATCTTGTAAGAGTCTGTTGAGAGGCTCCACTAGAAGCATGTCATGTCGATTCTGAAGAAGATATAATGGATGATATCATTGTGTACAATATGATAATCTATGCGCCCAACTGTATAAGAAAGCACTGTACCCTGCCTTCCAGTTTCAGACATATTTCTATTTTTTTTTTTTTTTTGCTGCCTTAAAGCTGCTACTGGGCAGCCAACCCCAAGCTTAGTCTGATGTACATACCACCTGGGACTCCCCAGATCTGGGAAAGCGCCAGGAGTTTTATGCTAGAGGACTTTTTAGCCTGTAAACATCCACATGCATGAAGCTTGAGGGTACAGCAGCAGAAACCTGACATAAACTTCTGCTTGGAGGGGCACTCTGTCACCCATTTCATTGAAGACAATACTCCATTAGAAGGGTGACATGATTTCTGTAGAGCAGGTTTTCCTTTCCTTAGGTCACCTGCATATATCTTTGGTCCAATGCGGTGCATTACTGCAAATACGTTAATACTGCACGAAAGGGTTCACTTTTTAAGTGTGTTCACCCCCTGCCCTTTGCAAAGACGCTGTGCAAAAAAACACCCGTGATGGGGGAAGTTAGATCAGTGTTTTTCAACCAAAGTGTCAGCCCGGTCTGAGTGTGACCCTGTGTAAACTGCGGTGCACAGAGAGGAGAGAGAGAGAGCGCACCCTGCACCTCCTCCCTGCTGCTGTGTGCACTATTGCCAGCAAAACAGAAAGCTGTGCCGGCCACCCGCCCGCCCACGTCCTACCATCCGATGATGTCATCTGTTGCTGAGGAAATGTTGGGTGGCACACAGCTTTCTGCTTTGCTGGCAATAGTACACATAGCAGCAGATGGGAGAGCTGGGAGGAGGTGCGGGATGTGCTCTCTATCTCCTCTCTGTGCACCAGAGTTTATACAGGGTCACACTCACATCTCAGTGTAGGATTAGGGGCAGGAATTTAGGGGGGTTGAGCTTGGAGGGGGGATTTGTGGGGTTGTGCTAGGACCTGGGGTTTGGGAGCAGTAGGTTTGTGCTAGGAGTGGGGATTTGGGAGCAGGGGGTTTGAGCTAGGAGGGGGGAATTGGAGGGGTTTATGCTTGGAGGGGGGGTTTGTGCTAGGAGGGGGAATTAGGAGAAAATTAGGGGAGATCTGTGTGATTCGAGGACTCATGTTTATCCATGTATAAGGTTGACTGATGTTATGGTAGCCTCTGATGTGATTGGTGAACCTTTGATGCTATGGTGAGACCTCTGTAGTGATGGGGGGGACCTCTGGTGTGGTGGGAGGGCGTCTAATGTAAAATGGAGCTTCTGATGTAATGGGAGGACCGCTGATGTGGTTGGGGAACCTCTGATGTAATAAGGGCACCTCTGATGTGAAGGGAGGACCACTGATTTTAAAGGGGGGGACCTCTGATGGGGATAGGGAGACCTCTAATGTGAGGTTAATTTCACAAAGAAGGTTGTGTGCATCATCCCAGGCTCAGGTTTCCCCATAGATAAGTCACATTTACGTATTTTACATTTTAGATTTTTCACTTTTAAATGACCCCATGACTGAAAAAAGGTTGAAGGTTGAAAGGAAAGTGCTAAATGATGATGGACATTTTCCAGCCAGAAAATGAGGTGCGCTCTGTCTGACAGGTTGCAGCTTCTCCCCTTGAGAACGTCTCCTATGATGAAACACGTCAGGGCGGGGTTAGTGCTGACTTTATCACTCCGTCTGACCCCCTGGTGGTCCGTTTGTATACTGCTCTGTATTACTTTGCATAATGGGAGTACCTTTTCTATATAATAGATAAATGGTAAATGCGGTTTAATGCTATGGAGTTTCTATGATCTCTATCTTTTGCCGGTATTGTGATACATTCCTGCTGGAGAGGCCTGTGGGGAATGGGACAAATGGGAATCATTTGGGCTGTACAGGACAGTGCATTTAGCTGATCTCTAATGCCATACAGACCTCCTACAATTTGGGGTCTTGTGTTCCGGTAAGAGGCTGGTGTTTTCTATGTGGTGCTGGAGGGATTCACAAGAGGTCACAGATGGATTTATGAATTATGAGTAGTGGACTTTTATGCATTTCTTTATGACTTATGTGCACGATTTTCACATTTTGAATGCACTTACATGGTAGATTTTGATTTTACAAAGGCACAGCACAATATTTTTTTGAATTATGCAGTTTCTAATGCACACTGTGAGAAGGTCACAGTGTGCTTCTCACAGTATGCAGTACAATCAGAGTAAAGAATTTCAGTACAGGAGAGGAGCCTGTACAACTGTGCAAGACTGAAGTGAAGGCTTTTATGAAATTTGAATCCCTTGTGAGTTGGCTATTAAGGAGTCCAAAAAGTTGAGATAAATCTATAGATAAATTAGAAAGAAATACAATACTTCAAAGAGCAGAATCGTGCAGCAACCAATTAAGAGATGACCAAACATGATTGGACAAATCAGATCCAACGCCATGTCAGTGGGCTCTATAGAAATCACCTGGTCTAGTATGGCTATAGTTCCAGATTTGTGTCCTTGCTCAATAACTTTACCAATTTGTGTGAGAGCGATTACCAGTCATTCAACCTTTTACATTCACAAGATAGTTTAAACACTCTTCACAGGGCACTTTTATTAATAGTCTACTTAGTAATCACAGCAATGGTCCAGGGCACAGTTCTAAGTGTCATGGTTGCTTTAACCACTTATGGTCGGCCTTATAGGAGTTTTCATGCTACAGGGCAGCACCTCTGCTCCGGATCACGTGTATATATTGTCGGGATCTGAGGGGGTAACAGGCAGCTGGGAGACAGTTCAGTCAACTTAAATGGCTTTATTTAGCAAAAAACAGAAAAAATAATGACAGACTTTGTCTTCGTGGTTAGCTCAACACAACACAAGGTGCTCTGCTCATCAGTATAACAGTCTTTTATATCATGTTAGCATCCCAGCCAAATAAACATTGCAAAGTCCCAGTTACAGGCCAGATCTCCCAGCAGGTTCCACCAGCATTCAAGTCTTCTCAGAACTGATAGCAAAACAGCCATCCCCCCCCCCCCCCCCCCCTCAAGCCTCTCTGACCAGCTGCCTAATAAGCAGGCCTGAAAGGGAAGTACTTGCCCTCTTCCATTGACTCTCTCTTAACCTAACCCAGGCTGACTCTTTACAATATACGTGATTTGGCTCTTCCGAGTAGTGGGCCTGAATGTGCGCGTTCAGAGGCTCGCTCTCACTGTGACTCAATGTTTGCCGGTACCCGCCGATCATTCAGTACAGAGGCAGAACGATGATCTGCCTATGTAAACAAGGCAGATGGCCATTCTGTCGGTAGGGAAGGCATGCAAAGCAGGGACATGGACCCCATGCCTTCACCTAGTAAAAGCACCTCCCCCACAGTACCCAAAGTGGGTATTAGGGGGGTTTTGGGACGTTAAATGAGGCCCATGACATTCTATAACCATACGCCTCCATCCCTGAATCTGAAATTTAAAAGGGAAATCTTTGGGATGTTAAATGGAATACGTGACACATAGCTGGTAAAGTGGTCAAATGCAAGATAGCACATTTATTCTTCATATACATTCAGATATCATGATGGCATATTATCATTATAATATATACACACAGATGTCATGAATAACACATTGCAGTATAAAGTATAATTGTTGTGGGCTGACGTGTAATCCATATCATAAAATATTAAAATCAATAATGATTGCAAAAAGTTCATAATATTCTAAGCTGTAAATGCATGATTATAATGCATCTAAAAAAGCTTAACGCGTGCGTTTTGTGGAATTCTCTCCACTTCTTTTTCAGGAGCAGATGCAAGGTGTGTATAAGTCATCTTCACATTCAGCATGCAGTGTTGCAAATTGAGGGCTGCCAGGGATTTGTCTGTCCCGGGAGCTGTGGCAGTGGCCCGTGGAAAACTGAAGTACACACGTGTAAACCCCCAATGGCAATTTATGGTGATCCCACATGTTAGCAACATAATCCAGGTGTGGTGTTTAAGTTCTGAGTATGGAGGAATCTAGAATGCTCTGGAGCCATGAATCCTCTGGTTCCAGGCACACTATGGTGTCTTGGGAGCTGCTTGTGTCGCTGGTTCCATGGAATGAGTTGAACGTCTTCCCTGAATAAAGCTCTGTTGTGCTCTCTAATGAATGTGATGTGAGTTGGATGTCATGTACTTAATGAGCTTGTCACCATATTTGTATGAATGGCCCAATTTAGTGTTGCCCATAGCAACCACTGAGCCTCCAGCTGTGTATTTTACAGGCAGGATTGAAAAAACATAAGGAAGCTGATTGTTTTCCATAGTAAACAGGGCTGCTGTATGATTGTCAGACATTTGATGTTATTAGGTGCTATGTGTTCCTTCCAAGTGTAAAGGAGAAGTGTAGAAATATGTTGGCAATAGCAAGCAATGAGAGGGTAATTTGACTAAAATAGAGCGTGAAAAAAATGGCGGTGTTTGGAGAGCTTTGAATGATTGTACTTTATAGGCTTGTTAGATGAAGTGTGTTATTGTTAAAAAAGCAAAAGATTGGTCAGCACCCTGAATTAACCTAGCAGCATGTCTTTGGAGTGTGGGAGGAAACCCACGCAGGCAGAGGGAGAACATGCAAACTCCAGCAGGCAGGTAGTGTCATGCTTGGGATTTGAATCAGCAACCTGGTTGCCTTTTTCCTGCTAGGTGAGAGTGCTAACCACTACACCACTGTGACACTCATAGTGAGAATTGCCCAAGTTTGTGTACATGTCATTACCTGAGCTGTAATATAGACAGCGGGAGGCTCTTTTATCTATTGATTTTTTTTACAGCTCAGGTATGTAAACACAATGGTTGCTATGGCAACATGGTTGTTTTACCTTTTTAGCTGACATCTCATGTATAGGGCCCTATGTTCTCTAGAACAAGTATACATACATAAGAGAAGAAAGGGGGGGGGGGGGAGAAAGGGGTTAAACAACCCCGGGACTTTTAAGGTGCTTACACATTAAGGTAGGTATATTAGAAAAACATGTAAATCTTTATCCATACAAATAATTTTTATTTGTTACATTTAAAACAGATGTAAGACAAAACAGTTTTCACTTAAAAACAGTGTTTAGATATCAAAGACGCCACATTTGTTGGTGGGCAAATAATCGAAAGAGTACCACTTGACTAAAAAGCCACTCTACATATTTCGCTCAGTTCGGAGCTTCCTCAGGAGTTTTGGCAAAATTAGGCTGACCGAGACACTAGTGAGTGAGAGAGATTGAACTAAATAATTCATACATTGTTTTTTATGAAAAAAGTAGTGTATTAATTTTAAATTTTTAGGGGAGGCAGCCTGTGAAGGGCATGGTATCAAATAAATGGGAAAATAGAGAAAACACATACAAATAAAGACAATATGAATAGGATACAACACACAATGAAAAAATATATGATAAGCAGATGATAAAGCAGGGCCCCCTAGTGGATGCTGATCAATACATCGCTTTGTAAATTGTAAATTGTAAATTGTCGATGAGTTTTTTGTGCCTTTAGCACAGAGATTTTTGATTCTATTAATGGTACTCTTCATTTTCCACCATAATGATTAGCATGGTCGCCCTGTTAAATTTACGAACCCTTCATTTATCTCATATTTTCTTTTCCTTGTACCAAGGACATACAAACTTTTCATCACTCTGTGGCCAAAAATGATGGTAACTCTTGACATGAGAGAGACGTAGTTGAATATATTCCTTATCACTGATGCTTATTATTGGCCTGGTTCCCTTTTATGTGCGGCAGCCTGGTAAGACCACCAATATTGTTGTATCATTATTATTGTTTTGATTTATGAATATTTTGGATGAATTTGAGCTGTATGAATTCATTTATCTATACATATATTATTTGTAAATTGCATCAACTATAACAGTACATCTTATTCCTGTTTTCTTTATTATCTACAGTGTACCTTACTTTATTTTATTGCCAAAAATCCTGAGGAAGCTCTGAACTGAGCGAAACATGTAGAGTGGCTTTTTAGTCAAGTGGTACTCTTTCGATTATTTGCCCACCAACAAATGTGGCGTCTTTGATATCTAAACACTGTTTTTAAGTGAAAACTGTTTTGTCTTAGATCTGTTTTAAATGTAACAAATAAAAATTATTTTTATGGATAAAGATATACATGTTTTTCTAATATACCTACCTTAATGTGTAAGCATCTTAAAAGTCCCGGGGTTGTTTAACCCCTTTCTCCCCCCCCCCCCCTTTCTTCTCTTTAGAATATATGGGATGTGGTGCTGAATGTTGCCTGGATCTGTCCTTATTTTTTCCTTGTACCAAGGACATACAAACTTTTCATCCCTCTGTGGCCAAAAATGATGGTAACTCTTGACGTGAGAGAGACGTAGTTGAATATATTCCTTATCACTGATGCCAATTATTGGCCTGGTTCCCTTTTATGTGCGGCAGCCTGGTAAGACCACCAATATTGTTGTATCATTATTATTGTTTTGATTTATGAATATTTTGGATAAATTTGAGCTGTATGAATTCATTTATCTATACATATATTATTTGTAAATTACAGCAACTATAACAGTACATCTTATTCCTGTTTTCTTTATTATCTACAGTGTACCTTACTTTATTTTATTGCCAAAATTCCTGAGGAAGCTCCGAACTGAGTGAAACATGTAGAGTGGCTTTTTAGTCAAGTGGTACTCTTTCGATTATTTGCCCACCAACAAATGTGGCGTCTTTGATATCTAAACACTGTTTTTAAGTGAAAACTGTTTCGTCTTACATCTGTTTTAAATGTAACAAATAAAAATAATTTTTATGGATAAAGATATACATATTTTTCTAATATACCTACCTTAATGTGTAAGCATCTTAAAAGTCCCGGTGTTGTTTAACCCCTTCCCCCCCCCCCTCTTTCCTCTCTTTAGAATATATGGGATGTGGTGCTGAATGTTGCCTGGATCTGTCCTTATTTTTCTAAGTATACATACATGTTGCCAATAGCAACCAATCAGAGGTTAAGTTTTTTTTTCATGTGGAGCGTGAAGAAATGACAGTGTTTGTTTGCTATGAGGGTAGTGGGGGCATCTTGTAAAGTCCCCTGGATTGTTTATTATGGGAAACCTGTACTGGGAGAATACAGAGACTGTGACTGCTGATGTCTCCTTCTGAATATACTAGTTGCCTGGCTGTTATCCTGATCCATTGGTTTCTGTTTCCATTCTCCATCACTGATTGGGATCAAGTAAGAACAGAAGTTCTGAATAAACATGGGGTGATGCAGAAAACATGGAAGCCAGAGCCAGAGCCAGACCGGAGTCTAGCATTTTCAGAGGACGGTCAGCAATGTACACCTTCATATTTCTCCCAGGATGAATTCCCTTTTAACCATTTGGGGGAATCCTAGTAGTTCCCTAAAGCATTCATCCCTGGAAAGAGACTGCAATTCACATTGGCCACCATGTGTACAGTATATGCTCCGTATCCCCTTATTTATTGCTGTCTGGGTAGCTATGGGAGAAACTCTGCTCACTTCCTGTCCTTCTGACCCCAGAGGAAGTGAGGGGTAAATCTCCACAATGGGGACCCAGACAGTGATAAAGACTTGTCAGCGGGATCTAAACCGCTCCCACTCTACTATTGTGACCAATCAGGTTATGGGATTACATGATGGAAACAGAAATGCATTTGATTGCATTTATGATCTATTACAATTGTATCCTTTTGATTGAAATCCACTTCCCCAGATGTGTTATATTGATTGAATGGGTTGTCATCTATAGATTGGTTATTCCTACTAAAGGAGATCAATCAAAAAAGAAATTTATAATTTATCAAAGCGTGTATGTCCACCATTAGGGTTTAAAATGTATTTTCTGTGCATGGGTGGTTTCTGAAAGTGCATAGGCAGTGCTGGATTAGAAAAAAAGTCATTGACAATAGTCCTATTTTAATGCTACTTCAAATATAGTACATATTTTCCAGTGCTATTGTGTTCGCAAGAAGATATTATTTTGATTTTTTTCAATGGCTGTCATACACAATATATTCCACTAGAAGGCAACCTTGTATAAATACTAAACCTCTTACAAGTTCTTTTTTATGAAAAGTATGGGAACCAAGAGTCCTGGCGTCCTTATGAAAAATATTAGTTGCCTGGCTGTGTCTGGCTATAACACTTTTGGGTTAAAGAACACTCATGCTATGAATGTGCATCAATTATTTATTTTTTATAATTCCTTATATATAATTCACAGCTCTGAAACTTTAGCATCAACTTGACAGCCAGAGAAGTGAGATTCCCAGAAGGAAAGGTCAGCAATGGCAGTCTCCATTAATCTCTAAAGGTGTACAGTAAAGTAAAGTATTGTAGATGCCCCATCTATCAATAGTGGTATCAAAGCCAGTGGCGGCCCGTGCACTGTGGGCGCACGGGCGCGCCCCCCCATCCATGCGCCCGGCCCCTTTCAGGACGCCGGACGCATGGATTCCTATTGCGGGAGCAGGAGGGGGTGGTACATTTTGAAGCACCTGATTAGAGCCAGAGTCTCTAATAGGCTTTAAAATAGGGTGGGCTCGGGGCACAGAGGGTGCACACTGATCCCACCCAATTGTGTGATGATAGCAAATTCATTGTCGCTATTTTCACACTAACCTTCCTCCCCGCCAATCAGGAGGCAGGGCGTCAGACCTGTTTCCTGATTGGCCAAAGCGCCAGCCACCCTATTGGATTCCTGGCGCTTAGGAAGAGGAGCGGATGAGACACACGCTGGAGCGGAGGTCGCCGCCGCTCTGGTGCACTGTCTTGGAGAGGAGCTGCTGCCTGGCGCCGCAGTAAGTGCCGGGGGTCTGTCAGAACCGTGTGCGCGGGGGTTGGGGGTGCTGCCAAAACCGCAAGCTCCGCGAGTGGGGGGGGGCACAGTGGTTGAATAAACTGGGCACAAGTGGCTGCATATACTGGGCACAAGTGGCTGCATATGATGGGCACAAGTGGCTGCATTTGATGGGCACAAGTGGCTGCATATACTGGGCACAAGTGGCTGCATATACTGGGCAAAGTGGCTGTATTTGGTGGGCACAGTGGCTGCACATGATGGGCAGAGTGGATGTATTTGGGGGGCACAGTGATTGCACATGATGGGCACAGTGGCTGTATTTGGTGGGCACAGTGGCTGTACATGATGAGCACAGTGACTGTATTTGGTGGGTACAGTGGCTGCATATGATGGGCACAGGGGCTGCATTTGATAGCAAAGTGGCTGTATTTGATGGGCACAGTGGCTGCATATTAAGGGCACAGTGGCTGCATATTAAGGGCACAGTGGCTGCATTTGATGGCACAGTGGCTGCAATTGATGGCACAGTGGCTGCATTTGATGGGCAAAGTGGCTGAATGTGATAAGCACAGTGAGGCTGCAATTGATGTTTTTTTTTTTTTAAGTATTTTCCAGAATTTTTGTTTTTTTGCTCCCCTCAAAAAATTTGGAGCACCAGCCACCACTGCTGGAAGGAGAATGACATCCTTGCTTAAGCATGCAGGAGGAAGCCAAGGTAATGTGAATTTATTATCCAACATATTTACTCCTACAAGTACATTTTTTCACTTTAACTGCATTTTAGTGAGGGCCACATTTAACCACTTCAGCCCCAAGGCTCTTTTTTACATTTGTTGTTTACAAGTTAAAATCTGATTTTTTTTTTGCTAGAAAATTACTAACACCCTAGAGAATAAAATGGCGGTCGTTGCAATCTTTTCTGTCGCACCGTATTTGCGCAGCGGTCTTACAATCCCACTTTTTTTTAGAAAAAATACACTTTTTTGAATTAAACAATAAGACAACAGTAAAGTTAGCCCAATTTTTTTTATATTGTGAAAGATAATGTTATGCCGCGTAAATTGATACCTAACATGTCACACTTCAAAATTGCGCCTGCTCGTGGAATGGTGACATAAAAAAAAAAAAATCGCCATAGGCAATGTTTAAAAATTTCGTTTTGAATTTGTTTTGAGTTATAGAGGAGGTCTAGAGCTAGAATTATTGCTCTCGCTCTAACAATCGCGACGATACCTCACATGTGTGGTTTGAACACCGTTTTTATATGCGGGCGCTAGTCACGTATGCGTTCGCTTCTGCGCGCAAGCTCATCGGGACGGGACGGGATCAGGAATTTTAACATTTTTTTATTTTTTTTCTTATTTATTTTACTTTTAGTTTTTTACTTTGACACAGTTTTATTAATTTTTTTTAAATTAATTTTGGGTCAATTTTATTCCTATTACAAGGGTTGTAAACATCCCTTGTAATAGAAAAAAAGCATGATAGGACCTCTTAAATATGAGATCTGGGGTCAAAAAGACCTCAGATCTCATATTTACACTAAAATGCAATAAAAAAATTTAAACAATAAAAAATAATTGGAAAAAAAATCTCCTTTAAGAGCTATGGCCTAAACTAACGTTTGACATTGCTTCCGACCTCCCATGCCATGGAGCCAAGCAGGGGCTATCTTCCCCTCATTCGGCAGCCAGGCATCCACTGGAGAGGATGCGATCGGTCCGGGGGGGAGGCACCTTTCCCGCCACCGATAAAAGTGATCTTGCGGCAAATCCGCCTAAAGAGAAAAAGCTGCTGCCATAACCCCGGTATTTAGCGTCAAAGTACCTACGTACGGGTAGGGCGATTTGCGTGAAGTGGTTACTATATACAGTAATATGCAATGCTAAACATACTGAGAAGTAGATTTTGGGGTTACATACTGTCATTTGGAACAGGCTGCCAATGCATTATAATGGACCAAAAAAAGATACGGAAATACCTTGGATTATGAGCATAATTTGTTCCAGAAGAATGCTTGTAATCCAAAGCACTCGTATAGCAAAGCGAGTTTCCTCATAGGAAATAATGGAAACTCAGATAAACCGTTCCACAGCCACTGCTTGTCTATACAGTACCGCATATGGCCAGACGTGCGGGGGCGCTGGAGACACTCCGAAACACTCGAAGACGCTTGGAGACCACTCGGAGATGCTCTGAGACACTCAGGATTTCAGTGTCGCGGAACAACACCGGCGCCCCCACACCTCTGGCCAAATGGGGTACTGCACATCCCAGCGGCTTGAATCCTGCTCATCTTGCGTTATCCTGTTATTTTTAAACTTCTCTTAACAAACCAAGCTGTCCAGCAAAGGTGGAAGTTAGGGGGTAGAGACAAACGATTTAACATTGACAGATTTGCTTACAATGGTCAGTTGTTTTTCATTTGTGTTCCCTTTTCATCCCAAAATAGAAAAAACTGTTGCAACTGCTTAAAGAATTAAAGAATTGGTAAGCTGTGATCTATACTACATTTTTGTTACACTATTACACTGCTTTAATGTTATCATATCCTGTACTTTAAAGAAAACTTCCCAAAAAATAGAACCTCCAACCACTTACCGGTGTCTCACTGCTGTAGGCAATAATCTCAAGCACAGAGTTGTTCTCAATGGTGTCCACACCAGACAGATCATACAGGGAGGAGTGGACCGGCCCATAGGCCCATTCAGTGAACTTTCTAGAGAGATGCCGGCACTCTGGATTCTTTATTTCTCTCCGAAGGATATAAGCAAATACCTGAATAGGTACAAGTAACATGGAACATCTAACTGCATGTAGAAAAATATGTTCTGGACAAATATTACACAACCAAATACATTACCACTTACCCCGATTTTGCCGGTTTTTGCTGCTAAAGTTAATGGAGTAAGACCTTTCTTATTGGAAATATCCTCCAGTCTCAGGGAAGGTTTAATTTCTGCACCCAGCACCAAAATTTCTGAATACATCTTGGTGACAAACTTTGTGTTCTCCACAGTGTTGTCTGCAATGTCAACCAGAGCGTGCAGCACAGTGTTTCCGAAGGAGTCGCGGGCAGCAATATTGGCTGGAGAGTACTGGTTCTGAAGAAGGTATTGGACTATCTGTATCTGGTTTGTGCATGCTGCTAAAGACAGAGGTAGTTCCCCTACATAACAGAAAATCATCATCATCATATAAGTTGCTTCTAAAAACAAAACAAAAAACAAACCCCATAGAAATCTATGCATCCGACGCCCTGCGTGGAGATTAGGGGACGTGCGCATGGAGATTAGGCCTGTGCCCTGTATGAGAGGCCGCCACTGGTCAGGACCTTTTCTACTCCCAATGGCCACAATCTGGCCCCCTCCTTAATCTGAAGACAGTAAACTGACCCTTTGTTTAGAAAGTTTGGGGGCCCGTAAATTAGAGCAGAACTCTTTTTGATCAGACAGCTTACTCTGAGGTTTCAGTAGGAGACAATAGGGGAATTCAGTAAAGCAATAACAATGCTTTTCATGGCCTTTCCTGACTTTTCATGGCCTGTGCCTAATTTATTGAAAGCTTTGCAATAGTTAAAGTTTCAGTACTGACATGTGTGCCAGATTCAGGTGGTTCTTACTACCATCAGTTTTAGAAACATTCGCTACTACAGTTGTTGACCTGTGACAGATTCTAAAAGAATTGCTGCCACTTTGTAGATAAGCAAACTGGTAGTAATTAAGACCAACTCTTCGTTTGTGTACACAGAGACGCCAGTGCACAGAGTTGCGCATACGTGCTCGAAAGCTATTATTTATGTGACCACTTCCTGCACAAGGCTTAAGGGTTTCCAGGACACCGGTGTCCACTGGCGTCATAGCAACTGATGACTCCCCCGGCCCCATTCAAATACTGGCTGGGTAATCAGTAAAAAAAGTAACAGTGATGTTGACTGACATAATTGTCCAAATATAACCATGGCAATTTTTGGTTAACAACATCAGCCAGCATCTGTACCCCTTTATTTACTTACAGCTGTCAAGGAATCTTCTGGTCAGCAGCTGAGTGGAGCCAAGGATGTCATCAGTTGCTAGGATGCTGTCAGTTGCAACAGTGTCCTAGCTAGCAAGTAGCAAAACATGCACTGAGGACCAACTGTCTGCAGTATAGATGATCCAGCCTCAATCCTGCCCTCTTCCATGCAACAGATGCATGTATCTGTTTCTGATGGGTACATGAATCTGCCACCCAAACTAACATTTGACATCTATGGCCCTCTTTATGAATACCCAAAAGTGTGCATGAAAGGGAAATTTTATATTCTGTGCTTTCTCTTTAGCAAACCCATAATGCTCTGTGAATTACAGTTGTGCTCATAAGTTTACATACCCTGGCAGAATTTATGATTTCTTGGCCATTTTTCAGAGAATATGAATAACATGAAAACTTTTCTTTCACTCATGATTAGTGTTTGGCTGAAGTCATTTATTATCAATCAACAGTGTTTACTTTTTTGAAATCATAATGACAACAGAAACTACCCAAATGACCCTGATCAAAACTTACATACCCTGGTGAGTTTGGCCTGATAACATGCACATACGTTGACATAAAGGGTTTGAGTGGCTATTAAAGGTAACCATCCTCACCTGTGATCTGTTTGCTTGTAATTAATGTGTGTTTATAAAAGGTAATCCAGTGCTGCACTGACGTTTCTGGATTCTGAGTCATGGGGAAAGCAAAAGAATTGTCAAAGGATCTGCGGGAAAAAGTAGTTGAACTGTATAAAAGAGAAAAGGGGTATACAAAGGTATCCAAGGAATTGAGAATGCCAATCAGCAGTGTTAAAACTCTAATCAAGAAGTGGAAAATGAGAGGTTCTGTTGAAACCAAACCACGGTCAGGTAGACCAACTAAAATTTTAGCCACAACTGCCAGGAAAATTGTTCAGGATGCAAAGAAAAGCTCACAAATAACTTCAGGTGAAATACAGGACTCTCTGAAAACATGTGGTGTGGCTGTTTCAAGATGCCCCATAGGCGTGCCCCAGGTGTGCCTGGGCACACTCTAATCATTATGTGCGGTGCAAATTCCCCCTACTGCCCAGGCTTCCCCCCCGTGTTTACTATGCTTCAGTTTGTGAATAAACAGGAAGCCGCTCAGCACAGAGCACTTCCCATTCATTCACTGCTTCATGCAGCTCAGGCTGCAGAGAAAGGCATGTGTGTTTGAGCTTTGGGGTGCACACCCTAATGCAATAGGCTGCGCACACCTATGAGATGCACAATAAGGAGGCACTTGAAGAAAGATGGGCTGCATGGTCAAGTCTCCAGAAGAAAGCCATTACTACGTAAATGCCACAAAGTATCCCGCTTACAATATGCCAAACAGCACAGAGACAAGCCTCAAACCTTCTGGCACAAAGTCATTTGAAGTGATGAGACCAAAATTGAGCTTTCTGGCCACAACCATAAACACTACATTTGGAGAGGAGTCAACAAGGTCTACTGTGAAACACGGAGGTGGATCGCTGATGTTTTGGGGATGTGTGTGCTACAAAGGCACAGGAAATTTGGTCAAAATTGATGGCAAGATGAATTCAGTATGTTATCAAAAAATACTGGAGTATTTGCATTCATCAGCCAGGAAGCTGCGCATGGGGCGTACTTGGACATTCCAACATGACAATGATCCAAAACCGAAGGCCAAGTCGACCTGTCATTGGCTACAGCAGAATAAAGTGAAGGGTCTGGAGTGGCCATCTCAGTCTCCTGACCTCAATATCATTGAGTCATTCTGGGGAGATCTCAAACATGCAGTTCATGCAAGACAGCCCAAGAATTTGCAGGAAATGGAGGCTTTTTGCCAAGAGGAATGGGCAGCTTTACCATCTTGAGAAGATAAAGAGCCTCATCCACAAATACCACAAAAGACTTCAAGCTGTCTTTGATGTTAAAGGAGGCAATACACAGTATTAGGAACTGGGGTATGTAAACTTTTGATCAGGGTCATTTGAGTAGTTTCTGTTGCCATTATGATTTAAAAAGAGTAAACACAGTTGATTGATAATAAATGGCTTCAGCCGAACACTAACCATGAGTGAAAGAAAAAGTTTTTGTGTTATCATTTATATTCTCTGAAAAAAGGACAAAAATTTCATATGGGTACAGTGCTGCATGACTGAGTAATTGTCATTCAAAATGTGAGAGTACTGAAAGCTGAAAATTGGTCTGGTTAGGAAGGGGGTTTACGTGCCCAGTGGGCAAGTGGTTAATAATCCAATCATGTGAAAAGCAAATTCTTGTTTATATATTTCATCTGCATATCATCGAAAAATTTCAGTGAATATTCACTCTTTTTGGTGCAAACATTCTCACTCCTTTAGAAAATCAGCCTTGCGGTCTATTTTGTCTGTTTTTACAGCACTGTAGAAGTTAATCTCACCAAAGTAGAATCCGGCCCTTCCTTTGGCTTTCCTGAAGAATTCGCCATCTGCTCTTGCATGAACATCGGCTCCGTGTTGTACCAAAAGCTCCACCATGTTCATGTTCCTTCGTTCAATAGCAATATGTAGAGCAGTCTGACCTATAGAAAAGAAGTAACCATCAACCAAAACCATAAATATAAAAGACAGTTATCAGCTTTTGGACTTCATAGAACAGTTTAGTTAAACCAAATTTTCAGATCTGGGTAGATGCTGGCAGGTTAAAGTGTGTGACATGTTGCAACTACTATGAGAAGGCTTTTATTTTCCTACTGGAGTTTCTATTGTTTTTATGTAAAGGAAGATATATTAGGAGAACTTAGACTGCCTCTGATGTAGCTAGAAGAGTGAGACTCCTGAGATGAGCATAGGGTTGCCAACTTTTCTTTAAGCTAAACCTGAACACTTTATCGGCGCAAAAAAAAAATTGCGCCCCCCCTTTAGATCACCCCCACTTAGAGACTCCCTATTAGATCAGAGTCTCCTTATATCAGCACCCCCCAAGGCTACATTCACACCGGAGATTAGGGCCAGTGAGAATCATATCTAGGTGTGGCCATGTTCATTATAACAGGTCACCGGCAGCCTCCGCTATTCACTGCTGTCCACACAGCCAGCGATTACCTTCATAGAGAACAGGGCTGGCAACAGCACCTAGCTAGCTACTATCCACACTGGTCCTAATTGATGGTGTGAAGGTAGCCTTAGAGAGCCCCTATTATATCAGAGTCACCTTATATAAACACCCCACCCCCTTACAGAACCCAATTAGATCAAAGGAGGTTCCTTATGTTAACCCCCCCCCCCATAGAAACATACTGTTAGATCAGCGCCCCCCTTAGAAACCACCCTTTAGATCAGAGACCCCCCCTAATATCAGTGCCCCTGCCCCTTAAAGTCCCCCATTAGATTGCTCTACCATGTGGCAGCCCCTGCAAGCCAGGAAGAGGGAGCTGGAGTTTGGGGGACGGAGCTGGGAGGTGGAGCAGCTCTACAAAGTGCTATTTTCCTCCAACTGTGCACAGTGTCAAAGTGCATCATTGGTTGCTAGAACGCAGGCAGTCCTAAGAACCAATGACTGCAAAGGTGAATAAGGCGGGGGAGAAGCCAGAGCACAGGCAGGCACTGCCAACAGGAAGCCTCCCTGGGTGCACTGTGTGAGAGCACGTGTTGCACTCATTACGGATACTCGGACACCTTATTCAAAACCCGGACTGTCCGGGTGAATCCCGGACAGGTGGCAACCCTAGATGAGCATGGGGTGCAGAGACTCCAATGATAGTGTATATTAAGAATGTAGAAGGCCCGGGTAATAGCTATTCAACCAGTATTAAATTATTATAAATATAAATAACAAACATCGGTCATACATGGACTAACCCTACAAGCTTTCACCATTTCTTGAGCAATTTTAAGCTTTGACAAGGTAACTTTAAAGTACAAAATATTAAAATTAACTGTCCAGAGTCTTTCTTTAAAGTGGATGTAAACCCACGCTCATCATTTACAAAGTAATGGCATACTAGCGATCTATATGTATATACATGCCTCCTGCATGTATCCCTACCTTGGAATTGTCCCCCCCTTCTGCATTTGGAGCCCCGCAAAACTCCAGAATCGGTGGGCGGGTCTATTTTCCAGTGCTCGGTGGGCGGAGTCATGATGTCACCAGACTCCCTGCCCACCTCTACACTCCTCTTGGCCAGGCAGCGTCATGAGGACGAACCTTGCACCTGTAGAGTGAAGAAGAGAGCATGCACAGCAGATGGAGCACGCTTACAGCCCCCTGTCATATACACTCCTTCCTGCGCATGTCATACACTCGGTGCCGTAGACACACTCTGCTCTCATGCTTTTGCATGAGATAAGGAAAGTAGATTTCAGTCACAGCAGTGGGGGAAGTTGTGGCACAGATTTCTCTATGTGTCGTTTTTTATCTCAGTAAAAAAAGACAAGAGCTGGATTAACTCTTCGTGGCAAGACTGGACTCAGATGACTTAACATCCTCTACTCTACCAGGTAGAAGTCTTCATTAAAAAAAAAAAAAAATATTTGGGTTTACATCCACTTTAAGCTGGCAATACACAGGAAAATCTGACTGAGCAGTTGAACTTTTGGGGAAATTTTTTTCTCAACAAATGAATTGCAATGACGGTCCTGATCAACTACACAGATTTGGGTTTAAAAATGACTTGATGGAATTAGGCGGAAAAATCCAATAAATGAATTTTCAATTTAATCTTTTAAAAAACTCTATCAAAGCTGTCAATGTATTGCACATATTTGGAATGCAGTGTTTGAATTCCTGCATTCCAGAGCTCAGTTGCCTTTATTTCTGTATTGGCTTTATTCCATATTTTGCTAAAACAAAAAACACTTTGGATGTGTCTGAAATGTTTTTTTCCCTTATAGAAGTCAATGGGAATGCAAAAAAAAACATGTCAGCTCAGAAGCAATTCAAATTGATCTCACGTGTAAGCCATTTTTTCCTGTAAGCAAGCTGCATGTTACGGGTGTGGTACAATGGAAAAAGTCCTGCTAGATACATTTTTGATGCATTTTCTACACTTGATGCATGGTAACACATTTAAAAATGCATATAAATCCCGAACTGAACTAACAAAACCCATAAAACCTTTAAGTTACAGGAAAACAGTAAATATTTGAGTTATGCTTGAGCCTGACACTCATGTAAACAAACTCCTGCAGGAATTCAACTGATCTACACTAGGTTCACACTTGTGCAGGTGCGATTCACATTTGTGCAGGTGGTGCGGCTTGTGCAGGTGTTTCGTCACATATGGCGACCCATCACATTTGGCTACCTGCTGGAGTGCGCATGCGCGATGCCGCTATATGCGTTCCAACACTTTTAAAACGTAAAGTTTTAAAAAAGTGTTAAAAGTGACAAAAGTTTTATAAGTGTTGGAACGCATATGGCGGTGTCGCGCATGCACGCTCCAGCGGGTAGCCAAATGTGATGGGTCGCCATATGTGACGAAACACAGGCACAGTAGCCCATTCGTTTGAATGGGCTGCTGTACCTGCGGGACATGCAGGGAAAAAGTCCCTGACCTTTTTTCAAAAACGCAGGTTAATGAAACCAAATGGTGCTGCAGCGCCATGTAGCTTAACGCACCCAAAAAAGCACTACGTTTTACAATGCGTGGGGGTGCCATTAAGAATTATTGGCACCCACATGCATCTGCAAAAGAGCAGTGTGTTTTACCTGTGGGTGGGGAAACGCGTGTGATTAGCATGCCTTCCCTGACCCGCATATGTGTGAACCCAGGTTTAAGCAGTATTAAACCCCAAAACAAAATATTATTATATTACAGCCAAGCCATAAATGTGGTCACTGCATTAGTTCTCTTTTTTAGGCTTTTTTTCCTTTATTTTTGCCTATTGATTATGGTGGCCGTACACTTCTTTTCATTGAGCTAGCAGGCTGATTGAAAAGAAGGAACAGATTCCCCTATGCACCTTGCTTGTGTGAATAGAGGAATTTGGCTGGTCCCTGCTGAACCAGATCAATTTTAATCAGTGTATTGCCAGTGTAAGGCTGTTTCCACTGGAGGAGCAGCATTGTCAGTCTGGGGAAAATGTAGTGTTAGGCTGGCCATAGATGGAATATTTTCATTCCTCCAACCATGTTAGAGTTGCCCATGTTTTGCCCATGTTTTGGGTTGCCCATCAACACAGTCAGTGTTGATGGGGGAATCCCTCCTGTGGAACCATTGTGTTCTCATGGTGGGGGTATCCATCTCTGCCGGGAGAACGCAGTGATTACTGCTAGCGGTTATAATAGCCGGTAGCAATAATCACATGTAAAATCGCTGGTTGTATCCAAGTTGATCGATCAATCAACTTGGGTACTTTCAGCCTGCCCATACATGGTTGGAATCTTGGCTGGTCCCTGCTGAACTGGCTGAGATTCGAACCATCTATGGCCATTTGTAGATGTACTAGCAGATTTAGATGGACTTGACTAACAAATTAAAGTGTCACTAAACCCACATCATAAAAAAAAAAAAAACTACAGTAAAACCTTGGTTTGAGAGTAACTTGGTTTGAGAGCATTTTGCAAGACAAGCAACATTTTTTAATAAACTTTAACTTGATATACAAGCGATGTCTTGATATACAAGTAGCGTCATGTCACAACTAAGTATAAAAGAGAAGAGAGACGCCTCTAAGTGTAGCAATATGGTTACATTTAATGAAGGTACAACATTTAGCAACATATTGCTACACTTAGAGGCGCCTATCTTCTCTTTTATGCTCTGTAGCTCATTCTGGATTTTACTTCTAATCCCCTTGTGGAGGCTTCCATTTGTGGATGGACATTTTATGGTTACACAACCTGGTCACATTGCTATAATCTTTTTATATTGACTAAAAACTAAAGGACCTATGAATAAATGGTTGTGGAACGAATTATCTGAGTTTCCATTATTTCTTATGGGGAAATTCGCTTTGAAATTCAAGTGCTTTGGATTACAAGCATGTTTCTGGATGAATTATGCTCGCAATCCAAGGTTTAACTGTATCATTAAATGCTGTATTACATGCTTTCCATACTCACTCAGTCAATATGAGATTCGGTTTGTGTTTTCTGCAAAAATCCTGATTGATCCTGCTGTTCTCTATCTCCCCCTTCTGTCCAAGTCCCAAATTCAGCTAGGGATTTTGCAGAGCAGTGTTGGCAGCTCTGCACATGCTCAGTTTTCAGTGAGTTTCTAAGATGAGCATTTCCTCCCATCACATCTGAGCAGCCCATGTGACTACAGAGTCACACATGTGGGCATATACACAATGGTAAATGACAGCCCACTTCCTACCTCCCTCCTCCTCAATGCCCACTAACCAGCTAAACACAATTGGGGTGGGATGTTACATGTAGATTGATGGAGGCTTCACCTCCCCATTATTCTAATACACAGACTAGAGGGGCATGACAGCTTTTGACTGGCAGAAATCTGCCCACGCCATGTTATTGCCAAAAAATAACAAAGATTTGATTTTTAAATATATATTTGTATGACAATTTAAAACAGTTTATTGATATTAATTCGTTTTTTTTTTTACTCTGTATTCCAAAGCCTGTTTTTTTTTTTTTACTTTTGACATGTGACATGCAACAGAGGACTAGAAGCTCCTCCTGCTTATGTCTTCCTGCAAACAGGGTGGAAAAGATCTGGGTCATGTGACAGCTATATATCAATTAGGAAAAAGGTACTTGGATGCCTTTTTTTATAAATAATAACTACAGTGCCATCATCCACATAAAGAAGAGACACGAGTCTTTAATTCAAACCCCCGAAAAGGTAAATGTTCCCTGAAGTAGATCCAACGTCAATCACGATGAACCCCAACTCTCAGGAAAAAACAAAAAAATAAACGCTGAGCCCGCCCCCATGTTTACCTGTCATTCGACGAGTTTCTCTCAATGGGACGGTCGTGTTCGGCAGGCCGGTTGGCGTTCATCATGATTTATGCTGGATTCACATGGGGGACATGTTTTTATTTATTTATTTTTAATAAAGGACTTGTCAAAAACTGTGTTTGTGTTCTTATCTGCTTTTCAGATTTTTTTTAGTGAATGAGTAGGGGTACTATGTACCCCATACTCATTTATATGGGGGGGTGCCAGAATCTGGGTTCCCCCTTGTTAAAGTCACCCCCACACTTTAGCAACCACCAGGCCAGGTTTGTGGGAAAGAGGTGGGGACAAGGTGCTTTGGGGGGGAGTCCCCCTCCTCCAAAGCACCCGTCCATGTTTAAGGCATGTGACCTGGTATGGTTCAGGAAGTGGGGGGTGCTCACTCACCCCCCCCCCCCCTTTCTGGCCTGCTGGGCTGCATGCTCAGATAAAGGTCTGGTATGGACTTTGGGGGGACCCCATGACATTTTTTTTAAGTTTTGGCATGGGGTTTCCCTCAAAATCCATACCAGACCCAAAAGGCCTGGTATGAATTGGGGGGACCCCACGCTGTTTTTGTTTTTTAACCGGTGCTTCTTTTCTTTAATTCTTCTGTCAGCAGGGAATCCCACAAATCCCACAAAATCTGATGTTTGTGCTCTCAGTAGCAGTGCAGTAACCATTTGCTTAACCTGGTTTGTCTGTGGGGCTGAGGCTATTCTCAAAGTTGAGGCAGACAGTGGGAAAACAGAGAACCACATCTACCAAGCTGTTCCTGTGGGGTATCACTACAAATGTACAGTCCAGCTACAAAACTTTAGAGTTCAAGTTACAATGTCATTGTTAGAATATTCATTATTAACAAATATTAACAAATGAATGAATGGATTAGATTTTACAGAATAATTGAGTTAAATGAATATATATTTATTTATATTTCTTCTATGTATGGAAAAAGTGAAATTATATAAGACTTTTATATTTGTGAAAATATACATTGTTATAAACTTCATAAGCAGTTATATGTAGAGTCAACATGTGTTAGTAATTAAGAGTGAGCTGAGCTCTCACCTCCCCCCATCACAGATGAGAAGGAAGGATTCACATACTTTAAGATGTAAAAGTTCGATGTGTTAGTTAAGAGATAAGTCCTTTATATTACAATATTTCTTGATTAAGATATTAATAAGAACATTGCGTTTTAAATGAATATAATATATATACTGATATATATGTAGTATTTGATTTAGTGACAGAATAACCCCCACCCTTGTGTGAGGTGGGAGGGAAACTGTTTCATTAAAAGCCCGCTGTTTTCTGTGGAACTACAATACAAAACAAACCTTTTTGGGAAGGAGGGGTCAGATTTTAGGAGAAGGTGGGGGCTGAATTTAGGAATAAAAGGAGTTAAACAGAGAGATTTGTGGCAGACACTCACACATCACGAGGATTCTGCTGCAGACACTCTCTCCACGAGACATTGAATACAGCTTCACATCTATATACACACACACATCTGATTCAATCTTCATCGTAAGAATATAATATATTATTAATGACATATTGATATTGTAATATTTTGCTATTTTTATTATTAAATCAATTTTTGAGTTTTTACACAAGAACTGAACGGACTTTCATGGAACTTTTCTCATCAATATGAATTATCGAATATAGATATTTTTATTGTAAAAACGAGAATCTTACAGTCATATGTCAGAAATAGGGATGAGCTTCGTGTTCGAGTCGAACCCATGTTCGACTCGAACATCGGCTGTTCGACCGTCCGTCGAATTGCGAACGATATGGGCCGTTCGCGCCAAATTCGTGTGGCGCGTCACGGCCCATAATTCACTGCGGCATCGCAGTGCATTGCTGGCTGATGATTGGCCAAGCATGCACTATGACCCGCATGCTTGGCCAATCACAGCGCCGTCAGTAGAGAGAGCTGTAATTGGCCAAAGCCAGGGTGGCTTTGGCCAATTATGGCTCAGGGGATTTAGTACACGCCCCACACTATATAAGGCCGCCTGCACGGCGGCCCTGTGTAGTGTGTGTTCCGGTGTGCTGAGAGATAGAGAGAGAGACAGACAGTGTCATTTGATTTGAGTTAGATAGATTAGGCAGAACAGTCAATCAGTTAGCTGCACTTACAGTGTATTTTGTATATATATGCATCCCAGGTGTTGCATATATATATATACACACTGTATTCAGTTTAGCTAGATCCGTTCCTGTTATCTTCTATCTAGACTATTTACATTTGGTGCAGTGCGTCCTGCTCACAGTGTTCAGCTAGATCCGTTCCTGCTATTTACATTCAGTGCAGTGCGTCCTGCTCACAGTGTTCAGCTAGATCCGTTCCTGCTATTTACATTTAGTGCAGTGCGTCCTGCTCACAGTGTTCAGCTAGATCTGTTCCTGCTATTTACATTTAGTGCAGTGCGTCCTGCTCACAGTGTTCAGCTAGATCCGTTCCTGCTATTTACATTTAGTGCAGTGCGTCCTGCTCACAGTGTTCAGCTAGATCCGTTCCTGCTATTTACATTTAGTGCAGTGCGTCCTGCTCACAGTGTTCAGCTAGATCTGTTCCTGCTATTTACATTTAGTGCAGTCAGTGCGTCCTGCTCACAGTGTTCAGCTAGATCCGTTCCTGCTATTTACATTTAGTGCAGTGCGTCCTGCTCACAGTGTTCAGCTAGATCCGTTCCTGCTATTTACATTTAGTGCAGTGCGTCCTGCTCACAGTGATCAGCTAGATCCGTTCCTGCTATTTACATTTAGTGCAGTGCGTCCTGCTCACAGTGTTCAGCTAGATCCGTTCCTGCTATTTACATTTAGTGCAGTGCGTCCTGCTCACAGTGTTCAGCTAGATCTGTTCCTGCTATTTACATTTAGTGCAGTGCGTCCTGCTCACAGTGTTCAGCTAGATCCGTTCCTGCTATTTACATTTAGTGCAGTGCGTCCTGCTCACAGTGTTCAGCTAGATCTGTTCCTGCTATTTACATTTAGTGCAGTGCGTCCTGCTCACAGTGTTCAGCTAGATCCGTTCCTGCTATTTACATTTAGTGCAGTGCGTCCTGCTCACAGTGTTCAGCTAGATCTGTTCCTGCTATTTACATTTAGTGCAGTCAGTGCGTCCTGCTCACAGTGTTCAGCTAGATCCGTTCCTGCTATTTACATTTAGTGCAGTGCGTCCTGCTCACAGTGTTCAGCTAGATCTGTTCCTGCTATTTACATTTAGTGCAGTGTGTCCTGCTCACAGTGTTCAGCTAGATCCGTTCCTGCTATTTACATTTAGTGCAGTGCGTCCTGCTCACAGTGTTCAGCTAGATCTGTTCCTGCTATTTACATTTAGTGCAGTCAGTGCGTCCTGCTCACAGTGTTCAGCTAGATCCGTTCCTGCTATTTACATTTAGTGCAGTGCGTCCTGCTCACAGTGTTCAGCTAGATCCGTTCCTGCTATTTACATTTAGTGCAGTGCGTCCTGCTCACAGTGTTCAGCTAGATCCGTTCCTGCTATTTACATTTAGTGCAGTGCGTCCTGCTCACAGTGTTCAGCTAGATCCGTTCCTGCTATTTACATTTAGTGCAGTGCGTCCTGCTCACAGTGTTCAGCTAGATCCGTTCCTGCTATTTACATTTAGTGCAGTGCGTCCTGCTCACAGTGTTCAGCTAGATCTGTTCCTGCTATTTACATTTAGTGCAGTCAGTGCGTCCTGCTCACAGTGTTCAGCTAGATCCGTTCCTGCTATTTACATTTAGTGCAGTGCGTCCTGCTCACAGTGTTCAGCCAGATCCGTCCCTGCTATTTACATTTAGTGCAGTGCGTCCTGCTCACAGTGTTCAGCTAGATCCGTTCCTGCTATTTACATTTAGTGCAGTGCGTCCTGCTCACAGTGTTCAGCTAGATCTGTTCCTGCTATTTACATTTAGTGCAGTCAGTGCGTCCTGCTCACAGTGTTCAGCTAGATCCGTTCCTGCTATTTACATTTAGTGCAGTGCGTCCTGCTCACAGTGTTCAGCTAGATCCGTTCCTGCTATTTACATTTAGTGCAGTGCGTCCTGCTCACAGTGTTCAGCTAGATCCGTTCCTGTTATCTTCCTACTGACAGGCAGGCTTGTCTGGTTACAGTATATAAAACTACCTGAAGAAAATTACAGGTGTTCTATCCCAGCTTAGTGCAGCTACAGGCCATTAGTATGTCTGGAAGGCCAAGAAGGAGAGGCAGACAGTCACAAGCCAATAAGAGAGGGCAAGCAGGCTCTGTGTCTAGTGCTGGTCGTGGAGACGGTGCATCCTCATCAGCACGTGGCCATGGGACACGCTTGGCCTTTTTTTCGGCAGCTGGCCGTGTTGAGCCGCAACATGCGGAAGACTTGGTCGAGTGGATGACCAAGCCGTCCTCATCCTCCTCATCCTCTCTCACCCATGCCCAGGGTGCTTTGTCTGGCAAAGCAGCGGCCTCTTCCCTCAGCTCAATGTCATCAGTGACTCCTTCCCTAGCTCCACCATGTCCTCCTGAGGATTCCCTCGAACTGTTTGACCACAGTGTTGGGTACATGCTCCAGGAGGATGCCCAGCGTTTGGAAGGCTCTGATGATGATACTGAGCTCGATGAAGGCAGTAACATGAGCACGGACAGAGGGGGTGCCCAAGAAGGACAGCAATCTGGCAGTCATGCTCCCCTTGCTGCAGCATACTGCCAGGTTTGCTCCAGTGATGAGGAGGGAGGGGATGATGAGGTCACTGACTCAACGTGGGTGCCTGATAGGAGAGAGGAGGAGGAGGAGGAGGAGGAGGAGGAGGAGGCGGCGGCACATCACCAACGAGGCAGGATGCCCTCCAGGGGCCAGCCTAAGGGTAGCACATTGACTGCATCACACCCTAAAGCTCCACATGTGCAGGGCGCTGCATTCTCTGCGCGTTATTCAAAAAGTTCTTTGGTGTGGGCCTTTTTTGAGACGAGTGCATCAGATCGCACCGCTGCTATTTGCAACATATGTCTCAAGCGTATCTCGCGTGGCCAAAACATCTCCCGCTTGGGTACCACATGCTTGACCAGACATATGTTGACCTGCCATGCAGTTCGTTGGCAAGCGTATCTAAAAGACCCACACCAAAGAACAAAGAGGATCTCTCCTTGCTCCTCATCAGCTGAGATTTCCAACCCCACTAGACCTTCAGTCCTCTCTGAGACCTGCAGTGAGAGGAATGAAGGTGTAGAATTAGGTGTGTCACAGCCAAGTACTTGTGGGCAATCTGCTTTTGGTACACCGACGTCAGATTGTACCAGGCAAATTTCCCTGCCCCAGCTGCTGCACCGCCGAAAGAAGTTTGCTCCCAGCCATCCACATGCCCAGCGGTTGAATGCTAGCTTGGCAAAATTGCTAGCACTTCAACTGCTGCCTTTTCAGTTGGTAGACTCTGCCCCCTTCCGTGAGTTTGTGGAATGTGCGGTTCCTCAGTGGCAGGTACCCAAACGCCAATTTTTCTCACGGAAGGTGATTCCGGCTCTCTACCGGCATGTGGAAGGCAATGTCCATGCCTCGCTGGACAGGGCGGTCAGCGGTAAGGTGCATATTACCGCTGACTCATGGTCCAGCAGGCATGGACAGGGACGTTACCTAAGTTTCACGGCGCATTGGGTGACTCTGCTGGCAGCTGGGAAGGATGCAGGACAAGGTGCAGTAGTGTTGGAGGTTGTTCCGCCACCACGTCTCCAAAATGCTGATTGTGACACACCTCTCTCCTCCACCCCCTCCTCTTCTTCTTCCTCCATGGCCTCTTCCTCGGAACCAGCGGTGCTCCGTAGGCGTTCAAGGGGCTACGCAAGTACGCAGGCCAAAAGATGCCATGCGGTGCTTGAGCTGGTGTGCTTGGGGGACAGGAGCCACACTGGGGCAGAGGTTCTGTCAGCTCTGCAGGGGCAGGTTCAGAGGTGGTTGACGCCACGCCAACTTAAGGCAGGAATGGTGGTTTGCGACAATGGCACCAACCTCCTCTCTGCCCTCCGACAGGGACAACTGACCCATGTGCCCTGTTTGGCTCACGTCCTTAACTTGGTGGTGCAGCGGTTCTTGGGCAGGTACCCGGGCTTACAGGATGTCCTGAGGCAGGCCAGGAAAGTCTGTGTGCATTTCCGCCGGTCATATAATGCCAGTGCTCGGCTGACGGACCTCCAAAAGGAGTTTAACCTGCCCAAGAACCGCCTAATCTGTGACATGCCCACCAGGTGGAACTCAACGTTGGCCATGCTGCAGCGGCTGCACACGCAGCAGAGGGCCATCAATGAGTACCTGTGCGACTATGGCACCAGGACAGGGTCAGGGGAGCTTGGTTTTTTTTCCCCACGCCAGTGGGCCATGATCAGGGATGCATGCACTGTCCTGTCACCATTCGAGGAGGCCACGAGGATGGTGAGCACTGACAGTGCATGCATCAGTGACACTGTCCCCCTTGTCCACCTGTTGGAGCACACGCTGCGTGGAATAATGGACAGGGCACTTGAGGCAGAACAGAGGCAGGAAGAGGAGGACTTCCTTAGCTCTCAAGGCCCCCTTTATCCAGACAGTGTTCCTGCGTGCCCGCCGATCACACAGGAAGAGGACGAGGAGGAGGAGGAGGAAGATTGTGTCAGTATGGAGGTGGAGCCTGGCACTCAGCATCAGCAGCAGTCTTTAAGGGATCAGTCCCAAGGAACACATGGACTTGTACGTGGCTGGGAGGAGGTGGCTGCGGACGTTGTTGTCCTTAGTGACCCAGAGGACTCCGGACCGAATGCCTCAGCAAACCTACGCTGCATGGCCTCCCTGATCCTGCAAAGCCTGCGTAAGGATCCTCGTATTCGTGGTATCAAGGAGAAGGACCAATACTGGCTGGCAACCCTCCTTGATCCACGTTACAAGGGTAAGGTTGCGGACCTTATCTTGCCATCGCAGAGGGAGCAGAGGATGAAACATCTTCGGGAGGCCTTGCAGAAAGGTCTGTGCAACGCGTTCCCAGAGACTGGGAGGTTACAAACTCCTGTTTCTGGACAACGTGTTGCTGAGGCTTCGGTCAGTCAAAGAAGGAGCGGTGGAGAAGGTGGCCGTCTGACCGATGCGTTCAGACAATTTTTTGGTCCGCAGCCCCAAGGTATGATCGGTTCCAGCAACCATCGCCAGCGTCTGTTTTACATGGTGCAGGAATACCTAGGGGCAAGATCAGACTTGGACACCTTTCCCACCGAAAATCCTCTGGGTTACTGGGTCTTGAGGATGGATCACTGGCCAGAGCTTGCACAGTATGCAATTGAGCTACTGGCCTGTCCTGCATCCAGCGTTCTTTCGGAACGCACATTCAGTGCTGCTGGAGGCGTGGTAACCGATCACAGGGTGCGTCTGTCCACCGACTCGGTCGATCGGCTGACCTTCATAAAAATGAATCAGTCTTGGATCACCACCAGCTACCAAGCACCTGATGCTGATGTAACCGAATAATTTTTTTTGAAATCTCAGATCCCTTCAAAGACTGCCTATGCTGATGCTGAGTGACTATCCCTGAGTAATTATCCTCTTCCTCCTCAATCATCACGCTGATAGCTTGTAAGAACATTTTTGGTTCTGGGCGCCACCACCAGTGCCTAAGGCACAATTTTTCAGCCCCTGTTTAACAGGGGCGTGTAATTACAATTTTTGATGTAATACTTTGCAGCAGGCCTCGTTCCTACATTCCAACTAGAGTGTCTGTGAGGGGTTGCAGTGTTGTGGCACCAGCACCAGTGCCTAAGGCCCAATTTTTCTGCCCCTGTCTAACAGGGGTGTGTAATTACAATTTTTGAAGCAATACTTTGCAGCAGGGCTCGTTCCTGCGTTCCAACTAGAGTGTCTGTGAGGGGTTGCAGTGTTGTGGCACCAGCACCAGTGCCTAAGGCCCAATTTTTCTGCCCCTGTCTAACAGGGGCGTGTAATTACAATTTTTGAAGCAATACTTTGCAGCAGGGCTCGTTCCTGCGTTCCAACTAGAGTGTCTGTGAGGGGTTGCAGTGTTGTGGCACCAGCACCAGTGCCTAAGGCCTAATTTTTCAGCTCCTGTTCAACAGGGGCATGTAATTACAATTCTTGATCTAATATTTCACAGCAGGGCCCTGTGAGGGCTTACAGTGTTGTGGCCACAGCAACACCTAAGGCCCAAATTTCTGCTGAGTATATAGGGCAGGACCCTACTTTCAAACATCTAACTTACAAACGACTCCTACTTGCAAACGGAAGGAGACAACAGGAAGTGAGATGAAATCTACCCCTAGGAAGGGAAATTCTCTCCTGTAAGAGTTAATATGGGAAAACAATTTCTCCTTTCCACTGATGCTTTCCAATCCTTGTTCCACAAAAAAACCCAAATTTTCAAAAAACATTTTTCATTGGGACAAAAAAGTGAGGTGAAATCTTCTGAAGAGGAGGAAAGACAGCAAAACAAATGTCACAGGGGTGATAACCCTTCCCTATGTTTTCCAAAAAGCTTAAAAAAGATTTTTTGGCTGGAGCTAAACACGTTAAAAATGTACCCGTTCAAAATTACAAAGAGATTCTACTTAACAACAAACCTACAGTCCCTGTCTTGTTTGCACCGCCTGTATACTGCTGTTCAGAGTATATAGGGCCTTTCCTTATTTTAATTTGGGTGCGGGGTTCCCCTTAATATCCATACAGGACCCAAAGGGCCTGGTAATGGACTGGGGGGGTACCCATGCCGTTTGTCTCACTGATTTTCATCCATATTGCCATGACCCGACATGACATTAAACCCGCAAGCAGTTTTAAATGAGATTTTTTCCTTTAAAAATGACATTTGGTGCAGGGACTGTTCTAAACATGGGAAACACGCGTCACTTTACAGGCATACTATAGACACCCACCAGGTACGATATTTAAAGGAATATTTCACTTTTTTTTTTTTTACTTTAAGCATCATTAAAATCACTGCTCCCGAAAAAACGGCCGTTTTTAAAAGTTTTTTTTGCATTGATACATGTCCCCTGGGGTAGGACCTGGGTCCCCAAACCCTTTTTAGGACAATACCATGCAAATTAGCCTTTAAAATGAGCACTTTTGATTTCGAACGTTCGAGTCCCATAGACGTCAATGGGGTTCTAACGTTCGGTCCGTTCGCGGGTTCTGGTGCGAACCGAACCGGGGGGTGTTCGGCTCATCCCTAGTCAGAAATACTAATGGGCAGTGGCGGCCCGTGCATTAAGGGTACACGCGCACTGCCCCCTCTCTCCTGCCACCCCTCTATCACCAATAGATAGATTCATGCATTGCATTAATGTATGGCCACCGCTGCCTCCCCCTATTCAGGCGCAGG
The DNA here is from genome assembly GCA_037952835.1 of Lithobates septentrionalis. Taxonomy (NCBI): domain Eukaryota; kingdom Metazoa; phylum Chordata; class Amphibia; order Anura; family Ranidae; genus Lithobates; species Lithobates septentrionalis. The sequence continues at coordinate 2,220,883 of JBBDGP010002219.1, forward strand.
GCGCCTGAATTACAGCGGCAGGGGGGTGTTTTTGAAGCACCTGATTAGAGCCATAGGCTGTAATAGGCGTAAAAAAAGGTGACCTGCGAGCGCCATGCTGGGCGCTTGCAGGTCACTCAGCTGTGTTAGAAAAGCAAATGACTATTCGCTTTCCTAACACTAAACCGCCTCTCCGCCAATCAGGTGCTCGGGTCTGTTACCTGTCACCTGATTGGCTGAAACGACAGGCGCCGCTATTGGACGCCTATCAGGAGAAGAGGACGGGAGATGAGGACGGCAGGAGACGCATGAAGGACCCCACTCGTCGCCGTCACCAGCTGCCCTACCAAGTCAGGGTAAGTGCCAGGCAGACGGCGAGCAGGCGGGGGTCACACTGGGGGCATTCAAGGGCACACTGGCAGCATTTAATGAGCACACTGGCAGCATTTGATGGGCACACTGGCAGCATATGATGGGCACGCTGGCAGAGTTTGATGGGCACACTGGCAGAGTTTGATGGGCACACTGGCAGAGTTTGATGGGCACAATGGCAGCGTTTGATGGGCACAGTGGCAGCGTTTGGCACAGTGGCTGCGTTTGATTGGCACAGTGGCATCATTTGATGGCACAGTGGCAGCGTTTGATGGCACAGTGGCAGCGTTTAATGGGCACAGTGGCAGCGTTTGGCACAGTGGCTGCAATTGATGGCACAGTGGCAGCGTTTGATGGCACAGTGGCAGCGTTTGATGGCACAGTGGCAGCGTTTGATGGCACAGTGGCAGCGTTTGATGGCACAGTGGCAGTGTTTGATGGCACAGTGGCAGCATTTAATGGGCACAGTGGCAGCATTTGATGGCACAGTGGTTGCAATTGATTATTTTTTTTCAAAAAATTTTTGCGACCCCCCAAAAATTTTGAGCACCAGCCGCCACTGCTACTGGTGTTCAGCTGGAAGCCTGGGGATGGCTTGATCCCTTCCTGGTCATCCATTGAATACCCCGGAAGACCTTGTCCTTTAAGATGCATCAATAGGCTGATATATGTAACCCAAAAAGATATAATTTAGGTGCCGCTCAGGTAGAGAGGTAAAGTCCTACTAGACTGCTGTTAGTGCAGGCAGGGACAGGCAGCTCACCCTAGATCCAAGCTGCAGCAATGTCAAAGGAAAAAAATCATAAGCCGCACATCATAAAGCAGACCCATGTGCATGAAGTCAGATGAATGGCAGCCTCAGCCCAGACTGGGTGGAGTCTGGGCTGGGGCTGCCATTCATCTCACCTCATGCACATGGGTCTGCTTCATGATGTGCAGCTTTGGATCTTTTCCTGATATACTGTATGTAACCAAATGATTTAAAAAAACTATAGCACTAAACATTTACGCAGCATTGGCACTGCAGCTAATACAGGCATTTCTTACCTCTGTAATAGGTGTCTGTGTATGCTGCGTTGATGAATGCTTTCAGATTGTCTGTTTTTTCTGCAATTTCTAGCAAGAGTGGAATTGTTCCATTTTTCCCCTGACTCAGATTCAGCATGGCTTTTAGTAGACAAGTTTTCCCTGTTTCTGGTTCTGTTGAATAGAAATTATAAAAAAAAAACTCAATTCAGATTTTATTACACATGAAAAATATATATATATTAGTGCGCTACCTTTAAACTCTTTATTGGTGAGATGTTTCTGTGTACGGAGTAAATAAACCAGAAGATCATCTAATTCTTCACAGTCTCCATAGGCCACAGCATCAAAAATCCTGTTCCGATCGTACAGCTTAAATGTTCTATCCTTACAGCTGGTTGTGGATTCCAAGGAGGAACTTTGCCTTTGCAATAAAGAAAATAGACTGTTAATAATTCAATTAATGAAAACTTGATGTAGGTAGGATGAGAAGCAAACTTGCTGCAATTTAATTTTTGTGTAATGCCGCGTACACACGGGCGGACTATCACACCATCGCACCAATAACTGCAATGATCATTGAGATCATTGCAGTTATTGTTTGTACATGAGTTTTTTGTCTATAAGTTCAGTATATACTATATTATATGTGTTTTTCTGTTTGGCAATACCTCTATATCAAAATATATCTATGCAGAAATTGTTTGTTCTAATAATGTTGTTGTTTGTATTTCTAGAATTATGACAGTACATACATGCTTAACAGCTCCTGAAGAAGCAGAAAAGTGAAACATGTCGAGCAAAAAGCATTGTGAATAACAAAAATATCTGTATATGCGTGTGTTATATATGTGTTATTTTTTATAAATGAAATATTTGGATGCAATTGTATGCCCCAATTTTTATCAATTAAATAAAATTTAATTAAATAAAAAATCAATTTTTTATAAAATTCATGTGTTATGGCACCATTAAAATACCTTTTTTTTGCTATCTTCAAAACAATCTATACAAAAATGTTTTGCCTTTAATTTCTATTTTAAACTGAATGGGTTGTTTTACAAGGTGATCATCTACAATCACTTTAAGTGTATGGTAAATTACCTTTTCTTATTTGATGACTTTTGGTCTATTAGATGTGCAAGCGTGAAAATACCTGCTGATCCTGCCTCTGAATTCCTGAATATTGTCTCTGCTGCACATAAATCACAAGCCCTGTTACCAACCTTGCCCAGCTCACCTCTGCGGACTACAGAACACCTTGTAGGCGAGAGTAAGGCACCCAAGAGAGAAGGAATGACAGATGGAGGTCCAAGATTTCAAAGGTGTGTATTGTTAAAAACATTCCAAACACACTGTAACAGAGTCTATGTAGAGGTTCCAACTGAGCAGAAACACTCACAGATAATAATGCAGTACTTGCAGAGAGCGATACTCGAGGACTGACAGCACCTAGCACAGGAGGCTGCTGATAGGCAGTGTGCAACAAGACACTGAAGTGGAGAAGCTCCACACAGCAACAATAACGAACAGTCCCTATACTGTCTCTCCTCCTCTGGAACCTTTCATTACTCTAGGCACACTCTCCCTAACCAGGGGGTTCCTGTCCCTATCCTAACCACATGCAAAATGAGCGCCAACTGCAGTGAACCAGTGCATAAGCACCGCCGTCACTAAAAATGGCCATGGAGGTAATCCAGGGCAGCAGAGTCCAATCGGACAGCTGTTCACCTGATGACACGTATGGGGGCCTCAGAGGAACGCGAGTACCTATTGTCATCCACTCTCCCTGCATGCTGGTTGTGGACAGCGCCACCTGTGTAGGGAGGTCAGCTTACACCTACCCGCAACCTAGCCTATGTTATGGAAATGAGTAGAGGGTGATGTGTAGTCCTGATCAGGGCTTTCTTTCTCAAACAATAGGTGCTGGAACTCAACCACGACCCCCCAAAACCCCTCCACCCACACACACCCTCCAAATCACATGAAATAGTGGGTGTGGTCAGTCAAATTTCACAAATAGTGGGAGGGTCCTAAAGGGGCAATAAATACCAAGATTGCATTACATACAGAGTGCAGAGTTCAGGGGGGTTACACACAGAGTGCAGAGCTGTCACTTGTAAACACAGAAACCAGACTTCTGTGTTTACAAGTGAATGTGGTGAGCAGGCCCCCCCCAAGGGTCTGAGCTGGAGGTGGTGGAACTGAGTTCCACCAAGTTCCCCCTAAAAAAAAAGCACTGGTCCTGATCCACTTCTTGTTCTGGGGAGTACAGTGAGTAAAATTTGTCATCCTATGATAAGTAATCACATACCATATAAGGATTAGTAAGCTACAATAACTTACCTTTGTGCTTTCGGATTTAGATACACTTTACTAATGCTCTGAAGCAAGTAACCTACCTGGTTAACTGGTTACCATGTTTTCCTTTATCAAGATTTACATGGAATTTAATTGCTGGAGACGTAGTTTTGCTTTCTATTTGATAGACAGAGTCCATGGGGGCCATTTCACGTTCACTGTCTGCTTTGCCAAAGCGGCGACCCTTAGTTTTTGGTGAGCTGAAAATAGTATACTTGGTATGCTTTAGTTTTATGTGTTGACTGTTTTCATGGATGGAATGACTGTTGTCTTCACTGTGTGAGTCATCAGCAGAAGCATTCGTGTCCTCTGTGTGGTCTGTTTCCTCAAGATCCGAGGAGCTCCCCATCTTCCTCATTTTTGCTAGCCTGTAGAAATAAAAAAATGCAAGCATGGTTACAGTGGTGTACCTAGAATATTTGGTACCTGAGACAGATCATTTTTTAACACCCTCCTTGCTCCCCCCACCCCCCAAACAATTGAAGCAATAAAGGCACATGCAGTGCCAAATTGTGGTTATACCCAAACTGTGCCAAAAGTGGGAGGAGCATAAAGTAAAGAGCCTTGATTAAATAAAATTTGAGCCCACTCACAGTACACAGAGCACACATAAACCACTGTTCTTGTACCCACACATAATGTTTTAATCACTGTGCCACATGTAAGGGTCTAACAGACACATTCATACCTCAGCAAACAAATTAAAAAAAAAATACATAATTATCAACACAGTATTTACCTAACTCTTTGAAGGCTGATGGCATACCAAAGAGTTACCTCCTCCTGCTCTAAACTATGAATTTAATTTCATACATATAGAATAACTTTCACAAATGCATTGTTTAAAGCAGTATTAAACCCGAAAGCAAACATTTAATTTTATTGCAGCTTATCAATACTTGATGTGGTGATTGCATTCATTTTTTTTTTTTTGGATTTTGTCATAAAGAGAGGAGAAGCAAGTAGTATAAAGTTAACAATTTCCATATACCATATGGGGAAGATAAACAATTAATAAATAAAAGAGAATTCAGGCCCAACAGTGTCATATCATTACTCATACATAGATGGCAAGAATACCAAAGGTAAGTAATTTTTGTTTTCCATACCAAGAAACTAATGGAGAATTAGAAAACGTGGTGTTAAGATTCTTAAAAAAAAATGAAAGCTGTAAAAGAAAAGGAAAGAGAGTGAGAAGCAAAGAGGTAAGGGAGGGTCCCAATAGACACCGGCAAGGGAAAAGGGCAGGGAGGGAGGCATAACGCAGTTACCACCCAAGAGTATCAGACTGTGAGCGAATACTAAACCATATTATTTGGATGGTGGTGATCTTTTTATCTCAAATTTTGAGAAACGTGTCGTGGCTATTGTTAACCCCTTCACGCCTAATGGTAAAACAAGTCTTAATGCCTGAGCACAATTTAGCAATTTTAACATGTGTTAGTAAAACCGTACATATCATCACAACTACTTTGTGCATCCAGGTTGATTATACCTTGTTTTTTTCAGGACAAATCAGACTTTCATTTGTTAATAAATGGTTATGGATATCTCCTGATTTTTTTTGTTATTTTCCAAGGAAACTTGGCCCAAAATAGTAAAAAAAATAACATTTAAGCTGTATATTTCTTGTTACTGCCATCACAGATACCACATATGTGTATGTCAGTTGTTGTTTGTACCAGTAGTACAGCCCAGAAGTAATAATACGCATTTTGATTTTTTTTTGTCCTACCTAAAACGCACTAACACTGATGCTAGTTAAAAAAAAAAATCCTGCCCAAAATATACTGATCCTGACCTTTGACCCTTACTTGACCCAAACACTAACTCGGGCACTGACCTAGATCAAACCTCTACAAGAAAAGGCAGTAGGGGATTCAGTGCCTGGCGGAATGACAGGATCAAAAGTATCATTTCATTGGGGGAATAATCATGGATGGTTGGAGATTATAGAGAGGGGTCCAGAGCAGGGATTTCAAATTTACAGAAGCAACACAGGTAAATACATGCAATTAGTACTGTATGTAAAATGGATACTTGCTCATGTTTATGATGATCCTATATCATTTCCCCTTGAAGCCCTTGAAGGAAGTGGGTCTACCGCACGAAAAGCGTTGAGTCATTAACAATGTGGATTGGGGACCCCCCCATATGTATCGCAACTTGAATGTGGAAATGAAAAGCTAGAGGGGAGTCCGCCATATTGAACTTCACTTTTCCTCTTTATTTTAACAGTGATGTATATTTTACTTTATGGGAATAAAGGTTGTAAAAATAATTTTAAATTGTCTGTCCTTATGCAAACTAAATGTCTACAGTGTCCTAATTTTGGGATTTTTCTATTTGATTAGGATGTGGAGCTGTTAAATGCTGATCTCTCTACACATTATTATTTTCTGGAATCCAGATACTTGCTTAGGCAATATACATTCACAAATAACATCTTGTTCACATAGTCTGAGCAAGGAAAGACAAATTATCTTGAAACATAATTTTCTCTAAGTGCCTGTAATCAAATATTGTCAATAAATATTTTGCTTGTCTTTCAGCAATCTATGAAGGCATTACTGAATTCTAGGAAAGTTGTCCAGCCACTTTAATTTTTAGGAAATTATAATCATATTATCTAGATACAATACTTTCCACATATGCCTGAAACCAAATGCTGAAAATATAGATTCTGCTTGTCTTTCAGGTAGGATTATGAATTCCATGTAAAGCATTACTGGACTGCTGAAAAGCTGCACAACCACGTCAATATTCACTAAATGATAATAATAGCATGCATTACAAAAGCATAATAAATGAGTTCCGTGCATATGTAATATCAGCTTTAAATAAGTACTTTGAAGCTTTCTTCATACATTACTCTAAGCTTCTAGCTATTTCTTTTTCATAATTTAGTAGACTATTTTGAGGTTAACATATGCCACAACTCTGATCTAAATAGTAAATTCACACAGAATGGATATATATGCTTTTCAGAAAATTGGTCTATTTGCAGGTCTTCACTAATTGCAGGGTTGTAATGAGGCAAGGTCTTTAAAAAGATATAAAAGTCAACAATAGATTCCAGACACAGTAGCCCCGGTATAAATGCTCCATAGGAATGTGTATTTTTGGGGGCTGCTTTGCAAACATTGGTGCAAACTGGTCAGATTTCCATATCAGCCATTTAAGATTTATCATGGCTAGGTAAAGAATTTAGGGGGTTATTTCCGAAAGGCAAATCCACTTTGCACTACAAGTGCAAACTACAAGTGCAAAGTGCACTTGAAATTGTACTGAAAGTGCACTTGGAAGTAAAGTCGCTGTAGATCCGATGGGGACATGCAAGGAAAATAAAAAACAGCATTTTAGCTTGCACATGATTGGATAATAAAATCAGCAGAGCTTCCCCTCATTTCAGATCTACCCCTCAGATTTACAGCGACTGCACTTCCAAGTGCACTTTCAGTGCAATTTCAAGTGCACTTTGCACTTGTAGTGCAAAGTGGATTTGCCTTTCATAAATAACCCCCATAGTCTGATTATAGACCACAGCTCTAATCCCCTTTAAGCAGAAATAATCTAGTCCATATTTTATTTAGAAAAATCCAGTATATATGCACAACTGAGAATTCTAGTCGATATCCTTCTTTATTGCCTATAATGTGACAAACTAAGGTCTTCTGTCTGCGTTTCCACTGTTGTTACACCACATTTATAATGATAACATTATAATGATGACACTTATAATGATATAATGATAATATCACTCTCCTTCTTGATGTTCTTTATCCAAGATTTCTCTTACCATGAAGCTAAAAATTAGATTGAACCAAAAATATTAGTAAGTATATGTAAGAAAACATTCCCTGTGCTACATTGGGGTTTGTAAAGGGTTTGTCCCATAACAGGAGGCACTTTGCAAATATTATTTTGGAAATAAAACCCTTCTTTTTCTTATAAAAACTATAGAATTTCTGTCCTCCTAAAATAGTTTATATCTCTTCATGTGGTTACTGCGGGAGAAAATGCTTGCTGATCATGAATGTATATACTATATGAAATTTCTAGATATAACAGAGTAACCATTTACTCTCTGGAATTTCTGTGTAGTGGGTTCATCTGAATAAGGGATTTATGAATAATAGATCCCACAGTTATCATCCTTAGCCAAATTTTGTTGTATAAAATGACTTTTTGTGTCAAGTGCCAAAATGCTTTCAGACATATGAATCCTCCACATAGTATCTGATACTCCACTAGATAGGAGTATAACTGCAAATGAGGCATTGCACTAATGAACATGACCATAATGTATGATATGTACATGTAGCTGTCAACATTTCTTTACAAAACACATATGGGTATTTGTAATAATGTCTGTGTTGAATAACTATTTGATTTCTCAAATGTGTAAAAAGATATTATTCCATTCCCATAGCCTTCCCTACCCCCTTGCATAATAAATTAAGCAACGTTTATGTTTTTGTGTATTTAGTATTTTCATTTTACCCCTTTTATACTAATTTTTTAAGTTTTTAAAGTTTTTTCTATAAAATAATGTTAAAACAATACTGAATGTTTACCTTAAAGGGATTTCTTTCGATGCTTAGAGATGTTATTGTTCAGGATAATCTTCTCTTGTATTTACATGAAGTTTTTATTTATTTCTGTCCATAGCCAAGTCTCCTAGAAGAGACAGGCTATATTCCCAGTAGTGTGGTTGGTAGATATGGTGAAGTGAGTACACTGCCAGTGTATAGGATGCAGCTACACCCACTCCCACAGAATTGTGATATTCCAAAGAGAGAAGAGCATCATAGAACCAATAATGGGATAACCGAGGAAGAGTCTGTGGAGGATGTCATTCCCTAGAGTTATTAAAGCTTTTACCAGGAGCCCAGCACACACTATGTGCACTCTACATTTAGCAACATATGCCTCCGTCCAGCTTTTATCTCTACAGCCAGCAGCAATTTAGATGATGATAACAAGGATATGTACTGTGGACAGCATGGGAACTGTTTCATGTATTACACGCTAATTAGGAGAGAATGGTCTCTAGTCATCAATCAGTTACTATAAAGAGCATTTATCACGTGATAAGATTTTTGGTAGCATAATGAATGTTCACAATTTATTTAGGAGGGAAAATCATGCTGAAATATGTAATCTAAAAAACCCTAAAACAGAAGGTACATTGTAAATTTAGAATAATAATACCACAAATACACTTTGTTTTCCTTTGTGGAAATATTGCTTTTGTGATCTCAGAGACATGTTGGGAGTCAGTTAGAAGTGACAAATAATAAGGGGAATTATTTGGGCAATGAGATATTGAGGTGTTCCCTGTAGAATACCGCCTAGACTAAATGCCGTTCCTAAATTGTTGGATGGAAGAGAACACCCAATTTATGAAAACTGAATAATGCTGAGCATTATATTCCACAAACCCTTTTCTCAGTGCAGGTTAGATAAAGTCTTATAGGTTGCCACAATCCACTTCCTATAGTTTCTTTGGGCCATGGACCCTTTTCTTAGTGCATGTTAGATAATGCTGTCTAAAATCTACATTTGGATGTATAAAAAGTGGGTGAAAATAATACACTTGTGTTGCCCATTTCGTGGCCCTGACAATTGAGGGGAGAAATCTCTAGAAATTACTTCTTTCATTTAGCAGAGCCTCCACTAAAGTTTCCATGTACAGTGGGTGTTTTTTTTTTTTTTTTTTTTTTTTTTTAATAGTGAAGTAGTTGTATATGCAAAGCCAAGGCACATCTTCATACTTGCCAACCAACTTAAAACATTATATAATAGACTGCATAAATAACAACAATCCAAAGGGCCAAAAACATTCTCATAGGTTTTATAAGCAACATAAAGAACCCTCCAAAATTAGAGGGAAACATTGATCAATTAATGTGTGGCATAAAAATGATAACAGGCAACATAAGATAAATAACAATGCAAAAAACTAAGGATGAGCTGAAGTTCAGCCCAAACTTAGTTGGTCAATGACGTTGTGCAAATAAGACCACATGGTCACATTAGGTCAATGATGTCACTAGCACCTCTGTGCGGCTGCTGGGTCGGGAATGCCCCAGCTGCAGCTGATTGGTTGAGCAACCTGTTATCACGTTACAGCCTCCTGTGGGTTAGGATCATAGTGAGTTTGGCCTGAACCTTAACTCATTCCTACCAAAAACACATAAATACTGAATAAGTGTCCAAAAAATATATATCTCAATTAAAGTATATGTATCAGTTTAATAGTATAATTAGCATGTAGGTCCCCTTTTGATCTATGCATTGCAGTAACATACATTTTTCTTCACATATCACAATGCATTATAACATACAGCACTCTTTGTGGTACTATTCATTTAGAATGGCACCCAGTGCACAGTAGGTGAAGTACACCAAGTGCCGGCTGACCTATAGTGCAGCACAACACAACACAACACATATGCAGGTCTGGTTTTATCTCCACTGCTGCACTTTTGATAAATTGGCTGCCTAAACACAACACACATATATGCCAAATACTGCACTTTAACATGTATGCAGTAACTTACCACAATGGAATTAGGAGCAGGCTTCTTAAAATGTCAGGCAGTACGTGCTTTCCATATGTTTTAAAAGCTACATTTTAATAAATCTAAGTAGCTTTGTTATATTTTTAAAATGTTGATTGATTATATGTTTATTTGCATTTTCTTCAACAAAAAAACTACTAAATTTGAAAATCTTAGCAAATATGTTTTAAATCAGTTCAGTTTTTAATAAGCTGGAAGCTTTTACTGGTAAAAAATCATATCATATAAGTAGTTGATAATACCGACTTTCATGAGCCATGAGTGTTCATGAGTGTTACTAGATGTCCCTGAAATGACTGTTTTCTGCTCTACACATATTCTTAATGAATAATGTATATTTGCAATAACACATGACCCTAATGCCGCGTACACACGGGCGGACTTTTCAGCATCAAAGGTCCGAAGGTCTTTCCGACGGACTTTCGACGGAGTTACGACGGACTTTCGGACGACCGGACTTGCCCACACACGAACGGACTAAAGTCCGTTCGAAAGTCCGTTGGTTTGAACGTGATGACGTATGAAGGGACTAGAATAAGGAGGTTCATAGCCAGTAGCCAATAGCTGCCCTAGTATCCTTTTTAGTCCGTCGGACTAGCATACAGACGAATGGATTTTTCGACCGGACTCGAGTCTGTCTGAAAGATTCGAAACATGTTCCAAATCTAAGGTCCACTGAAGGTACGATAAAGCCCACACACGGTCGGATTGTCCGACAGGTTCATTCAGTCGGACCAGTCCGGTCGAAAAGTCCGCCCGTGTGTACGCGGCTTAAGGCTTCGTTCACACAGGGCAAATAAAAGTGTACACCCGTTTAGGGCCATGTTTACATGGGGATGCAAAGGTGTTCTGTGCTTCCCCATGCAGACAGTCCCAGGGTGTATTTGGGGCCGTGCACCAACCCCAACATTGATGTCAGGTTGGGATCAGTGTCTGTGCAACTGCTGCGGCCAAATTGACTTTAATGTGCCTGCCTGCACGGGGATGCACAGAAAACCTGAGCATCCCCATGTGGGTAAACATATGTCTCCAGGCAGGGCCAGATTAAGAACATCATGGGCCTGGTGCTGAGGATTATGGTGGGGCTTTTTATTAAAAAAATAAAAATAAAAAAAAATATTAATTAAAAATGCAATTTTTTAATATAACAAATTACATTAAATAGAGAGAGGGAGTATGAGAGAGAGAGAGAGAGAAAGGGGATGAGAGAGGGGTGAGTTGTAAGGGAGGGAGGATGAAAGATAGGGGGGGATTCGAGAGAGAGGATGCGAATGAACATGCGTGGAAGTGACAGCAACACAGCCCGGCCAAGGCAAGTGACCGAAGGCACAGAACCCGGAAGGAAGGCAAGGTGAAGATGGAACAAAAGTGTGCCTATTCTAGAGCTGGTAATATTGAGCATATTTAATCATTTGTATCATTTTAAAGAACTGTTTTTGTGGGTAAGAGGGGAGGAGTATGGATGGTATAAAAGTGGGAAGCATGTGCAGGTGAGGGAGAGGAATGTGGAGGGTATAACAGTGGGCACTATGTACAGGAGAGGAGTGTAGAGGGTATGACAGCGGAAACTATGTACAGGTGAGGAGGATGAAGGAATCTGGGAAGGAAAAATGTAAAGGTTTGTGGAAGGGTGTTTAGGGACTGCGTAGTGGTTAAGTGGGCCATACAAGAATTGAAATTAAGCCAATTAAGCAGAGGCCAGCTATAGTCGATCTATGTGGCTTCCAATACCACCTCTACGCTGACGACACCCAAATCTATTTCTCTACCCCTCAGCTCACTCCCTCTGTCTCCTCACGTATCACCAATTTACTCTCAGATATATCAGTCTGGATGTCACACCACTTCCTCAAACTCAATCTAGCCAAAACCGAACTTATAATTTTTCCTCCCCCATATGCCTCTTCCCCTGATCTCTCTGTCAAAATCAATGGCACAACTATAAGCCCATCCCCACATGCCAAGGTTCTAGGTGTAGTCCTAGACTCTGAACTCTCCTTCAAGCAACACATCCAATCACTGTCCAAATCCTGCCGCCTCAACCTCCGCAACATCTCCAAAATACGCCCCTTTCTAACCAATGACACAACAAAGCTCTTAATTCACTCGCTGGTCATCTCTCGCCTCGACTACTGCAACTCCCTTCTCATTGGCTTACCTCTACATAGTCTATCACCTCTTCAATCCATTATGAATGCCGCTGCTAGACTCATCCACCTTACCAATCGCTGTCTCTGCCACTCCTCTCTGTCAATCCCTCCACTGGCTTCCGCTCGGCCAAAGAATTAAATTCAAAATTCTAACAACTACGTACAAAGCCATCCACAATTTAGCCCCCAGCTACATCACTAGCTTAGTCTCTAAATACCAACCTACTCGCTCTCTTCGTTCCTCTCAAGACCTCCTGCTCTCTAGCTCCCTTGTCACCTCCTCCCATGCTCGCCTCCAGGCCTTTTCCAAAGCCTCTCCAATCCTATGGAATGCCCTACCCCAATCTGTCCGCTTATCTCCTACTTTATTAGCCTTCAGACAATCCCTGAAAACCCTTCTCTTCAGAGAAGCTTATCCTACCCACACCTAACAACTGTATTTTAATTTTTTCCATCAGCTCATCCCCCACAGTTATTACCTTTTTGTTTCCACTTGACCCTCCCTTCTAGATTGTAAGCTCTAACGAGCAGGGCCCTCTGATCCCTCCTGTATTGATTTGTATTATAAGTGTACTGTCTGCCCCCATGTTGTAAAGCGCTGCGCAAACTGTTGGCGCTATATAAAGCCTGTATAATAATAATAATCTATGTATGGGCTAGCTGGTTGTACACAAGTCAATCTATTAATCGACTTGAGTACAACCAGCCCGTCAGGTTTTTCCCAAAACAGTCAGTGCTGCCAGCTATAGTTAGCAACACTGATGATTGTATTGTATGGGTTGGGAAGGCTCCCCACTGGCAGAAAGCAGTAACACTGTGGGATTGATTCCCCCATCCACAGGTCAGCAGGTGAGAAGGTTTGTGGGGACAGGCTGCGGAGAGAGGTCTGTCAGCAGGGGGGTGTGAGGTGGTCATGAAGGGATATCAATCAGCGGGTGGGGGGAGTAACTGGGAGTGATATCTTTTGGAGTAGGGTCTGTCATCTGCAGGTTGGGAAATGGTCACCTGTAATATAAGTTGAAGGGAGGTGGCTAACATGGAAAGTGGCTGGGGAGTGACCTAGTTGGTGGTGAGTGTGAAATGGATGATGTGTTTCAAGTTTCTTTCACATTTGCAGTAATGCTTACTGCCCTCTGAAAAGTGATCTGTGGTATATTGCTTTTCAACGAGTGGTATAGCAGCAGCTGACTGGCGTCCCTGAGGTGCTACTGCCTCCTTTTTTTTTTTTTTTACATTGCTGCATATTGTGCATTAAAAAAAGAAAAACAAATAAAATTAGACATGCTATCCACCAATAGAACGTAACCAAAAAGTGCATTCTATGCATCCAAAATATAGAAAAAATAACAAATCAAATCATTATTCAACCAAAAAAATAATGTCAAAGCAATAATTTCAAGGCCAATAATAAATAACACGTTATCTCCTCCGATTCCCCAGCATGTCTGGTTGACGAACGGCCATTCAGAAACAAACTGAAAAGCACGAACTGAAAAATGCGAAATGAAAAGCGTGAAATGAAAAGCGCGAAATGAAAAGCACTAAATGAAAAGCGCAAATCAACACTCACCAAACTTCTACTAACACGAAATTAGCAGAAGGAGCCCAAAGGGTGGTTGTCATGAGAGGGTTTACCCGTTGGTGGCGCTATCGGTCTCTTGGATCGCAGTACCAGTGTCCACCAGCGGGTGTCTTCCAACACCTGGGTCCTGCAGTAAGAAGTCTCTCCTGCTGGTGGCACTGTTGCATCCCTGGGCCGTAGTACCGGTGTCCTCCAGCGGGTGCACTCCGGCAGTGTGGAGCAAACAGCACACACTGCGCTCAGCTGTGACATGAGTTCAATTACCACAGCCTTATAAATACCCAGCAAGCCCTCATAGGCTTGCCTTGGTATCTCTCTCCCTGCATTCTGACCTTGCTGCCTGTTATTTTGACCTTGAGCCTGCATCTGCCTTGTCCTGACCTGATCTGATCCAATCCCTATCCTGAGCCCTTCCTGGTCCTGTCCCTTCTGTTCCTGGTTACCTTGGATCCCTGCCCTGTATCCCATCCATCCATCCTCTCCCTGTCCTGTTCGGTTTCCCGTCCTTGCCCATCTGCTGACCTCCCTGTGTATGACCTTGGCCTGGCTTGTTTACGATTCCGGTATCTCCATTTACTTGTATATATTGTTGTTTGTAGTGGGTTTGTTGTGTTGGTTTTGCACTGTTTATATTCCTTTTACTTGTCACTTATTTAATAAACACCATTATTTCACTTACATGTGTTTCTGGTCTCCTCTGTGCAGTCCACACGGTCTGGTCAATTAGATACCCTGACAGTATACCAAGGCCATCTCTGACCAGAAGTGGCTGCACAAGGGAACCATCTCGGTTCTGTTGCACATTACTGGGATGAATTCAGATATAATTGCTTATTATGCTCTGCTGGCAACAGAGAGTTCTGAATATCTCCGCCAGACATTGGAAGGGTGGTCCAGTGATCAGCTGCTGGAGATTATCCGTTTAGCTCACTCTGTGGTCGATCAGGGCAGTATACGGTTTGAGGATGTTCAGCCTTTGATTGGAATGTGTACAGAGCTGGCTCTGCCTTGTATCCCAAAGGGCCATGATGACTTTTCTCCCCCCTTCAGCATTAACCAGGTTGCGTCCTTAGTATGGCTGTTGGAGGATGACTCTGCATCCTATTTTGAGCATTATTCGGTTTGTCCCAAACAGTTGTTCAAGGATTGTATAGATGAAGTGCAGTCGCTGGTCAGACAGAGGGAATGTGAGGCCACTTTTGTGCTACCTGTACTTCAGGCATGGTTAGACCTGTTATGCCCAGCTTCTGTCAGCTCTCCACAAACCAGACCTGCTACTAAATACCTGCCTGCTCAGATGTCCTTTCTCCCATCACCCCTGGCAACCTCAGCTGCAGTCCAATATACCCTGCTCCCCACCAAGTATCAATGCCCTGTTTCTACTTCCTGTACCTATCCTGCCTTTAACCCACCTGCCTCTTCTCTAATACCTGCAACTTCCCCACAAGAACACCCTCTGGCTGCTGTTCCCCCTTCCTTGCCATATCCCAGCCCTTCCTTTCAGTATGCCTCACCTCCTGTCTACAGTCCTACAGCCACCTACAGATCTCCAGCAGTTAAGCCAAAGAAGAAACGGAAGTTCTTCCCCACTCACACAATCCTGCCTGTAACCCAACCTGCTCCCACTTTCCAGTCTGATGTGCCGGCTTCCCAGTCTGATGTCTTGATGCCTGCCTATCAGCCTGATGTTCCAGCTTCCCAGCCTGATGTTCCAGCTTCCCAGCCTGATGTTCCAGCTTCCCAGTCTGATGTTCCAGCTTCCCAGTCTGATGTTCCAGCTTCCCAGCCTGATGTTCCAGCTTCCCAGCCTGATGTTCCAGTTTCCCAGCCTGATGTTCCAGCTTCCCAGCCTGATGTTCCAGCTTCCCAGCCTGATGTTCCAGCTTCCCAGCCTGATGTTCCAGTTTCCCAGCCTGATGTTCCAGCTTCCCAGCCTGATGTTCCAGCTTCCCAGCCTGATGTCCCAGCTTCCCAGCCTGATGTTCCAGCTTCCCAGCCTGATGTTCCAGCTTCCCAGCCTGATGTTCCAGCTTCCCAGCCTGATGTGCCAGCTTCCCAGATTGATGTGCCAGCTTCCCAGATTGATGTGCCAGCTTCCCAGATTGATGTGCCAGCTTCCCAGATTGATGTGCCAGCTTCCCAGATTGATGTGCCAGCTTCCCAGTTTGATGTGCCAGCTTCCCAGTTTGCTGTGCCAGCTTCCCAGCCTGATGTCTTGCAGCTTGCCTTCCAGCCTGATGTCTTGATGCCTACCTACCAGTCTGATGTGCCAGCTTCCCAGTCTGATGTGCCAGCTTCCCAGTCTGATGTGCCAGCTTCCCAGTCTGATGTGCCAGCTTCCCAGTCTGATGTGCCAGCTTCCCAGTCTGATGTATCAGCTTCCCAGTTTGATGTGTCAGCTTCCCAGTTTGATGTGTCAGCTTCCCAGTTTGATGTGCCAGCTTCCCAGTTTGATGTGCCAGCTTCCCAGTTTGATGTGCCAGCTTCCCAGTTTGATGTGCCAGCTTCCCAGTTTGATGTGCCAGCTTCCCAGTTTGCTGTGCCAGCTTCCCAGCCTGATGTCTTGCAGCTTGCCTTCCAGCCTGATGTCTCGAAGATTGCCTCCCAGTCTGATGTGCCAGCTTCTCAGTCTGATGTGCCAGCTTCCCAGACGGATGTGCCAGCTTCCCAGACGGATGTGCCAGCTTCCCAGTCTGATGTGCCAGCTTCCCAGTCTGATGTGCCAGCTTCCCAGTCTGATGTGCCAGCTTCCCAGTCTGATGTGCCAGCTTCCCAGTCTGATGTGCCAGCTTCCCATCCTGATGGCTCGAAGCTTGCCTTCCAGCCTGATGTCTCGATGCCTGCCTTCCAGTGCGATGTGCCAGTTCCCCAGTCTGTTGTCTCAGTGCCTGCCCTCCAGCCTGATGTCTCGAAGCTTGCTTCCCAGTCTGATGTGCCAGCTTCCCAGTCTGATGTGCCAGCTTCCCAGTCTATTGTCCCAGTGCCTGCCTTCCAGCCTGATGTCTCAGTGCCAGCTTCCCAGACTGACGTGCCAGCTTCCCAGACTGACGTGCCAGCTTCCCAGACTGACGTGCCAGCTTCCCAGACTGATGTGCCTGCTGCCCAGCTCGAAGTGCCCATGCCTGCTGCCCAGACTGACGTGCCTGCTGCCCAGCTCGAAGTGCCCATGCCTGCTGCCCAGCCTGATGTGCCTGCTGCCCAGCTCGAAGTGCCCATGCCTGCTGCCCAGCCTGATGTGCCTGCTGCCCAGCTCAAAGTGCCCATGCCTGCTGCCCAGCCTGATGTGCCTGCTGCCCAGCTCGAAGTGCCCATGCCTGCTGCCCAGCCTGATGTGCCTGCTGCCCAGCTCGAAGTGCCCATGCCCGCTGCCCAGCCTGATGTGCCTGCTGCCCAGCTCAAAGTGCCCATGCCCGCTGCCCAGCCTGATGTGCCTGCTGCCCAGCTCGAAGTGCCCATGCCCACTGCCCAGCCTGATGTGCCTGCTGCCCAGCTCGAAGTACCCATGCCCGCTGGCCAGCCTGATGTGCCTGCTGCCCAGCTCGAAGTGCCCATGCCCGCTGCCCAGCCTGATGTGCCTGCTGCCCAGCTCGAAGTGCCCATGCCCGCTGCCCAGCCTGATGTGCCTGCTGCCCAGCTCGAAGTGCCCATGCCCGCTGCCCAGCCTGATGTGCCTGCTGCCCAGCTCGAAGTGTCCATGCCCGCTGCCCAGCCTGATGTGCCTGCTGCCCAGCTCGAAGTGCCCATGCTCGCTGCCCAGCCTGAAATGCCTGCTGCCCAGCTCGACGTGCCTGCTGCCAAGCTCAAAGTGCTCGTGCCTGCTGCCCAGCCTGATGCGCCTGCTGCCCAGCTCGAAGTGCCCGCTGCCCAGCTTGGGGTATTCCTGCCCGCTGTCAGCTCGGTTGTGCCCGCTGTCTGCTCGGATGTGCCCGCTGTCTGCTCGGATGTGCCCGCTGTCTTCTCAGATGTACCCACTGTCCAGTTTGATGTACCCGATGCCCAGCCTGATGTGCCCTCATCTGTTCGGTTGGAGGCCATGAACTTTGGACAATTGCACCTTGTTAGAGCGTCCGGAGGCCGCTCCTTTAGGGGGGGTACTGCCATGAGAGGGTTTACCCATTGGTGACGCTATCGGTCTCTTGGATCGCAGTACCAGTGTCCACCAGCGGGTGTCTTCCAACACCTGGGTCCTGCAGTAAGAAGTCTCTCCTGCTGGTGGCACTGTTGCATCCCTGGGCCGTAGTACCGGTGTCCACCAGCGGGTGCACTCCGGCAGTGTGGAGCAAACAGCACACACTGCACTCAGCTGTGACATGAGTTCAATTACCACAGCCTTATAAATACCCAGCAAGCCCTCATAGGCTTGCCTTGGTATCTCTCTCCCTGCATTCTGACCTTGCTGCCTGTTATTTTGACCTTGAGCCTGCATCTGCCTTGTCCTGACCTGATCTGATCCAATCCCTATCCTGAGCCCTTCCTGGTCCTGTCCCTTCTGTTCCTGGTTACCTTGGATCCCTGCCCTGTATCCCATCCATCCATCCTCTCCCTGTCCTGTTCGGTTTCCCGTCCTTGCCCATCTGCTGACCTCCCTGTGTATGACCTTGGCCTGGCTTGTTTACGATTCCGGTATCTCCATTTACTTGTATATATTGTTGTTTGTAGTGGGTTTGTTGTGTTGGTTTTGCACTGTTTATATTCCTTTTACTTGTCACTTATTTAATAAACACCATTATTTCACTTACATGTGTTTCTGGTCTCCTCTGTGCAGTCCACACGGTCTGGTCAATTAGATACCCTGACAGTGGTGCTAAAGAGCTGAAAAACCACGTAGTACATCTAGTACGTCACTACATTCGTAATTGTTGGCCGTGTGTATGCAAGACAAGTTTGGGCCAACACCCTTCGGACAAAATTCCACGGTTTTGTTGGCCAACAATCCGATCGTGTGTACGAGGCTTTACTCTACAATGACAGTGTTTTAAACTACTTTTATTAAATTCAGAAAAAAGAAAAGTAACAATACAAAACAATCAAAAACACAGGTAGTATTCCTAAAATAAGCACAAGAAAAACATTAAAAATCCCAAGTGACAATGGCAATGGAGTCAGAGGGTCACAAAACAAATATATATACTTTTTTTTAGTTAAACAGATATTAAAGGCAAGGTTTTTTTTTTCAAACATGTTATACTTACCTGTTCGTGCAGTGGTTTTGCACAGAGTAGCCCTGGTCCTACTCTTCTGGGATCCCTCAGTGGCGCTCCTGGTCCATCCCTTCTGCAGAGTGTCCCCGGAACAAGCAGCTTGCTATGGGGCCACCGAGTCAATGCTCTGCGTTTCCATTCACACACAGAGCCATGGCTTGCCCCACTCCCTCTGTCACCTTGTTGGCTCACTGGCTGTGATCGACAGCAGTGGAAGCCAATGGGGGGGGGGCGCACGTCAGCACAAATCAGATCATTGGAGGAGAGCAGGCTGAGTTCCAGTGCCTAGTGTAGTCAGTTTTTAATAGGAACAAACTTGGATAAAGCCTTGCAAGCTACCAGAGGTAGTCACATTAAACAACCTTAATGTATATATGTGCAGTAATTTCAGCTGCTGGCACTAATCACACTCCCATATGTTTGTGCTAAATAATAAATAATCATGAAAACAATATGCCACGCTGTACACTGTAAAGAAATTCTTACTGTGCAATAAAAATCAATAAAGTGGCTAATGCATTCTAATAATAAAGTGCTGATATGCTATTGATAACAATACAATTATTATATAGTGTTCAAAATATAAATAAATAAATTCATCAATAAAAGTCCTTATGATAATTTTCCAATATATTTGAATCCTTGTGATGGTGCTCCAAACGTATCCAAAGTGACAGAAAATTCGTGCTCCCCCCCCATGTGATTATCCTCACCTCAGGGAGTATGACTGCACACTTAAGTTTGGTCTAACAGCACAGTTGAACCACCCCTGGGTTCTATGATATATGGACTCTGCAGGATCCTAGGCAGTTCAGTGAAGTTATCCTTGGTGCATATATGAAAGATAAGGCTAGATAGTGCTTTATCATTTAAAACACATTTTATTAAAAATCTAATCATCCAGGGTACTCACACTTTGTAGGTGCTTCAAGCGCACCACTCTATATCAGACAAAAATGTTAAAAATCCAATGAGGTTGTGTGTCCATATGCTCCTCTGCAGCCGCTCGTGTTTAGCTTTTGGAGCTGCTTCCTACACCGTCCTGTCCCCTCCCCAACGCTTGGCGACACAGGGATGATGTGACTTCCTCAGGGGGATTACATTTTTTTAAAAATTATCCCCCTGAGGAAGTCACGTCATCCCTGTTTAACACTTTCCTACTCAAAACAAATTTAGCTGGAAATCTGCTTTAACTTTGTTCCCTGGAGACAGTGGACAGGAAGTAAAAGAGAATCTAATACATGGGAAAAAAAGTAGAAAGTGGTCCTAACTTCTTCCACTCATGTCTAGACTAGTGATGTTTTCGAATGGAGTACCAACTCACACTCATGAACCGCCTCCACTCCATCTGCTCAGATAATCATGTACAGTACATACATGTACAGATTTACAAGGTCAACGGTCAACTAACAAGGTTACATTCACAAATTAAAAACAAAAAATAAATAAAATTTAATTTTAGGAAAACTATACACATTATTTGGATTTGGAACTAAAGTACGGGGCTTTTTATTTTATTTAGTCTCTTCTCTTGTTATTAGCAGCAAAGACACAACAGTGGTTTTGTTTTTTTTCTGCTGTAAAGAGAATGCAGTGAAAGTCTGAAAAAGTTACAGAGGAGCTGACCACATATTTGTTGAGGGGAAAAAACATCTAATATTTACCACCAAATCATGTGACCGCCAACAGTAATTGTGGTTGCTAAGTGCCTTTTAAGGTCCTGCAATCAATTCAGCAGGGAGATGGAGTGGAAATGTTTTTTTCTTCTGTTAAATCAAAATAATATTAGTGGCTAAAACATGTGACTATGAAACAAAAGAGAAGAGCTCAGCTGACATGGAGGGTA
Organism: Lithobates septentrionalis; assembly: GCA_037952835.1. Classification (NCBI taxonomy): domain Eukaryota; kingdom Metazoa; phylum Chordata; class Amphibia; order Anura; family Ranidae; genus Lithobates; species Lithobates septentrionalis. The sequence continues at coordinate 2,241,987 of JBBDGP010002219.1, forward strand.
GAAGATATTATATTACAAGACTTGACAACTGGAGAATCAGAACATAAAGTGAAACTCTGCCTCTTCACTCCAGTAAAAAATCATGGCTCCATCCCTCGTGCTTGTACAGTTCATTTAGATATATGCTATGCCCTTTTTTAAATTACTTTAGAATGTTATCATCTATGCAATTCCCTGTTTATTATCATCTCAAAAGATCCCTCTCCAGACCAGGACTTCAATACAGAGCCCTCCAGCAAAAATCCATCAGTAATACTCTTCAGGCCCTCTGCTCTGCACCTGCCCAGACTGTATTTTCTTCTCATCTCACTATCTCCCAGGGGCAGCAGCCCCAGAGGAACTGGAGAAGAGAGAGCACTCTGGAAAGGCCTCTCAAACAGTTATTACCTCTCCAGCCACTTTCTGGTTGCCTCCTGCCAGAGATTGGTTGGGGCACGATAAATAGTCATACTGGTTATTTGACTCTCCCTGCCCTATATTCTGGAAGCCTCCCCCAGAAGCAGGAAGAAACAAAAAACACCCAGCTTACGATACCCTGACCAGACAAAAAACAGTAGATCATTGCTCCACTGATTACAGTGAAGCCAAAAACTAAATTTACCCTAGCAGCTTAACTAGAGGGTGCTACACAACAAAATAGTAAGGAGAAAAACTTTCAGAGAGATCACTGGCTCAGGCTACCCCAGCAAGTTACCAGAATTAAAAAAAAAAAAAAAGGCTCCTTCTTAACCACTTGCCTCCCGCCATACAGCAAAATGACAGCATCAAAGTGGTTTCAATATCCTGACCGGACGCCATATGACATTGCGGCGATCGTTGTTGCGGTGTGTCAGTCTGACACACCGCAACTCTGATCTTGGTAAAGAGTCTCTGACGGAGTCTCTTTACCACGTGATCAGCCGTGTCCAATCACGGCTGATCACAGTGTAAACAGGGAGAGCCGGTGATTGGCTTTTCCTCACACGCGTCTGTCAGACGCGAGTAGAGGAGAGCCGATCGGCTGCTCCTCTGACAGGGGGGGTCTGTGCTGATCGATTATCAGCACAGCCCCCCGAGGATGCCCACACTGGACCACCAGGGACGCCACCAGGCCCACCAGGGATGCCACCACTAGTTACCACCAGATATGCCACCCTAGACCACCATAGATGCCAATCAGTGCCCACAATGGATGCCAATAAGTGCCCACAGTAGACAAAAAAGGAAGGTACAAGGGAGGTTCTCATACCTCCTGCTGTTCCCCTTGCCCTGTTTGGACGGGTGGGGTCACCTACACATCGGCGCCATGCGACCATTCGACTTCTGTGGTTGCGGCGTCAGCTTGCTATTGCGTGGAATGTCAGCATGTGCAACTTGGGGGTGTCTGCGCAGGTGCTCCCCCATTTGGCGGCGAGCGTTATCCACGTTTGCTTGCCTTGTCACACACACATGGCGTTGGAGGCGAAGCTCACTGGGCCCTCTGGGGATATAAATTGAGGGCTAGTCATGGCTGGGATCTATTTGTCGCTTCCTTGTTCCTGTTTCACTCTCATGTAGTAGTTTACTTCATTCAAGGTGAGTCCACACTCCTTGATGGATGTTAATCATCCATCATCATTATATTCACTCTCATGGTTCATTCATGTACACACCATTACACATTCATCTCATTCATTTCACTGTCTGCGAGTTTCCAAGTCCATCTAGCTTTGAACAACATTGGTTCATATATATATATATATATATATATATATATATATATATATACACACATAATTTTTTCATTACATTGCATACTCCATGGTTACTCTGTTGGTATAGTACTAACTGATATACATATATTTTTATCTCAGCTGACATATACAATGGACTTGGATATATGTTATATGGGACACCAGTGGCTGCTGGTGCTCAATTTTTTTGGGGGGGCGCAAAGCCCTAACCACCCCCCCCCTGCTGGTCACTTACCCGCAATAGGGCCTACAATAGTTAGATAAATAGACAGACAGATAAATGGACTCATAGATAGATAGACACTGGGTGGGAGGGAGGGATAGATAGACACTGGGTGGGATGGAGGGATAGATAGACACTGGGTGGGGTGGATGGATAGACACTGGATGGGAGGGAGAGATGGATAGACACTGGGTGGGAGGGAGGGATGGATAGACACTGGGTGGGATGGATGGACACTGGGTGGGATGGTTGGATAGACACTGGGTGGGATGGATGGATAGACGCTGGGTGGGATGGATGGATAGACGCTGGGTGGGATGGATGGATAGATAGACACTGGGTGGGATGGATAGACACTGGGTGGGATGGATAGACACTGGGTAGGATGGATGGATGGATAGACACTCGGTGGGATGGATGGATAGACACTGGGTGGGATGGGTGGATAGATAGACACTGGGTGGGATGGAGGGATAGATAGACACTGGGTGGGATGGATAGACACTGGGTGGGTGGGAGAGATAGACGGTGGGTGGGAGGGGGAGAGAGATAGACACTGGGTGGGTGGGAGGGAGAGATAGACACTGGGTGGGTGGGAGAGATAGATATTGGATGGAATGGACACACACACACAGATCAGTGATGAGAACTTACACATCTGTTAATGAGGCTCTGTCTTGCAGGCTGCAATCCATGGCTAGTGACAGGCAGCTGTCCTGACACCTCCTCTGCCTCCTTACTTCCATACCCTGGCTGAAGGATGTCTTGTCTCGTTCTTATCTTGGTGTGTATTCAGTCACACAAGGCTGGTCTCCTTATTTCTACAGGATGGATGGATGGGGAGGCTTCACAACATGGGCTGTGTGTTTAACAAGTGCCTCCACTGACACTGCCAAACTGAGACACAGCAACACCAGTGGAGATAATAGAAGCATTGACGGTCGGCACTTGTTAAACACACAGCCCATGTGAAGCCTCCCCATCTATCCATCCTTTATAAATAAGACCAGCCTCGTGTGATCGTCAGTGCTTCTATTATCTCCACTGGTGTTGCTGTGTCTCGGTTTGGCAGTGGAAACATTTGACTTTGCCCTCCTCCTGTGGATTTCCAACTACTTGCTTGTTTCTCTTTGAAGTTGAAGTTTGACTGCCTGGGGGGGGGGGGGGGGGTCGGGCTGCCACTGTGGGACACACTTTATCACATTGTTTTTGTTCTATTTTATTTCTACATATTTTTTTTCTCTCCATTGTCCCCTAGATTCCTAGCGCATACCATTATTGAACCAGTTTGGTTCATGCATATACATACTCTTATCATATACTACTTTACTTCTATGCTGTTATGGCAGCACCTATTGATACATATGAATTTATGTTTCAGTTGACATTATTAATGGATACTGGGAGATATTTGGTGACACATTCCTCCATCCCGGCCATGTCTGCCCCCCGTTTGTGTTCTGTTGGGTTGGTTTTCCCTCTGCCTCCTCAGCTCCTGAGCCGGACGCTCATTACTGCTGTCTCTTGGTATCAAGCAATTGGTAGTCTGATCCAGCCTATGGTGAGTATAGGGCCATGCGTTTTTGGACCCTCTTGACTAATTGTCAAGATACCATGTCTGTGTTGATACTTATTTCGTTCATCATACCCCCTACAGATGTACTACACACTCATCTACCCCTGATGAAGCTAGCATGGTCTTGCGAAACGCGTTGGGATACTTTTTATGCATGTGTACTCTGCAATTTACATTTTATACCTAGATACGTGTAATTACATTTTCTACTGTATGTATCATTGCAGTGGCTTGGCTATGATTCATATTTATGTTTGCATGACTATTTTAATAAATTTTGAGACTGCATTTACTCTGTCAATTGTTGGCTAAACGCATTCACCTCATTTAAAGTCCCAGGGCGTTTTCCTGTTTTGTTTTTATCAGTGCCCACAATGGGCATCACTGATTGTCAGGCATTATTGTTTGGCACTGATTGGCATCCATCAGTGTCATTTATTAGTGTACAGTGCCACCTATCAGTACCCATCCATGCCACCTATCAGTGCCCATCTGTGCTGCCTATTAGTGCCCATCCGTGCCTCCTTTCAGTGCTGCATATCAGTGCCACCTATCAGTGTCACCTCATTGGTGCCCATCAGTGCCACCTTATCAGTGCAGCCCCATCAGTGAAGGAGAAAACTTACTTGTTTACAAAGTTTTGTAACAGAAACAAACAAAAAAACAACTTTTGGTCTTTTTATTTGTTTAGCAGAAAATAAAAATCCTAGATCAAATACCACCAAAAGAAAGCTCCATTTGTGGGAACAAAATGATAAAAAAAATAGTTTAGGTACAGTGTAGCATGACCCCGCAATTGTCATTCAAAGTGCGACAGCGCTGAAAGCTGAAAATTGGTCTGGGCAGGATGGTGTATAAGTACACAGTATTGAAGTGGTTAAAGAGTAAATTAACCTGTTCAAAAAATGCACAGATGAATAAACTCCAAATATCCTGGGCACCCCTTTGGACCCCAAACATAATGGCCATGATGGCACATGCTACCAGTGTAGTGGTCCGTTCACAGCCCAGGAGAATCCATTGTAATACTGTAATCCTTTTTCACTCAACTTTGCTGTATTTGTCTGTACAGAGTTGCTAGGTATAGTAGTTAGTAATACCTTGGTGACATCAGCATCAGTAGAAAAGCCATTCATGTAGACAAGCCAGGTTGGGCATCAGTTAACTACCAGCAATGTGAAGCTGCTAGTGGGCAGAACAAGATAACCAAACCAGACCACAAGTTGGATTGTACAATATAACTAGGGGATTCAGTAGACAGCAAACAGTTGTGCTCAAACGTTTGCATACCCTGGCAGACATCCTGAAATTTTGGCATTGATATTGAAAATATGACTGATCATGCTAAAAAAGTGTTTTTTATTTAACCCCTTCGAGCCTAAAGGGTAAAACAAATCTAAATGCCCAAGCACAATTTTGAAATGCGTTAAAAAACCGTACATATAACTACTTTGTACACCCAGGTGGATTATACCTTGATTGGCATCCATCAGTGTCATTTATTAGTGTACAGTGCCACCTATCAGTACCCATCCATGCCACCTATCAGTGCCCATCTGTGCTGCCTATTAGTGCCCATCCGTGACTCCTTTCAGTGCTGCATACAAACACTTTTTTTTTTACATTGTATCTTTCCTCTCCATTGACAGAAAGAAAAAAAAAACAGGCTGGCATCACAGTGACTGATCACTGTGGTAGCCAATCAGAACCTACCACAGCGATCAGGGGACCAGGAATAGGGAGATCTGTGGTCCAGTTATTAGTACGGGTCCAGGGGCCCTTGGTTAGACCCCGGTCTCTGTGCTGGGAGATATGCATATATGTGGCCCCAGGAAAAAAAAAAAAAAAGCACACTTCTGTGAAGCTGCATATATGCGTTACGTCGGCATGAAGGGGTTAAGGAGAGTTATCATATGGAGCCATTTATTGTCACATTGCTTGGCTACTTTTTAAATCATAACAGATATCACCCAAATGGCCCTGATCAAAAGTTACCATCACCTGGATTGTTTGGCCTTGGAGCAGACTTACAAAGGTGACACACACAGGTTAAAATGGCAATTAAAAGGTTAATTATCCACATCTGTGGCTTTTTACATTACAATTAATGTCTGTGTATAAATAGTCAATGGGTTTGTTAGTTCTCATGTAAATGCACTGAGCAGGCTAGATACTGAGCCATGGGGAAAAGAAAAGAACTGTCAAAAGACCTGCGTAACAAGGTAATGAAATTTTATAAAGATGGAAAAGGACAGAAAAAGATATTCAAAGCTATAAATATGACAATCAGTACTGTTCAAATCACTTAACCACATGCCGACCAGCTGCCGCAGTTGTACTGCGGCACAATGGCACGGCTGGGCGAAACGACGTTTTGTAACGTTGTTTCGCCCTGTGGCCACTAGGGGGCACACGCGTGCGCCCCCGAGCCGGTGCGAGTGCCTGGTGGTCTCGATCACCGCCGGGCTCCCGCGATCGCTCGGGGCACACGGAGAACTCGGAACTGTGTGTAAAACACACAGTTTCCGGTTCTCCGAGCAGAGAACTGACAGATCGTCTGTTCATACAGAGTATGAACAGCGATCTGTTAGTTTCCCTGCACAGTCCCCACCCCCCTTCAGTTAGAACACAAACTAGGACACACATTAACCCCTTCACTGCCAGTGACATTTTTACAGTAATCAATGCATTTTTAATCGCACTGATTGCACTGGTCCGCCATATTGTCACAGTCACGATAAAAATCGCTGATCGCCGCCATTACTAGTAAAAAAAAAAAACTATTAATAAAAATACCATAAAACTATCCCCTATTTTGTAGACGCTATAACTTTTGCACAAACCAATCAATATACGCTTATTGCAATTTTTTTTACCAAAAATATGTAGAATACATATCGGCCTAAACTGAGGAAAAAAAATTTTTTTATATATTTTTTGGGGATATGTATTATAGCAAAAAGTAATGCCTTTTTTTTCAAAAATGTCGCTTTTGTTTATCGCGCAAAAAATAAAAACCGCAGAGGTGATCAAATACCACCAAAAAGAATGCTCTATTTGTGGGGGAAAAAAAAAGGACGTCAATTTTGTTTGGGAGCCACGTCGCACAATTGTCAGTTAAAGCGACGCAGTGCCGAATCGCAAAAAGTGCTCTGGTCTTTGGCCAGCCAAATGGTCCGGGGCTGAAGCGGTTAAGAAGTGGAAAACGTAGGGATCTCTTGATACCAGGTCAAGGTCAGGTAGACCAAGAAAGATTGCAGCCATACCTACCACCAGAAGAATTGTTTGGGATACAAAGAAAAACCCACAGGTAACCTCAGGAAAAATACAGGCTGCTCTGGAAAAAAAGGCAGTGTGGTTGTTTCAAGGAGCACAATACGATGATACTTGAACAAAAATTATCTGCATGGTCGAATTGCCAGAAAGAAGCCTTTACTACTCCAATGCCACAAAAGTACCTGGTTACAATATGGCCGACAACGCCTCACAGCTTCTAGCACGCTGTAATCTGGAGTGACAAGACCAAAATAAAGATGGTCACAACCATAACCATAAGTACTATGTTTGGAGATGGCTCAACAAGGCCTATAGCGACAAGAATACCATCCCCACTGTGGTTCACTGGTGTTTTTCGGGTGTGTGAGCTCTAAAGGCACAGGGAAGTTTGAGAAAATATGTTGCATTTATCTTGCCATAAATTATCAGAAAGTACTGGCAGACAGTTTGCATTCTTCTGCATAAAAGCTGCGCATTGGATGCTCTAGGACTTTCCAGCACAACAATGACCCTGAGCACAATGCTAAGTTGACCCTCCAGTGGTTACAACAGAAAAAGGTGAAGGTTCTGGAGTGGCCATCAGTCTCCTGACCTTAATATCATCAAGCCACTCTGGGGAGATCTCAAACATGTGGTTTATGCAAGACGATCAAAGACTTTGCATGACCTGAAGGCATTTTGTCAAGACGAATGGGCAACTATACCACCTGCAAGAAATTGGGGCCTCATAGACCACGATTACAAAAGACTACACACGGTCATTGATGCTAAAGGGGGCAATACACAGCATTAAGAACTAAGGGAATGTAGACTTTTGAACAGGCGGCATCTCATTTGTTTACTTGCCATGTTTTAAGAATTGTGCCAATCTGTTATGACCTACAGTTGAACATGAATTCCAGAAGAAATAAAATAAATGTGTTTTGTCTGCTCATTCAGGTTCTGTTTAAAAATGGTACATACTGAATATTACCAACTCTCCAAGGCTATGCAAACTTTTGAGCACAACTGTAGCTACATCCCCGTACTACACTGCTTCTGTCAGCCACCTTTCCTGGAGATCCTAAAACTATGGCAGTTTGTGAGGTTGGAACACTCCACCCACCAAGGCTGATAACTTTTGGTCCATGGAAAAACAAACAGCATGAGGTCATGATATTGCAACACATACAGTGCACCTGGAAAGTATTCACAGCGCTTCACTTTTTATTAGGTTACAGCTCTATTCCAAAGTGAAATAAATTCATTATTTTTCTTAAAATTCTACAAACAATATCCCATAATGACAACGTAAAAGAAGTTTGTTTGAAACCTTTGCAAATTTATTAAAAATAAAAAATGACTAGTTTCCCAGTTCCTGCCACTGAAAAACATACCCACAACATGATGCTGTCACCACCATGCTTCACTGTAGGGATGGTATTGGCCAGGTGATGAGCGGTGCCTGGTTTCCTCCAGACATGACGCTTGCCATTCAGGCCAAAGAGTTCAATCTTTGTTTCATCAGACCAGAGAATGTTGTTTCTCATGGTCTGAGAGCCTTTCAGGTGCCTTTTGACAAACTCCAGGCGGGCTGTCGTGCCTTTTACTAAGGAGTGGCTTCTGTCTGGCCAATCTACCATACAGGCCTGATTGGTGGAGTGCCGCAGAGATGGTTATTCTTCTGGAAGCTTCCCCTCACTCAACAGACAAACACTGGAGCTCTGTCAGAGTGACCATCAGGTTCTTGGTCACCTCCCTAAGGCCCTTCTTCCCGAAGTTCTGGTGGTTCCAAACTTCTTCCATTTACAGATGATGGAGGCCACGGTGTTCATTGGGACCTTCAATGCTGCAGAAATTTTTCTGTACCCTTCCCCAGATCTGTGCCTCTATACAATCCTATCTCAGGAGGTCTACAGACAATTCCTTGGACTTCATGGCTTGGTTTGTGCTCTGACATGCACTTTTAACTGTGGGACCTTAGACAGACGTGTGCCTTTCCAGATCATGTCCAATCAAGTTGTAGAAACATCTCAAGGATTATCAGTGGAAACTGGATTCACCTGGGCTCAATTTTGAGTGTCATGGCAAAGGCTGTGAATACTTTTGTACATGTGATATTTTTTGTTTTTTATTTTTAATAAATTTGCAAAGATTTCAAACAACCTTTTTTCACGTTGTCATTGCGGGGTATTGTTTATATACTTTTGAAGAAAATAATTAATTTAATCCATTCTGAAATAAGGCTGTAACATAACAAAATGTGGAAAAAGTGAAGCACTGTGAATACTTTCTTGATGCTCTGTATAGTGTGCCACATTGATAAGTCCTAAATAGCATAGCTAGGTCCATATTGAAAAAAATTATTAGACCCCCGCGCTTATGGTGAAAATGAAAAATGAGGAGCTGCAGCCTCTATCAATAAATTCACCCTAAGGTGAATTTAGAAGAAATGTGTAAAAGAGGGGATAGGTATGGTGCTGCTCTTATTAAGAAGTGACTTACAACCGCTAAATACTTGGAGGGGTGTGTGTCACGGGTGCATTTAGTGCAAAAAGTGACAATAAAAGTGCAGAAAATAAAGGTTTGTATATTCACAAAAATATCCTACTGTGTAAACTTCCTAACCGCTTATATATAATGCATATTGCTATGTTCAAACGAAAACACAATCCTGTGCAAAACCTGCAATTCAAAGTGTCATTTCTGTGCAAAAAAATCCAACATATATGACTGGTGTATATTGTTGCTGTGAAACTGGGTTCAGAAATATGCATATACTGTCCTTAAAACCTGGTGTGTAAAAAAAGTCCAATAAAGTGACAATGTGCTCCTTCAAATTGTTCTGTGCTTCTTGGAAAACAGTGCCCCATAAGAAACGCACTCACCGCTATTATTCACCCCACAAGGAGGTATTTCCCTTCACAGTATGAGCCACTGTGCAGCCTATGGAGTGGGAGGAAACTTCCTGCCCTGTGTTCTCCAAGTGCCTCCTTGTCTGCAATGTAAGTGGTCTCCTCACTGTTAACCTCTTATGCCGCGTACACACGAGCGGACATTACGGCAGACTTTGCCCGGCGGACTTTTCGACGTACTTTCCGACAGACTTTCTGAATGAACGGACTTGCCTACACACAATCCACCAAAGTCCGTCGAATTCGTACGTGATGACGTACGACCGGACTAAAACAAGGAAATTCATAGCCAGTAGCCAATAGCTGCCCTAGCGTGGCTTTTTGTCCGTCGAACTAGCATACAGACGGCGGACTTTTCGACCGGACTCGATTTCAACGGATAAATTTTAAACAAGTTTCAAATCTAAGTCCGTCCAACTTTTGAGAAAACAAAGTCCGCTGGAGCCCACACACATCGAATTGTCCGACGAAATCCAGTCCGCTGGGCAAAGTCCGCCGTAAAGTCCGCTCGTGTGTACGCGGCATTAGATGTTGCCTATTTTGGCCACTTGCTTCCATAAAACTGAACTCTGGCTGGATCTGCAATCTGTTCAGGTCCACTCTCTCTGATGTAGTGAGATCTCACTACATCAGATCAGTTTTTGCACAGAAATGACACTTTGAATTGCAGGTTTTGCACAGGATTGTGTTTTCGTTTGAACATAACAATATGCATTATATATAAGCTGTTAGGAAGTTTACACAGTAGGATTTTTTTTTGTGGATTTTTGTGAATATACAAATATTTATTTTCTGCACTTTTATTGTCACTTTTTGCACTAAATGCACTCATGACACACACCCCTCAAGTATTTAGAAGTTGTAGGTCCATATTATCCTTGCGTGCTACACTGCAGTTAAAAGTATACACGTCAAAATGTAAAATTGAGCTTTGAGATGTCTACAAAGATCATAACCTACCTGTTCAGTAGTTGAAGGTGGCCATACACATATAACAGATTCTTCCATCCACAATCCACTGTGTGGATGGATGAATCTTCTGCTATGGCTATTGTATTTTCACTGCTTGCTATAAAAAAAAAATAAAAAAATAAAAATAGTTGAACAGCGTCTGTATCTGACTGGATGCAGGTGCTGCTAAACCAACAATTTTCATCCTGGCTCCTTGATTTTTTGAGGGATTTTTAAGGCGAGGTGGCCGATATAGCAGATGTTGGGTGGGAGGTGGCGCATTTTGATCTGCGTATGGCCAACTTAACTCTGCAGTACTCTAAAGCTAAGATATCATTTTTGGGAGGAGGAGTGTGCCTTTAACAAAAGAACCGCTGTATATTTTGTATGGTCTCTAATGGAAACACCATGCATGTGAGTGTAGTGGTGGCAGTAAAGAAGATTTGATCTGTTCCACCTACACTAATGGTGCAGGTCAATGCAATTTCACGATGTTGGCTGCAGGCAGAAGCAAAGATTACAATGGCACCCAACATCTTTGTGAACTCAGTTCTTGATGGTAATAACGGAGTTTGGCACAACAGAGTGATAGCGTCAATTCCTAATAAAATCTTAACATTGCTGATCTAAAAGCAACCACAATATACAATAAAGAAATATCCGAGACAAGAAAATAAAAAGGAAAGTCCTTTTATTCTTTACATTTTCTTTTTATTTCAAACCTTTATTTTAAAATACATCAATGCTGTATTTTCCACTTGCATCAGTAATACAAAATGATCGTGGTAGCAGTAGCAGAGTCTAAAAATGACCAAGTTATTCAGTAAATTCATTTAAATTAGATTCATTCTTAATGGCACCCCCACATATCTAAAAACGCAGCACGTTCGTGGGTGCTGGAACCATTGGGGACATTTTTGCACCATGTGATTTCTCTGCCACTGGGTTTTAAAAATGGCGCAGGTTTTTTTTTTTTTACTAGGAGCCTGGAAAGCATTGCACCCAAGATCACGGGGGGCATGCAGGACTCCAGTAGACTTGTCACTGTATCTGTCTGTTTGTACCTTGTACGAGCAGGCAGTGACACTTTGATAGGAAGAGACATTTAACTACCTAGAGTGCTCAACAGTGCCCTGGTAGTTTGCAGAGAACTACAAGCCGACAGCCACAAAGGCTTAGGTACTTGTAGTTTCTCATTCACAGAACTCTGTGAATGAATGAATGACACGGCTTGCTGTCACTAGATGCAGGGGATCAGGGAGATGCTGCGGGAGCATGTTACATGTTCAACCCTAAAAACGGGTGGAACATGTTCCCAAAGGTGAACTTCTCCTTTAATCAATAAAAATCAATATAATTAAAAACCATGAGAGTAATGAAATTCAGTTGTATTTCTCAATTACCTCATGATCATAGCTGCACCTACAGCAGAATCCACATCCTTTCCGTAGACTACAGGAAAAGAGAATGCTCTTTCCAACTCCTGCTGTAACACTGCATTTCGTGCCAAGGCACTACCACTTCCAATGATGCGCTTAATTCCAGCTTCCTTTAGCCTCTGGGATGGCAGCATAGAATGAATGTTCTCAATAAGCCCCTGGCACAGTGCTCTAGTGACATGACCTAGTGACAGGCTGGCAGGTGAGATGTTTGACACAGAGGCCACTCTGTCTGGAGCATGCCTCTCACCAAATAAAGTGGGACTGATCTGAAGTTGGGTCTCATGTTCAGATAGAGCAGCACTTATCAGCTTAGAATATATGGTGGAATCTGATGTTTCCAGACCTGTAAAAGGTAGAAAAAAAAATAAATGATGAAATATTATTGTCTACCAATGTTTTATTCCTTCATCAGAATAAAATTTGAAAAGATGTGTTGCTAATTGTGTTAAAAGTTACATAATTAAAGAGTTACTCAAGTTGGAAAAAAAAAAAAAACACAAATACAAAACCCCCATATATACTATCCTATACCCATAGTTGATCCAGTGGAAGGCAAAAAAAAAAACAAAGCATGATCCAATTTGTTCCAGTGGGGGAAAAATTTCTTTCCTGACCCTTCATGAGGCAGTAGGATATTCCCTGGGTCAACTACCTTTGTCGTCATTATCTCAAAATTATACTATTCAGTTATCAGAAATCTTTTAGGTGGAGGGAAGTAAAAAAAATAAAATAAATGTGGTTGTATAAGTGTGCACACCCTTAAACTAATACTTTGTTGAAGTATCTTTTGATTTTTATTACAGCACTCAGTCTTTTTGGGTATGAGTCTATCAGCATGGCACATCTTGACTTGGTAATATTTGCCCACTCTTTGCAAAAACACTCCAAATCTGTCAGATTGCGAGGGCATCTCCTGTGCACAGCCCTCTTCAGATCACCCCACAAATTTTCAAATCGGATTCAGGTCTGGGCTCTGGCAGGGCCATTCCAAAACTTGAATATTTTCCTGGTGAAGCCATACCCTTCTCTTGACTGATACCTTTTAACAATGAGCTCCCTCTGATGCTTTGGAAGCTCTCTGCAGGCCATGGCTTTTGCTGTAGGATGTCAGGAAAGACCTACTAGAACAGCTGAGCTTTATCTGGGGTTAATCAGAGGCACTTTAAAATGATGGCAGGCTTGTACTGACTCCTATTTAACATGAGTTTGAATGGGATTGCTTAATTCTGAACACAGATACAGCCCCAGTTACCCTGTTTCCCCTAAAATAAGACCTAGCGTGATTGTCGGTGATGGCTGCAATATAAGCCCTACCCCCCCAAATAAGCCCTACCCTGTTTCCCCGAAAATAAGCCCTACCCTGAAAATAAGACCTACAAGGACTTTAACTAGGGCTTATTTGGGGGGTAGGGCTTATATTGCAGCCATCACCAACAATCACGCTAGGTCTTATTTTCGGGGAAACAGGGTATAAGAGGGTGTGCACACTTATGCAACCACATTATTTTAGTTTTTAATTTTTACTCCATCCCAAAAAAAGATTTAAATTTCAGTTTGTTTTTCAATTGAGTTGTACAGTTTATAGGTCACATTAAAAAGGTGGAAAAAGTTCTCAGAAACCTGACAAATTACCATGGGTGTGTAGACTTTTTATATCCACTGTAGCTGAGCTCCTCCATGCCTCTTATCAGTTTGGTTGCTCTTCTCTGCACTTTCTCCAGTTCCCTGATATCCTTTTTGTGAACTGTTGCCCAAAACTTAACTGCATATTCCAGATGAGGCCTTACTAATGATATGTAGAGGGGAAAAATTAGATTTCTCTCTCTAGAATATATGCCTCTTTCAGCACAAGAAATATTTTTCTAGTTTTAGAACTGCTATTATTTCACTAAAATAAACATGTTATACTTACCTGCCTGTTGCTAGGATTTTTGCACAACGCAGCCTCCATCCTCCTCTTCAGGGGTACCCTGCTGGTGCTCCTGGCTGACCCCCCCCCCCGCCAAGTGCCCCTATAGGAAGGGAAAAGAGCTGATGTGCACCGATAATCGAGTTCGGGTTTAGAGGAGTATTTAAGGGGGCTGGGAGGTGTTCTGCTGTTAAAAGGTTTTTTTATCTTAATGCAGAGAACGCATTGAGTAAACAAAAAAAAACCCGTTACAACTTTACTTTAAAGTGTTACTAAACCCACAACAGTAAAATCTGTCTGTATATGCAGTAAAGCATGCTTTTTATACTCACTGTTGAATCTAAGGGGTTAATCCTCTGCATTGTGTAAAAAGGCTGTTTGATCTCGTCTTCTGTGATCCTCCCTTCTTTTACTGTCCCCAATCCATATACTGATATAACAGAGCCTTGGGGGCACTCTGCCCACAATCAGTTTGGTGTGTATTGCTAGAGTATTTATTTTTATTTTTGGGAGGGTGGATGTGATCAGCACTGTCCAGGCAGAGGGTCAGCGGTCATAGGACAGTCAGAGTAGAATTACAACTCCTCCTACAAGCTCTAACAAGACACTGATAGAAATCACAAGACTGCAATATATTGCCTCTGTCCGTTCATAACTGAGCAGAGTAAACTGGGTTTACGATGTCTCAGTTTATAAATGAACAGAAGCCTCTGTCTCCTGTCCATTCATTTTCAGTGCAGCTGAGGCTGCAGAGAAAGGGACTGGAAAATCTGTGTCCTCAGTCACTTTCCCTGTCTCAAAGGGGAGATGGTCAGGGGTCTGTTTAGACCCCTGATATCTCACCAAAGCCCCCAACAGGGCTGATAAAAAATAAAGAATTGTAATTAAAAAAATTTTTAACCACTTCATACGCCGTCATACAACGTCCTTGACTTTGTGCGGGGATATCTGAATGATGCCTGCAGCTACAGGCATCATTCAGATATCATTATTTGCAGACGGCGATTCTGTGCATGATAACAATGATCACAGCGGCAATTCTGCCGCTTGTTTGTTCTTATAGGCGACGGAAGGGGACGTCCCGGAGAAAGACTCGGACTCTGCCGGATGACGACCATAGAGATTTCCGGTGACCAGATGGTCACCAGTCATCTCTATGACCATCGAAGGCTCGGGTGTGACGTTATGACGTCACGCCCGGCCCCCGCATGTAAACAAAGCCGCAATCGCGGCTGTCAGTATGAGATCTGTGAATTTTTTTTTTCACGATCTCATGCTTTATAGCCTGGAGGAGAGATGTGGAGTCTTATTGACCCCGCATCTCTCCATAAAGAGGACCTGTCACAATAGATTCCTATTACAAGGGATGTTTACATTCCTTTTAATAGGAATAAAAGTGATCAAAAAAAATTAAATGTAAAAAAAATTAAAATAAATAAAATTAAAAAAAAAAAACGCCCGTCTCCGGTAATTCGTGTTTAGAAGCGTACACATACACAAGTCCCGCCCACATATGTAAACGCCGTTCAAACACCACATGTAAGGTATCGCCGCGTGCGTTAGAGCGAGAGCAACAATTCTAGCACTAGACATCCTCTGCAACTCTAAACTGGTAACCTGTAAAAAATTTTAAAGCATCACTTATGGAGATTTTTAAGTATCAAAGTTTGGCGCCATTCCATGAGTGCGCACAATTTTAAAGCGTGACATGTTGGGTATCCATTTACTTGGCGTAACATTATCTTTCACATTATACAAAAAAATTGGGCTAACTTTACGGTTTTGTTATTTAACCACTTCCCGCCTGCCCACCGTCATATGACGTGCTGGGCTTTGGGCGGGTATATCTAAATGATGCCTGTAGTTACAGACATCATTCAGATATTGCCGGTTTCAGCCGGCGAATCTCTACACCATAGGAACGATCATAGCGGCTGTTCCCCCGCTTGATCGTTCCTATGGGAGGCGAGAGGGGACGTCCCCCCCTCCCGCCGCCCTCCGGTGCTTGTTCCGACTCACCGTTACGATCGGTGAGGCGGAGAGCGGATCCGCCAGCGCCGAATGTAGATTATAGAGATTTCCGGCAGGCCAGATGGTTGCCGGAGTCTCTATGATCATCGGAGGCCGGGCGCGATGTTATAACGTCACGCCCGGCCTCTCCATTCAAAAAAAAAAAAACGGCGCCGCTTCGGCTGGGAAGCGGTGATTGTTTTATTTATTTTTTTATTTTTATTTCAGGCTTCCCAGCCTAGTGGTGAGATATGGGGTCTTATTGACCCCATATCTCACTATTAAGAGCACCTGACATGTCATATTGCTATTACAAGGCATGTTTACATTCCTTGTAATAGGAATAAAAGTGATTAATTTTTTTTTTTTTTTTTTTGTCTTCAAAAAAACAAAAAAAAACAAAAAAGTGTCAAATAAAATATAACAAAAAAAAAAAAAAAAAAATTTTTTAAAGCACTGCTGTCCCAGTGTGCTCGCACGCAGAAGCGAACGCATATGTAAGTCCTGCCCACATATGAATACGGTGTTCAAACTATACATGTGAGGTATCGCCGCAAACGTTGGAGCGAGAGCAATCATTTTGTCCCTAGACCTCCTCTGTAACTCAAAACATGTAACCAGTAAAAAAATTTCAAGCCTCGCCTATGGGGATTTTTAAGTACCGAACATTGGCGCCATTCCACGAGCGTGTGCAATTTTGAAGCGTGACATGTTAGGTATCTATTTACTCGGTGTAACTTCATCTTTCACAAAATGCAAAAAAATTGGGCTAACTTTACTGTTGTTTTTTTAAAAAACACAAAACGGTTTTTTTCCCCAAAAAAACGCGTTCGAAAAATTCCTGCGCAAATACTGTGTGAGATAAAAAGTTGCAGCAACCGCCATTGTATTCTCTAGGGTCTTTGCTAAAAAAAACACATATATGTTTGGGGGTTCTATGTAATTTTCTAGCAAAAAAAATGAGGATTTTTACATGTAGGAGAGAAATGTCAGAATTGGCCTGGAAGGGAAGTGGTTAATTCATGAAACTGTTTTTTTTTTTTAATTAAGGCATTTGAAAAATTATTGCGCAAATACCGTGCGAGATAAAAAGTTTCAATGGCCGCCATTTTATTCCCTAGGGTGTCTGCTAAAAAAAAAAAAAAAAAAAAAAAAAAAAAAAAACACACACACACATAATGTTTGGGGGTTCTGAGTAATTTTCTAGCAAAAAAATTATATTTACATGTAGGAGAGGAGTGCCAGAACAGGCCTGGTATTGGTTAAAAACACTAAAACCGTCCACTCTCCCCCCCCCCCCAAAAAAAAGAAGGCATTGTAAAAAATAAAATAAAAAACTACTGACATAGTCCATGCTTGATCAGTGCCACTGTCACATAACATTAAAAAAAAGTATTGGTAATTGGCATCAACGAGTACTTGAAAATAGAATTGGTACTTGTACTCGGTCTTAAAAAAGTGGTCTCGGTGCAACCCTACTTAAGGGTGACACATCCATTGAGTTCAACCACTGGAAAAAAAAAAAATAATTGCACCCAAACCCCTAGTTGATCCAGATGCGGGAATATTTGCTTTACCAGGTTACAGAGGATTACATCAGGACACCCAAAAGTCATACAACTTACAATCAGATCATACAACCTTTGTAAAATCAACTCAAAATTTAACAAAACTGTAATATGAGGACCCACCTAAACTATGCAAACAATTTCTACACAATCAGGCAGGCCTTCGCACTAGGTAGTTGTTGGTAGATCTAAATGAGATTGTAACAAGCATGTTGAGCCTAAAAGTAAATTGAACCACATGAATCAACATACTGCTTTCTTGTTGTAGTAGTTTATACTTTGCCAAGTCCTTACATATTGCATTTTGTTCCTCCAGATCTCTGCTCCATTCTGCACACATGACACAATGGGATTGATCTACTAAAGGCTAGTTTAACTAAACAGTTTGTTTGCAAGTGAAGTTGTACTTTGCAAGGGAATTATCCCCACAGCTTAATCAATGTGGTGAAATTTCACTTTGCAAAGAATACCCAATCATATGCAAGGAAAATAAACAGCATACACATGACTGGATGGAGTCAGACAGCAGAGCTTCACCTCATTCACTAAGCTCTGGGGAGACTTTCCTTGCAAAGTGAACAGTCTATTTTATTTTAGTAAATCAACTCTACTGCCTACCAAGAAAAATGTTAGCCTTGCTCCCGCGTATATCATGGAACTGGGACAAAATGTCTAACTGAAACAGGCTCACAGAGCATTTTAGGCTAGAGACAGAGTGGTAGGGTTGTCCCGATACTAGTATCGGTATCGGCACCGATACCGAGCATTTGCCCAAGTACTTGTACTCGGGCAAATGCTCCCGATGCTTCCCCCGATACCTGGACTGTCAGCGGTGATCGGCGCGTGGGGGAGTTACAAGCTTCTCCCCCCGCGGCTTTCAGCTGCTTTAGTGACATACAGCGGTGATCGGTGCTTGTAACTCCCCCACACACGATCACCGCTGACTGTCACCTCATCCCCCTTAGTCCCCCTCCGCTGTCCTCCTCCGCTGCTCTGTCCCCCTCCGCTGTATTGTCCCCCTCCGTTCCAATGTCCCCCTCCGCTGTATTGTCCCCCTCCGTTCCAATGTCCCCCTCCACTGTATTGTCCCCCTCCGCTGTCCTCCGCTGCATTGTCCCCCTCCGCTGTCCTCTTTCTTTGCTCTGTCCCCCTCCGCTGTCCTCCGTTGCATTGTCCCCCTCTGCTGTCCTTCTTTGCAGTGTCCCCCTCTGCTGTCCCCATCCGTTCCGGCTTTCCGCTGTCCCCCTCTCTCTTCCTCTGTCCCCTCCGTTCTGCTGTCTCTCTCCGCTGTGTGTATGGATAGAGTCAGCTGACTCTGTCCATTCACATAACTGAAACATTGTAATCTCCTGTGATTACGATGTGTCAGTTTATGAATGGAGAGGAGCCGCTGTCTTCTCTCCATTCATTGTCAGTGCAGCTGAGGCTGCAGAGAAAGAGACTGGGGAATCTCTATCCTCGGTCTCTTTCTCTGTCTCAAGGGGGAGATATCAGAGGTCTGTTAAGACCCCTGATATCTCACCAAAGCCCCCCAAACAGGGCTAATAAAAAAAAAAAAAAAAAAAAAACACACACACACCTAGTGCAATAAAGAATAAAAAAAAAAAAAACATAAAATAATTGTAAAAAATAATAAGTGCAAATAAAAAAACAAAAAACAAAAAAAAAAACAAAACACACACACAGGCACCGTTCACTCCCCCCCTAAAAAAAAAAAAAAAAAAAAAAAAAAAAATAAGTATCGGTACTTGTACTCGGTCCTAAAAAAGTGGTATCGGGACAACCCTACAGAGTCGTATTAAACCCAAAACCAAAAATGTAATATTACTACAGCTTACCAATTATTAGATGTGGTGGCTGCATTCGTTTTTTTTTTTATTTTTTTTTTAGGCTTTTTCTCCCTATGTTTTCACCTGATAATCTGGCCAATAACACACCTCTTGTATTAGACACCACTCTGGCTGAAGGAGCACAAGAGGTACAGCAGACACCAGAACTGTAAGCCTGGTAGGGAGGGTAGTGTTAATGTATTAGCAAATGGAAATACACTAACAAATTAACCACTTCCCGACCGCTAATGGCACGGGTGGGCAAAAGGGCGTACAGGTACGTCCCCTTTAAGCGGTGCTGGGGGTGCATGCGCGCCCGTCGCATTCTCTGTGACCTTGGGTCCCACAGACTCAATGTCCGCCAGGTGCCCACGATCGTGTCACGGAGAGGTAGAATGGGGAGATGCCTTTGTAAACAAGGCATTTCTACATTCTTCCTTGTGACATGACAGAGGAAGAAGTGATCACTATGATGTGTGTTGAAGCCCATCCCCCCCACAGTTAGAATCACTCCCTAGGACATCCTTAACCCCTTCATCGCCCCCCAGTGGTTAACCCCTTCACTGCTATTGTCATTTACACAGTAATCAGTGCATTTTTATAGCACTGATCGCTGTATAAATGACAATAATCCCAAAATAGTGTCCGCCATAATGTCGCAGTCACGAAAAAAAATAATTATATAATAAAAATGCCACAAAACTATCCCCTATTTTGTAGATGCTATAAATTTTGCGCAAACCAAATCAATATACGCTTCATGAGATTTTTTACCAAAAATATGCAGAAGAATGCATATCAGCCTAAACTGAGAAAAAAAAATTTTTTTTTTTATATATTTTTGGGGGATATTTATTATAGCAAAAAAGTAAAAAATATTGCTTTTTTTTTCTTCACAATTGTCGCTCTTTTTTTGTTTATAGTGCAAAAAATAAAAACCGCAAAGGTGATCAAATACCACCAAAAGAAAGCTCTATTTGTGGGAAAAAAAGGACGTCAATTTTGTTTGGGTACAACATCGCACGACCGCGCAATTGTCAGTTAAAGCAACGAAGCCGAATCGCAAAAAAGAACTCTGGTCAGGAAGGGGGCAAATCCTTCCGGGGCTGAAGTGGTTAAAGCAAACAGTTTTTCCCCTTTTGGGATAAAGGTTTTACATGAATAAAAGCTGATCATCTTAAGCACCCCTGCCAGTGTTAAATGGATTGTCTCATCAATCTAAATGGATACATTCTGCTGGAGAGATTGTCATTTTGAAAAACAGACTTGTTGACTGGATCACCAGGTGAAAATAGAGGAAAGAAAGCCTAATAAATAAATAAATAAATAAATAAATGCAGCCATCACATCTAGGAACTGGTAATCTGAAATGTAATAAATGTTTACTTTTGGGTTTAATACTCCTGGTGATACTTTGTGGAACATCACTTCATTCTCTGACCCCTCCGGTCTTCACAATCCCACCTTCTCCACACAGTTTATCATCTGCCCTGGAGCATCCCGAGAGGCAAATCAGCACCACCATTTATCCTGGTCAAACATGTCCATCTTTACATGGCCCTAACTGAACCTTTCTTGGTATGATTTAATCCATGAACTGCCTCTACTTATGCATGCAGAAGATGCCAATAGAGGTAGAGAAAGCAACTATTCGGTTAATACAAATGCATATTTTCATATCCATAAAATAAAGAGTTTCACCACTAAAACCACTCATCCCTGTGAAGTATCCCAGAGGAAGTCTATGCACTGAAAAAAAACAGCAGAGATACAATCCTCACAACAGCTAACGAGCCCAGGAAATTCAAGGAGTCTTGAGAAAACACATCATTTATATAATTGTGTTAGTTTCTTCTCATTTACCAACAGATGTTCTGTTATTATGGCAGGATTCTGTACAGAAGAAAGCCAAGTGCTAACCGTCATACTGAAAAAGGATAGATAGAGGAGGGGTGCGATCTAAGTGTGATAAAAAACTATTTATTGGAGTGAGAGACTAATGGAAACTTACACAAACAGTTAAAAGAACTCACTCATCAGTGGGTAAGGGACTCTGGTGGTAATTGTCAGAATAGCAGGACACCTTGGTACAAACGAATACACTAGGTGGGCTGGTGGGTAACTTGTAGAGCCAAGAAGACATGCCAGATAAGGTGCAATAAATATTACTCTGAGTCTGATGGACATCTTTTTGATTTCTGCTTCCTCCACCCACAGACAGTTTTCTTGTGGACAATAAGGCTACAAGTTTTACAGAACAGACTCCATGCTCCACATGCCAGAGCCAGCTGCTGACCGATCTGATAAAAAAAAAAAAATAAATTGCATAATTTCTTATGTACCATGTGAGTTGTTAATTGAAATACTTAACACTGCCTGTAATTTACTGCACTTAGTCTGGCACCCTCTGGTGTGTCTTGGCTCTACAGGTTACCCAACAGCCTACCCAGTGAGTTTGCTTGTACCAAAGTGTCCTGCTATGCCAAAGGCCCTTATCTATTGAGGAGCAAGTT
Organism: Lithobates septentrionalis; assembly: GCA_037952835.1. Classification (NCBI taxonomy): domain Eukaryota; kingdom Metazoa; phylum Chordata; class Amphibia; order Anura; family Ranidae; genus Lithobates; species Lithobates septentrionalis. The sequence continues at coordinate 2,263,890 of JBBDGP010002219.1, forward strand.
CTTTTAACTGTTTGTGTAAGCTGCCAATTGTCTTTCACTCCAATGAATATGTTTTATATTACACGTAGATTGTGCCCTCTACTTGCTTTATATATGTTCACCCAGAGCCGCTTCAGTCTCCAAGGAGGTGCTGCATCAAGTGTCTGAGGCAAGTAAAAAGCCACCTTGGATGTTGCAATTTATGGACTTTCTGTTGAAGTCATTATATCATCAGTATACACACACACACACTGGGGGTTATTTACTAAAGGCAAATCCACTTTGCACTACAAGTGCAAACTACAAGTGCAAAGTGCACTTGAAATTGCACTGAAAGTGCAGTCGCTGTAGATCTGAAGGGGACATGCAAGGAAAATAAACAGCATTTTAGCTTGTACATAATTGGATAATAAAATCAGCAGAGCTTCCCCTAATTTCAGATCTACCCCTCAGATTTACAGCGACTGCACTTCCAAGTGCACTTTCAGTGCAATTTGCACTTGTAGTGCAAAGTGGATTTGCCTTTTGTAAATAACTCCCACTGTGTCCTATACCCCTCTTTTACTATCTAAACTGAAAAAAGAGCCAACCGTGAAACTTACCAAAAGAACACAACTTGTTGCATTATGTATATTGTGGATTAGACACACTCTATGACAAGGCTTTTACCTAAACTTAAGCTCTAGTTTTGATAAGAAATAATTGGCTGGAGTTTGAAATGGAAAGATATTTTTAAAGCGGAGTTCCACCGATTTAAAAGTCAGCAGCTACAAAAAGTGTAGCTGCTGACTTTTAATAAACACACCCTCACCTGTCCCACGGTCCAGCAATGTGGGTGCCTGAAGCCCTGCTCCTATTCGCGGCGCCGGAATTGTAACTGTGAGCACGCACTGTGCATGCGCGAGCCGTGCGTTGTGAATGGCCGGGCAATCTTCTGGGACCTGTGACGTGTCCCAGAAGATTGCAGGGGGGGGGGGGTGAACTTCAGCTCGGTGCCAAGAGAGGAAGTGGGAGCTGGGTGCCTGTCAAAACTGAGTACCCGCTCCCCCCCCCCAAAAAAAATGGTCACCAGTACTTAAAGCGAAAGTTCAATTTATGAGTGGAACTCCGCTTTAATTAGAAAGTGACGCAAATTGCAATAAAAACCATGTATTTTTCAATCAGAGCTGCATTTTTTCTTTATTAGGTAAGCCTACTTAAAAGGTACCTACACACGCTTTATTCCAGTTGTTGGATGTTGAAAAAGTTTTGATACCTGAATCAGATCTAATAAAAACCGATGTATGCAAGGACTTTTTTTCAACCCCTTTTTCTAAGAGCCCTTGCACACTGGGGCGGTTTGCAGGCGCTATTGCGCTAATAATAGCGCCTGCAAACCGCCCTGAAAGTGCCGCTGCATTCATTCCAGTGTGCAAACCCCGAGGGCTTGCACACTGGAGCGATGCGCTGGCAGGACGGTAAAAAAAGTCCTGCTAGCAGCATCTTCGGAGCGGTGAAGGAGCGGTGTGTATACCGCTCCTGCCCATTGAAATCAATGGGACGGTCGCGGCTATACCGCCGGCAAACCGCCTCTGCAGAGGCGCTTTGCGGTGGTATTTAACCCTTTCTCGGCCGCTAGCGGGGGGTAAAACTGCCCCGCTAGCGGCCGCATACCGACGGTAAAACGCCGCTAATAATAGCGGCGTTTTACCGCCGACGCCGCCCCCCGCCCCAGTGTGCAAGGGCTCTTTAGCTAAAGTGAAAAGAAAGCTGCTGGTAAGGTTTGTAAACATCTCAATGTGCGAATCATCAAAGGAAAAAAATGGAACTTCTGCCACTGAGAGAACATGTGACAGTGTCCTGTGCCACCTCACAATGCAGTGTGCCATGCCTAGGTGTCCAGTTGCCAGGCCTGAGTGCTGTGGGAGCATATTTTTACTAAAGCTGGCCATACACGCTTTGAATCTCTCCCATCAGAGTCATCCATTGATTTTCCCCATCCATGCTAAGCAGCCTGGATAGAGGTCAGCTGCCAGCAGCTGCTGCCCCAGGTAATGATAAATACCTGAACAGTGCTTGCATATAATGTAAGGGCTGTTCGGGTGAGAATTTTCAGACTGGCTCCTTTTTTGAAAAAAAGTTGACCGAAAACTTGTGGAAAGTGAAAAGTGGCTCTAAAGTTAAAACATTGCATTACATGCATTAAGGTAGAGAACGCTTTACCACTTTTTTGTGTTACACCCCCCCCCCCCCCCAAACACTTTAGCGAGTCCTCTATTGATCCAGTGCTGTGCCTGGCTGCATCCCCCCTCTCCCTGCTCTCACAGGTTTTACTGAAAGCAGCAGGAACAATTGGCTCCTGCTGCTATCTGTTAAATCCTGTGAGGGAGGAGCGGGGCCGAGCCATGCTATTAGTGTCTCTGGATGCACGCAGCCCGGTTCAAGAACACACATGCCTTGGGGCTCTATAGTACACAGCTTGCTATGGGGGCACACACAAAAGAGGAGCAGATAGCGCCAGCGGGGGACCCCAGAAGAGTTGGTTAAGGGGCAGCTCTATGCAATACCACTGCACAGAGCTGGCAGGTATAACACGTTTATTATAAAAAAATAAATTTAAAAAAAAATGGTCTCTACTACCCCTTTCACCTAATTTTAGGCTATTACCGCTGAGCAGTGTATGGCCTGCTTTACACAGAACTCCAGGAAGAGAGTGTAAGGCATGCAAATGCTGCTGGCAGGGACTTCTATAAAGCAAACTATAAAAAAAGTATAGTTTCTATATAAAGGCTCAAATTATAACCAATCAGATATACGTGAATTCCTTGAAGTTGTTGAAATGTAGAATATAAATAAAATAACCTTTACCTAGCTCAGCTGTCCACTGGGCCAGCATTCTGACAAAGGAGGCAAACACATTTCCACCATTTAGGGATGCAGCTACTGCTAGGTACCGATTGTTCATGTATGGAAAATAAGTCACAGCTTCTGCAGGTGTGGGGTGGTCTTCAGGCTGGAATCCCTCCAGCATACAGAACGTCAGCTGGGCAGAAGTGCTGATATTAAAGACTTTTGGAATAAAAGAAATATGAAGATTCAACGATGAGAGCAAAAAATACCAAACCAGTATAACGTGAGCTAAAATGCAGCCTATGTACAGATGAAAGATAAGCAACTGATACAGCTGGAGGGACACACATATTGTTCTAAAGCCCTCTGAAAGATTGCACAATTTTCCTTTTTTTGAGAAAAAAAAAATGTTTATTATTAGTAAGCAACTATTTTGACCAGGGCCATCATTAACAATGGGGTACTTGTAGAGCCTGAGAACCACCATAAGTTCCAAGTTCATCAGCATGGGTACCCAAAAGGATATTGGGTATCCTATGCTGAAAATTCTGATTCATTTGCTCAAGTGTCTTGGAAATGAGATGACTAAATAACAATGTACCCAGGCAAACCACAGAAGTGCAGCTCATGGGAATTTGCAGAGCCTTTTGTATCCTGCAAGCAGCTGAGAATCACTGACATAAGGCATTATCAACAAACAGATCTTACACTATAAATAGTATTTATCATGGACATATGGATGACCTGAAAGGCCTAATATTTGCCAAAACATAATACACTTACTATTATTATGGCAGATTTGACAGTTATATATCTAATAACCCGTGGCATAAGGAAAAAAATAGGTCCCAATGACTACTGACATTCAACTGTTACTGACAGAAACAGAGAAACTGCAGTTGATAACCTCCTTTTGAAAAAGATAGTTGTCTGACTTCACTGTCATGGCATAAGCATGGAAATCAGAAACTTCAGTGTGAAGAAACTCCTAATCTGCATAAGATCCACTTCCAGACACAAAATAAAAGCCGCTTTCCATTAAAAACCTCATGTAAGTATTCCAAGCACAAGCTGATCCACCTGTCCCACAAAAACTAATGCATTTTACTTCACCCAGAGGTTTGTTTGCATATTGAATAATCTCTGGATGGAGTGAAATGTGTTACAGCTTGTGGGATAGCTGGGTCGATTTGTGATTGGAATACTTCAGTAAATGTACACAAGGTTTTTAATTAAGAGCAATGTCTTTTTTTTTGTGTTTGGGAGTGACCCCACGGAGTGGCAAGCGACTTCCAGAAGATTGGGACCATTGTCTGAGGAGTAAAGGGGTGGTAAGCCTGCAGCCGGACAGGACACTTTGCTGTATATGGATCCTAACCTGCATACTTGTTATGGGGAGTGTCTCGAAGTATTGAAGCCTATAAATCAGAATAGCTACTACAGAACTGGCATGTTCAAAAGAAAAAGCCACATTCCTATCCCCCCACTGCATGCTTCTCAGTAAGTAAAGAGTGTATAAGAACTACATATGAAATGTTCACTACAAAGTAGCAAAAAAGTAGTAAAAAATATGGAAAGCAGCATCCACTGCGGTTGACACTTCAGCCCTCATTCCACCAAATATCTCCTATCCAAAAGCATGTCTGATGCAGGAAAGTTGAAAAGCACCAGTTACAATGTAGCACCCGACACTCTTGTGTATAAGCCTCTGAATTAGGGCAGATAGGCCTGCAATTCATCAATGGAGAATACAGTAAAGCATCATAAGAGATGTATAGGGGCTGCCATTGCTAAAACCTTTTTGGAAATGCTAGTTGTCTGGTTCTGCCTGACTGAAGAATTTTTACGTCATGAACTTAGAACAAGTATGCTTTAAATCAGTGGTCACGGACCACTGATGATCCACGAGAAAAGTTTAGCGCCCATTGATACATGATGCCTCCTCTGTAGTTCCAGCTTCAGTGAACTCAGAGGGAGGTGCCAGGAGTAGTGCAGAGAGCGGGAGGTAAAGAAGGAGGGCAGCGCTGATCACAGACTGTGGCTGGATAAGGAGGTGGGATCCAATGGTGAGTCTGTGTTAGGCAGCAGTGTGATGCAGATTGCAGGGGGAGAGGGGGGAGAGAACTGGAGCATTATGTGTATAAGGAAGCAGTGTGATCCAGAGGGGGGAGCAGAGAGCCAGAGCACTGTGTGTACAAGGCAGAGGAAGAGGGGAGAGAAGACCCTCAGCTGGGCACAGCGTTGGATCCATAGAGAACTCAGGCCTTACAGATGGGGGGAGCAGAGAGCCAGAGCACTGTGTGTACAAGTCATGTAAAATTCATGATTCAGGTTAGTGGTCTGCAGGATTCAAAATTGTGATTTTAGTGGCCAGTGAGGTCCGACAGGTTGGCGACCAGTGCTTTAAATGAATCAAAAATTCAATATCTCTATATCTGTCTCAGGTCAACATCTCAGAAGAATTGAAGCCAAAAGCATGACAGCCAGGGAACTAGCAATCTCAAAAGGCTGATCCTGGAAAATACAGCCAACACAATGAGGCAGTGATCTTATCATTCACTAAATATAGGAAAGTGATAATATTTCACATTCAGTTCAAGAGAAGCATCGCATATGTACAAAATGTGTATGACATGGGCCTATGATCAGTTTAATAAAGAGCCAATAATCCTAATGACAAAAGTAGAATTTTTCCAGGAATCTAAGTGCAGCCATTTAGGTACCAAGCCAGATGCCATCATGCTAAACACACAACACTCCATGTATTGGACCGCCATTAAGTGGATTGCTGTGAACATTGATGCAGCTCAGTACATGTGGCTAGTAAAGTGACATCCTGGCATGCTGCCATTGCTGAAATGAAAATAAACTGTTAATGATGTCAGGCAGAGAAACGTCTGTGCTGTGTCCCTTGTAATTACCACACTTAGATTTTACATAATTAATTTTATAAATTAAAAAAATGCTGTGACTGGAAGAAGCTTCTGTATCCTGAGGTAGCTTCCGAGCTGGAAGTATAATTCTTCTATTAGTGACCATACACAGTTCTGTGCTGGACAGCTGCCATGTCTGACTTATATTAATACAGTGGCACTATTAAAAGGAGCATACAGATAATATTAGAAAAAATAGGAAACAGAATTAAAGAAAAAAAAAAGTTCTTATATGTAGGTCTCATTCATATTGGTGCAAAGCCCCATACATCATGAAGGACCATTTGTTTATCTTTTTTGACTTGCCAGAAGCTGCATGCAGGCAGCCTCAATAGGGGCTTTATTGTAAAGGCAGTGGGGCTGATTTACTAAAACTGGAGAGTACCAAAAGGCTCTTCACCCATGTGAATAAACCCTTAATTAAAAAAATGTATTTTCTCACTTTAATCTTTTTTCCCATACAAATATTTTATTTTTTTATTTAGCTATTATATCGGTCCTTCCAAAGTAGTATTTCTGTTAGGAAGTCAGGGTAGGTCTGTCCAAGTATTTATCCCACAAAGCTTTTTGGTATTGGATACCAGTTCTATTTGGAGGGGTTGCCCCTTTTTTCAGTGACCCATCTCAAAGCACCCACTCATGCTGAATGTGACATGAGTTGGTATCACCATGGCAGTCAGAAGCACACTCACCTCCTTGTCATGCCTGATGTGCTAGTCAAGTGTGGCCCTGGGTTAAAAGGAGGGACACACTTTTTTATTTTACCATTAAAAAAAAAAAAAACCCACACAATAACCCTGCTAATGTTAAAACTATGTAAAACTATAGATTCAGCACTATGAAAAGTTCTCGCTGGCACATTTGCTGCACTTCTGACATTTGCTGATTGATGCATATGCTGGGTGCACATTTTGACTGGAAAATAAGGGGGATGTTCGTAATACATAACCATTATTATTCACCTATATCAAACCTCAGGGAAAGGCATAACCACAATGCAATCCATAAATAAATAAAAAAATGAAATAAAGTCTAATCATACACTAGCAAACCAAATATGGAAGTCAAACTCACAAAAGTAAATTATATAAAGTGAGATGATCCCAGAGTCGGTAACATAACAGGTAATATCTCAAATGTATAAGAAACTTATCTCTTTAAAATGGTTCTAAAGGCTTTTTTTGTTTGTTTATTAAAAAAAAAAAAAAAAAGAAGAGGTTTATACTTACCTGCTCTGTGCAATGATATTGCACAGAGCATTCCCTTATTTCTTCGCTAGTTGTCTCTTGCTGATGCTCTCCACTCCTCCTTGTTACCAGTGTCCCCTCAGCAGGCTAGCTCCTGTCAGGGCACGTGTGTGGGCACGCTCTGGAGCTGGTCTGTGTGCATCCATAGATACACACGGTGCAGCATGGCCACGTCTCTCCACTCTCTCCTCACAGGATTTAACCAACAGCAGCAGGAGCCTACAGCTCCCACTGTTCTCAGTGAAGCCTCTGAGCAGAGGAAGAGGGGAGAGAAGAGAAAGAGGGGAGAGAAGAGAAAGAGGGGAGAGAAGAGAAAGAGGGGAGAGAAGAGAAAGAGGGGAGAGAAGAGAAAGAGGGGAGAGAAGAGAAAGAGGGGAGAGAAGAGAAAGAGGGGAGAGAAGAGAAAGAGAGGAGAGAAGAGAAAGAGAGGAGAGAAGAGAAAGAGAGGAGAGAAGAGAAAGAGAGGAGAGAAGAGAAAGAGGGGAGAGAAGAGAAAGAGGGGAGAGAAGAGAAAGAGGGGAGAGAAGAGAAAGAGGGGAGAGAAGAGAAAGAGGGGAGAGAAGAGAAAGAGGGGAGAGAAGAGAAAGAGGGGAGAGAAGAGAAAGAGGGGAGAGAAGACCCCCAGCTGGGCACAGCGTTGGATCTATAGAGAACTCAGGGCTTACTATCAAACATTAGGGTGGTTTATTTAGTTTGCCTACATACACAGGGTTGTTACACGGTTTATGATTAGGGATGAATATGTCACCACCCTATGCAGAATTAATCCATGCTTCATAGGACATTGTTACTTCTATGAGGTACTGCGGTTTTGGTGCAGTTTCAGAAAGAGCACCAAGGATGCAGCATGCAGGAGTTTGGTGCGCTTTCTGAAATGGCACCAAAACTGCAGAACCTCATAGAAGCTTATGGGACAGCGCAGCTAACCTGCATTAAACCATGGGATAGATACTCTTTGCCTAAAGTGCAGTGGGACTGCGCTGGGGCCGTTTTTTTGGGGGGGGAGTGGGTACCTAGTTTTGACAGGTATAGCTCCCACTTCCGCTCAGGTCCCCTAGGCGACTCGAGCACAACTCCTCCTCTCCCCCTCCCTCCCATCTTCTGGGACATGTCACAGGTCCCAGAAGATTGCCTGGCCATTGAGAAGATGCAGCATGACTCGCGCATGCGCAGTGCGCATCCGGCTGTGAAGCCGCAAGCTGTCACAAGCAGGTGCCCACACTTGTGATGCCGGCACCGGAGAGAACCAAGGGAGAGAACTGAGGGTTCAGGTGGCTTCATCATGGGACAGGTGAGGGTGTGTTTATTAAAAATCAGCAGCTACACTTTCTGTAGCTGCTGACTTTTAATAAACACAAAACCGAGTGGAACTCCGCTTTAATCAGTCCTTCAGCAACCCCCAGCTTTTCAATTTGGCACCTGCATGCACTAAACAATAGTTTATTAAGCCTCTGTCAGTACCTGCATCTGTGCTCTCAGTTGCTGAAGAAAAGACCGAGCACTGGAAGTCTCCCAGTGACACTCCAACCTCTGTCCCTTGTGGAAGTCCACACCAGTCATACAAAGATTTCCCTGCTAAGCACCCGGCATCTACAACAGGAGGTAGCAGAGAAACTGGAAAGCCCCGTTCTTTTAATCTAAAACACAAGAATAGAAAAGCTCTAAATCTTGATTTCTAAAAAAAACAAAAAATATAATCAGTATAGTTACATAAGCTATTAAAGTTACAAAAATAAACTTAAATCAAGAATGTTAATATTTTAAGCCCATGTCAGTTAGGCCATGCTCTAGAAAAATGATGAATGATGTGGAACTTGTCCTTATTGGTGGCACGCTTTACCACTTTCAGTGATACACAGCAGTTCTACAAGGGTCCATAATGAGAAAAGCCTGCAAGTACATGGATACCCCATTTGGGTTTTTGGAAAAAAAAAAAAAAAAACTCAAGAGCACTGAAGAGCCACCTACGTCACTGTGGGCCACAGCCAATGGACAATGTCACTTACTGACTTGTGTTCTTCAGTGGGCATTATATATGGGATGGCCTGTGTAAAAGCATGCTGCTAATCCCATAATGATTAAAACTAATGTTATCCTTTACAGCTATGACTAGGGCGTGGTTTAGTGTAAGGAGGTGGGCTTTATTGTAAAGGCAGTGGGGCTGATTTACTAAAACTGGAGAGTACCAAATCTGGTGCAGCTGTGCATGGTAGCCAATCAGCTTCTAACTTGTTCAATGAAAGGGATTGTAAAGGTACGTTTTTTTTTTTTTAATTAACAAACATGTTATACTTACCTGCTCTGTGCAAGGATCCTCCTTTATTGGGGTCCCCCGCGGCGTTCCTGGCTCCTCCTCTTTTCGAGTGCCCCCATGGAGAGCCGCTTTCCATGAGGGCGGGTGTGCTCCCAAGTCCTGCTGCTGCGTCCATTGACACAGACAGCAGGACTTGGCCCCACGGCCTCCTGTGGCGCCCGCGTCACTGGATTTGATTGACAGCAGCAGAAGCCAATGGCTTCCGCTGCTATCAATCTATCCAATGAGAACCCGAGACAGCAGCTGGAGCCGCTGTGCTCATCCCTGTCGCTGGAATGATCGGCTCAGGTAAGAAAAAGGGGGTGGGGGGGTGCTGCAGCACAAAAGGTTTTTCACCTTAATGCATTCTATCCGTGAGGGTTTACAACCCCTTTAAGCTTTGACAAAAAAACTGGAAGCTAATTAGTTCATATGCAGAGCTGCACCAGATATTGTACTCTCCAGTTTTAATAAATCATCCCCAATGTTTTATGTTTAGATAGTAAACAATACTTTCCTATTTTCACTCAATTATAGTAGCAAATGCAGTGCATCAGAGCCAACAATGCTGGCTTGACAGCAATGAAGAATAATGTAACAATTTTCAAGTCTTGCAGGAGATCAGGCACCGATCTCTGCACATTGGTTTGCCTGTTCTCCCCATACCTGAAATTTATATATGCAAATGAAAGGCAGCCTGTTTTACTAGACAGAGTTATGTGACATTTTATTGCACATGGTATCTAACTGCAGCTTTAGTTTATACTGTGAGATCATGCTACAGGTCTGCTTTTAACTGCTTGGTGTGACAGACCTAGCCGGGAGAGAGACTTTTGGAGGGGACTGTATGCTAGCCTCTTGCCGATCGATCGTGGGCCCTGGCATTTGGGGGAACGGTGTTCTTTGTGAGCTGTTTGCCTGGGGACCCTTGAGGTGGTATTACTGTGGATTCGGGTCCTGGTCCCCCAGGACACACAGACTCTGGGGACCCTGGATTTGCCATATTGGAATAGTGACCGATTCATACCGTTGGGACTCCTACTGTTAAATGCTAATGTCATCAATTCCAGCTACCTGTCTGTTGTCTGCTAAAATGTGTATTGTAAATAAGTCTCTAGTATGGGATCTAAGAGTCATTAGATCCCCATTGTTGTTTGTGTTTAATTAACTCTGCTATTGTGATAATGTTGATTGGATTTTCTGAACTACAAGATGGCCAGTCTGGCCTAAAAGGTAATGTCTGAGTCATCTAGGCTGTCTAAGGGGATTAGTTAATTAGCTTGTGTTAATTAGGTTACAGCTGTATTGGTAGAGTAATATGAGCAGGAGGTCTGCACCTCCTCTTTTAGTGTATAAAAGAGCCTGTATATTGCAATAAAGGAGATTCCTGGTTGAACTTGCATACAGCCTGCCTGGTGTTTGTTCTGAGCTATCACAACTGGGTTAGAACGGCACATAGCTGTAGTTCTAAGCCCGGAGCATTGGATGACCAAGCAATCAGATGGTGTGATCTGCAATCTGATTCTATAGCAGCAGAGGAGTGTCGGGAGAGTGGAACTGAGCGAGCAAGGGGCTCGTTACACTTGGTATCTGACTGCAGCTTATGATGCATGGTATCTATCTGCAGTATTAGTTTACATTGTATATACATAGTACAGGTTTATTAATGCTTTATAAGCCTAGGCCAGCGCAGCTTCTAGTAATCAACTGGATTCCTGATGCCAAACACAGTTAAGAAACAAACAAACAAACATGCTTGGCATGCTGGATATAAACAACAACCTTGCTTTTTTTAATAATAAGCCCTAGAAGAGTTTGATACAATCTTTTAGAGATAAAAAGGAAATACCACCACTTCAGCCCCGGACCATTTGGCTGCTGAATGACCAGGCCATTTTTTGCAATACGACACTGCGTTGCTTTAACTGCTTGCCGACCGCCTTACGCAGATATACTGCGGCAGAGGGGCTCGTACAGGCAGAATCACGTGCCTGTACGTTCCCCTTTAAGAGGCGGCCAGCGGGCGCACGCGGCAAGCTCCATGAGTCGGGTCATGGGTCCCGCGGACTCGATCGCCGCGGGGATACCCGCGATCGCCTCACAGGGAGGAAGAACGGGGAGATGCTAATGTAAACAAGCATCTCCTCGTTCTGCCTAGTGACAGTGTCACTGATCTCTGCTCTCTGTCATCGGAGCAGAGATCAGGGACATGTCACACACAGCCATGCCCCCCCACAGTTAGAAACATGCCCCTAGGACACACTTAACCCCTACACTGCCACCTAGTGGTTAACCCCTTCACTGCCAGTGTCATTTACACAGGAATCAGTGCATTTTTATAGCACTGATTGCTGTATAAATGACAATGGTCCCAAAAATGTGTCAAAAATGTCCGATGTGTCCGCCATAATGTCGCAGTCACGATAAAAATCGCTGATCGCCGCCATTTAAAAAAAATGATTATTAATAAAAATGCCATAAAACTATCCCCTATTTTGTAAACGCTATAACTTTTGCGCAAACCGATCAATAATCGCTTATTGCGATTTTTTTACCAAACATATGTAGAACAATATGTACCGGCCTAAACTGTGGAAAAAAATAGTTTAATATATTTTTGGGGGATATTTACTATAGCAAAAAGTAAAAAATAATGCGTTTTTTTTTCAAAATTGTCGCTATTTTTTTGATTATAGCGCAAAAAAAAAAAACCACAGGGGTGATCAAATACCACCAAAAGAAAGCTCTATTTGTGGGGAAAAAAAAGGACATCAGTTTTGTTTGGGAGCCACGTCGCACGACCGCGCAATTGTCAGTTAAAGCGCTGCAGTGCCGAATCGCAAAAAGTGCTCTGGTCAGGAAGGGGGTAAATTCTTCCGGGGCTGAAGTGGTTAACTGACAATTGTGCGGTCGTGTGACGTTGTACCCCAACAAAATTGACGTCCTTTTTATTTATTTATTTTTTTAAATAGAGCTTGCTTTTGGTGGTTTTTGATCATCTCTGCGGTTTTTATTTTTTGTGCTATAAAACAAAAACAAAAACAAAAAAAAAATAGAAATAATATTTTGTACTTTTTGCTATAATAAATATCCCCAATTTTTTTTTTAAAAAAGCAAATTTTTTTCTCAGTTTAGATCGATATGTATTCTTCCACATATTTTTGGGTAATAAAAATCACAATAAGCGTATATTGATTGGTTTGTGCAAAACGCTATAGCATCTACAAAATAGGGGGATAGATTTATGGCATTTTTATTATTTTTTTTACTTTTTTTTTTTTTACTAGTAATGGCGGCGATCTGCGATTTTTATCGGGACTGCGACATTATGGCGGACACTTGACACATTTTTGAAACCATTGAGAATTATACAGCAATCAGTGCTATAAAAAAAACGCACTAATTACTGTGTAAATGTCGCTGGCAGGGAAGGGGTTAACACTAGGGGGCTCTCAAGGGGTTAATTGTGTTCCCTGACTGTGTGTTCTAACTGTGGGGGGAGGGGACTGACTATAGGAGATGACAGATCATGGTTCCTAGCTATTAGGAACTCACAATCTGCCTCTCCTCAGCTTACAGAGCAGGGATTTGTGCGTTTACACACACACACACGCGTCCCTGTTCTGCCTCTTGTGCTGGCGACCACTGGCCCCGAGCATCGGCACCCCCGCAATGCAGCGCGCGCCTGCTATCCTGCTTAAAGGAGCCGACGTACAGCTACAACCGGTCCGCGGGATCGTGCTGACCTGCCGCAGTATAATGACGGCGGCTGGTTGGCAAGTGGTTAAACGCTACACTTGGTTCTACCATAATAATTCACTTACATGTCAACATTCCAAGTTTTAGTCCTGGTGTTAAAGTATCCCCAACTAGCTGCATTCTGAACAGACATCAGGGGTGTCTTCATCCCGCACAGCATAGAAACCACGTAGTCCTGGATTGTCCCTGCTGCGTCGTATTCACAGAGAAAGTCTGGTCTGTCCAATAGCGGAAAAGTGTCAAATTAATTAAGAGCATACAAATACTAAAAGGTTGTAGACATTTTATACACACATTTATATTATTAAAGCTGAAGTTTAGCTAGGGAAATTCTAACATAATTACCTTGTCGATCTTGTACCAATGTAAGTATGTATGAACCATTGTGAACCAAAAAAAGCTGAGTTAGACTTACCGGTAACTCCTTTTCTGAGAGTCTTCCAGGACAGCCCATGAGACCTTGGGCTCCTCCTACCAGGACAGGAAACACGTCACCCCCACCAGATAAAAGGGCGGTCCTCCAGGCCCATGTCAGTATTCTCAAGAACCGTAGGACCCTGCAAAACATATGCATAATACACATAACTTCAGACAATACCGGGTGGGAATCCGGCTGTCCTGGAAGACTCTCAGAAAAGGAGTTACCGGTAAGTCTAACTCAGCTTTTCTCCAAGCGTCTTCCAGGACAGCCCATGAGACGATGAGCCAGAACTTACCAGTCTAGGGAGGGACAACTGCCTGAAGGACCTTACGACCAAACGCCTGCTCCTGAGCTGATAGGAGATCCAGGCGATAATGTTTAATGAAGGTCGAGTAACTGGACCAAGTGGCAGCCCTGCAAATTTGTTCCGGTGAGGCACCCGCCCTCTCAGCCCAAGACGTAGACAAGGCTCTAGTTGAGTGCGCAGTAACAAAAGGTGTAGGGACCTCCCTAATTTTGTAAGCTTCCAAGATGGCTTGCTTTATCCATCTAGCCAATGTGGCTTTAGATGCACTATTCCCCTTGTGAACTCTAGAAAAGAGGACAAACAAGGCATCAGTTTTCCTAAAGGTCTTCGTGACCTCAAGATAGACCAAGAGAATCCTTCTTACATCTAGAAAACTAAATTTTCTTTCTAAGTCGCCCTGTGGCGAACTACAGGTTGGCAATACAATGTTCTGAGATCGGTGGAATGTACTTGCCACCTTGGGAAAAAAACCTGGATCGGTTCGTAACACAACTCGATCCTCAAAAATCGTGAGGAAGGGCTCCCTAACTGATAGGGCCTGCAACTCACTTACCCTATGAGCTGAGGTAACAGCTATAAGGAACACAGTTTTTAATGTAAGTAACTTAACTGACATACTTTCCAGAGGTTCAAACGGAAATTCTACCAGAGTTTGAAGTACTAGGGACAGATCCCACGTTGGACAACTTCTCACTACTACTGGTCTGGCCCTAGAGATAGATTTGAAAAATCTGGCTATAGTGGGATTTTCCAGGAGAGAAAACTGGAGGAACACACTAATAGCTGCCGCCTGTACCTTTAAGGTACTAACAGAAAGACCTTTGTCGACACCCTCTTGGAAAAATTCCAAAATAGACGGAATATCATGAGTTAATCTATCATTTTCAGATAACCATGAGTTAAACCTTTTCCAAACTTTGGAATATATGGCTCTAGTAACTGGCTTCCTGCAATTAACGAGAGTCCTGACTACTTTGTCAGAGAACCCTTGGGCGCTCAGTATCTTTTCTTCCGATACCAGGCCGTCAAGTTTAAGGAAACCACCTGAGGGTGTGATACTGGACCCTGCAATAATAGGTCTTCCCTTTTCGGAAGACTCCACGGAGGCTCTGAAACCAGAGACTGTAGCAGGGAAAACCATGGCCTCTTGGGCCAAAACGGGGCAATTAGAATCTGTCTCTTCCAGCCGAAACTTCCGGAGGACTTCTGGAATCAACCTGATTGGCGGAAAGGCATAACATAGGCCTGGAGGCCACGGGTTCGCCAGAGCATCGATCCCCAAGGCTTGGTCTGCCGGGTTCATGGAAAAGAATATCTCCGTCTTGCGGTGGTTTCGGTTTTTGCGAACAAATCCGCTACCGGATAACCCCATCTCTTGGTGAGGTCTGCAAAGACTTCGGGATGAAGGGACCAGTTGTCTCGGTCTATCCTGTGACGGCTGAGATAATCTGCCAGGCAATTGTTTTTCCCCTTCAGGTGTACAGCAGAAATGGAGGCAAGATTCCCCTCTGCACATGAAAGGATCTCCTGGGCAATGGACTGAAGCCTCCGGCTTCTCGTGCCTCCCTGCTTGTTGATATACGCGACTGTCGCTATATTGTCTGACAGGATTTGGAGGTTGTGACCCCTGATCTCCATCTGAAAAGACTGGAGGGCTCGCATCCGTGGTAATCCTTCGGGAAATGGGAAAGGACCATTGGAGACCTCCTGCTAGGTGCTGACCAGCTCTCCACCACCACAGGCTTCTTTTTATCCTGTCGGGAAGCCAGATCCTTGACTCCAGGGACCTTACGTCCCCGTCCCAGTTTCTTAAAAGAAACCTTTGTAACGGACGCTGACGGAGTCTCGCCCATGGTACTGCGGGAAAACATGAGGTCATAAGACCCACTGCCCTCGACACCTGTCTCAGAGAGACCGACTGGTTGGTCTGCAATGTTGACATAGTCTGGAACACTTTGGTAATCTTCTCCTGAGGAAGAAAAACTCTTTGGTTCACGGAGCAAAAATCGTAACCCAGATAAGTTACTTTCTGGGCCGGAATCAAGGACGATTTTTCTTTGTTTATTAGCCAGCCTAGGGACTGTAAGAAGTCCTGTACAGCCTGGAGATCTTCCAACAGCCTTTGGTATGATTTTGCCACTATCAGGAGGTCGTCTAAGTAAGGGATAACCGTTATTGCCTTTAATCTTAGAGGAGCCAGCACTTCCCCCAACACCTTCGTAAAGATGCGTGGGGCTGAGAAAAGACCAAAGGGGAGGGCCTGAAATTGAAAATGTCGGGTCCCCATACCCGTCTTCACTGCCAATCTCAAAAACTTTTGGAAGGCTGGATGGATAGGGATGTGAAGATAAGCATCCCTTAAGTCCAACGTGGCCATAAAGCAGTTTGGGTATAGTAGGTTTTTGATTGTAAAAACCGTCTCCATACGGAAATGCTTGTATCTGATGGACTTGTTTAAGGTCCGGAGATTCAGGATAAGTCAAAACTTTCCTGCCGGCTTTCTGCTCAATCTCCCTCCCACTGGGGAACACAAGTCACTGCGGCTTGGCGGGCTGTTGAGGAGGGTTAAATAGCACTCCCCCTTTGCCTCTGCCTTTGTGCCCAGTCCAATGCTTTTTCGGCCTGCTGTCCTTTTCTCTAGGACTCTGTTGCCTGTTTTGGCCACGAAAAATTTTTCTGGCTGTCTGAACTCTCTTTTTCTCTGGAAACGCCTTTTTCTTATCAGCCGTGCGTTCCAGTGCCTCTTGTAGACCTGGGCCAAATAAATGATCGCCAGTTAAAGGAAGGCCACAAAGGCGCAACTTGGAGGCCGAGTCCCCTGACCAGGTCTTAAGCCAAAGGCTTCTCCTGGCCGAGTTCACTAGAGCCGAAGTCCTGGCTGACATTCTTACCGACTCAGCGGAAGAATCTGCCAAAAAACCCACTGCCTGAAATAGGAGAGGAAAAGACTTTAAAATTTGCTCTCTGGGAGGTACCTGCTGACAGATGTGACTGAATCTGAGTCAACCAAACCTCCAGATTTCTGGCCACACAAGTGGAAGCCAAAGCTGGTTTCATGTTTCCAACTGCTGAGTCCCAGGCTCTGTGGAGAAGGATATCCCCCCTCTTGTCCATCGGATCCTTAAGCGTACCCATATCATCAAACGCCAGGTCCGAGTTTTTTGAAACTTTTGAAAGAGGTGCGTCTAACTTGGGATTCTTATTCCATGGCTGCGCAGTGTCCTCATCAAAAGGAAACCTCCTTTTTAGGTTACTAGAGAAGAATGGTTTTCTCTCAGGATTATCCCATTCCAGTTTAATAGTATCAACCAAAGAACTATGAACTGGAAACACTCTTGATTTTCTCTTATGTAATCCTTTATACATAAGATCATGTTTGGATAACTGAACCTCTTCCTCTTTTAATTCAAGGGTAGTATAGATAGCCTTTAATAAGTCATCTACATCCTCAACAGATAACTTAAATCTTGAGCCTCGAGTGGATTCTCTATCTCTGGGCTCTGTATCTGACCCTGATTCTTCCAGAGAAGAACGGGTAGATCTGACCTCAGCCTCAGAGTCTTCACTCTCTGCCTGCTGCGGAGTGCTTACTGACGCCTTCAGTGAAGACGGACTCTCTGCTGGAGAACTGAAGGTGGACGCAAGGTCATCCCTAACAGAAGTAAGCATCTTCTGGCAAGAGGCAACCGGGTCATTTACTAGGCCTTCTATACAGGTGCGACAAACTGCTTTGCTCCATGAGGAGCTCAATTTGTTTGCGCAAACCGCACATTTCCTTTTAAGTGGCTGCGCTTGGGCCTTGTCCTGAGTCTTGGTCTGCAAGACAAAATAAATGACCCACAATGTAATTAAAGCCACACAATCACTCCGTAACACCACGTGCAGGAGGGAGGAAATGTGTCCCCTTACACCCACTACTACAGAGGGGGGAGGGAACACTCACAGGGATAGCAAGGTGGTGACAGAACACCCCAGGCTTACCTGTGAGGTGCTGGTGTTGGGAACTGCATCCGCTGCCTGTGCAGGTACTGCAGGAGGATCCATTCTGCCCCTCTTGGTCATCCACAGCCTGGCTGCTTAACACCAAGAAACACCAGCAGCCAGCGTTCTCTGTTCGCGCCGTTTATGAAGACTGGAACCTCGTCTCCGGCGCCCGATGATGATGTCATATGCCCTGGAAGTAACCCTCTCCAGGCACTTCCTGTGGGCCAGCTTGGAGCGCAATAGCTCCGCCCCCTCAAACGCTGCGGCTTCCTCCATTCCTTGCTCAGATCAGCCAGGCTGTCGGCAGGGAAGGACAACCGAAGCTCAGCTGAGCTAGAGTGCAATGCACTGCGCTAGGGGCACGACCTCACACCGGTCCTGGCCCTCTCCAGGCACTGAGGACAGAGAACAGCAACACAGCCAACCTCCCCAGCGGTGTGCTGCTTCTGGCAGAGGAAGAGGTAAGTGATATGCCCCAGAAAAAAGCCATACGAAGCCCCTGCTTATAAGGCCTATGGGAGCAGGTTCCATGAACATGTTACCCCCCGTCCGGAGGAAACACAAATAACTGACATGGGCCTGGAGGACCGCCCTTTTATCTGGTGGGGTTGACGTGTTTCCTGTCCTGGTAGGAGGAGCCCAAGGTCTCATGGGCTGTCCTGGAAGACGCTTGGAGAAAAACCTGTTATGCGAGCCGCTCAGGCTAGGGAAGGGGTGCCAGTCCACTGCTGTGATAGCTGGCTGGGGAGGGAACTCGTCCCAGCTCCAAATGTCAATATGTAGAAATGTGGATGTCCCTTTAGCCACACATCCAAACAAACCCACTCGTGGTGGTATGTGGCAACCTTAGCATGGGTTCCTGCCAGGCAGTGCCCCCCAACGCATTTTGTTTGGTCATGGAGCTTATTTCCTGGGGGCGGAGCTAAACACATTGAGGGCGTGACCTGGCAGGAGCCCAGGCTGAGGTTGCCACATACCACTATGAGTGGGTTTGCTTTGATGTGCAGCTAAAGGGACATGCACATTTCTACACAACTATGTACCATACCAGTGGGATCCCCATGGAAGCTGGAAATCAGTGTGTCAGGCATTGATACTTCAGTGATGTCCATTAACTTCCGGGTCCCACGCAGAGTGGCTGCCCTGCTGCATTGTGAACACAGGAGGTTGCTTGCTCAGCACGGGGAATGCAAAAGCATTCTCCGATTAGATGAGGTAGAGCTGTGACATCACAATCTCCACCTCACACAATCAAAGAACACTTTGCATTCACTGAGAAAATGCAAAATATTCTCTGAATGGTGCCGAGGGAGAGGGAAAAAAAAAAACAAAAAAACAAAACAAAAAAAAAAATAATCGCTTTTAAAGCTGCTGCTTCTGCTCTTTCCATACATTAAACAATTCAGTACAGCATATCTGTCAGATTTAGCCGACTCTCTGAATGGCCAGATTTACTGTAGTCTGGGCTACCAGCAGCTGAGGAGGAAAAGTGCCCAGCAGCCTAATCTACCTGTACACTAATTCAAAGTGTCAGATAAGTGAAGCTTTTAAAAGTAAATATCCTGATAAGAACTAGACACTACAATACATACTCAAAGCTTTAACATAAGGATCTTTACTTTAGCCATAGGACTGCAATGTTCAAATCTCATTGGAGTCAGCTGAAAGTAAAGGTCAATGAAAATAAAAAGATCCATATGCTTTGTGAGTTGTATGAATTGAGCCTTCGTGCCGGTTCACACTGGTGCGATGCCAAACATCGCACAGACATTGCATGTAATTCGCAGCGCACTGCCGTTCACATTACATGCGATGTCTGTATGGTGCGATATCAGCCATAGAGATAGTATGGCTGATATCGCACCGCATTCGGTGCAAACACGCACAGGACCCTTTTTTCTGTTCGGACCAGAATCGGATCGCATGGGTGTTCACACATATGCGATCCGATTCATGTCCGAACTGTCAGTTCGCAGTGCGATATGCGAACTGAACTGGGGGTGACGTTAACAATGTATTGACACTCCCCAGCGATTCGCATATGGCAGTGTGAACTGACATGCGATGCGGGAACACGCAGTGGATTCGCAGTGTTCTCGCATCGCACCAATGTGAACCGGCACTTATGCCTGCTTAACCTTCATTAGCCAGACAAGCCTCCTCTGTGTGCCTCTCTGATTTATTTTGACTTTATTAGAGATTTATATTATAGGACTTCTAGACTAAGCCCCATTTGGCTGCATCCTGTCCAATAACAGTGCACTGAATGTGAACAGAGGCACTCTTATTGGACAAGAAGATGGTAACCGGCATGATTAAGTCCCAAAATCAAGGAAGTATGGCCTTATGTAAGAAACTCCTAGACACAGAGTAGCAGATGTCTTATAGTGTCTGCTATAAAGCAGGGATTTAAAGTATTTTTGAACCCCTACCTTGTAAAACAACCCATTCAGTTTAAAATACAAAACAAAAAAGGCAAAACATTTGTGTATATTGTATATATTTTAAATATTATTAATACCTTTTTTCCCTATAAGTGATCGCATAACCTCTGTTCTCAGCTGCATAAGGAACTTGGAGAGGTGGGGGATGGAGAAACAGCAGTACAATAATTTTCCCATTAAATGGCTGTGCAGGAGGGGTGAGGGGGCATGTCAGCACTAGTAAGACCACTGGAGGACAGGCAGGTTGTTTACTCAACACAGCCAGAAAGCAGACCATGCTGGGAAGGATGTGCTCTCATGCCCAACTTGGTCAGTTTAAAAATCGGAAAGCAGGGGGACTGGCGGGATCACCAGGTATTTCACACAAAAAAAATAATCAATAAGACCAGTATACTTTTTATCACATGCTACAACACATATAAGGAATATGAAAGGTTGTTATTCTTTAACCACTTGAGGTCCAGGCCATAGCCGAATGACGGCCACAGCGCGGACCTCAATTTCCAGGAGGCCGTCATGGGACGTCCTCCCCTGTGCACGCGCACCGCCCACACCCTGCAGGGCGCGCGGTGCGGGCGCTTTGATCACCGAGTCACGGAGACTCGGATGATCACAGATCCGAGTAAGGGGTTGATCCCGACCCCTTACCATGTGATCAGCTGTCAGCCAATGACAGCTGATCACATGATGTAAACAAAAGCTCGGTAATCGGTTTCGTTTTCTCCTCACGCTGACAGCGTGAGGAGAAAAAAAAGCCGATCACCGTCTTATGTTAAAAGGGACATCGGTCCCGAAGAGGGAGGAGGCACATATGCCTCATCTGAGCCTAGCAGTGCCATCTGTCATTGCCACCTGCCAGTGCCCAGCAGTGCCACCTATCAATGCCCACAAGTGCCACCTATCAATGCCCACAAGTGGTGCCAATCAGTGCCACCTAGCAGTGCTGTCATCAGTGTAAGCAATCTGTGCCCATTATTGCCACTCATCAGTGCCCATCACTGCCACCCATCACTGCCGCCTCATCAGCGTACATCAATGAAGGAGAAAAATTACCTGTTTTCAAAATTTTATAACAAAATATAAAAAAATATATACTTTTTTTTTTTTAAATTCGGTCTTTCAAGTTTAACAAAAAATAAAAACTGCAGAGGTGATCAAATACCCCCAAAAGAAAGCTCTATTTGTGGGGGGAAAAAAAATGATAAAAATTTCATTTGAGCACAGTGTTGTATGACCGCGCAATTGTCATTCAAAGTGCGACAGCGCTAAAAGCTGAAAACTGGTCTGGACAGGAGGGGGGGGGGGGTTAAATGCCCAGTAAGCAAGTGGTTAACTTATAATATTTAAAACAGTTGAGAGGGTCACTTCAAGAAGCTGATATCCAGATAAAAAAAAAAAAATCAATCTAAGATTTAGCAAGCACACAAATGGTTGGGCGATTCGTATGAAATATATTACCTGTTCTTTAAGTACCAGAATATTGTAGCACAACCGAAGCCTGAAGCCACGCTGAGGTGGGACTGTGGCGGAGGTAAAGAGGACAGGAATTCTGTACTACATCGTCCATCCTCCCAGGTAATGAGATGGCTGACTTCTCTGGGTTCAAAGAATCGCTGGTTTACACTGTTTATCCAGTGACATCCTTATAGAAAGTAAACAGGAGATTTCAGGTCACAGTCCAAAGTGTATTTTTTTTTTGTTTTAGACAGCCCAATTTTTTTTGTATAGTGTGAAAGATTTTACGCCATGAGAATCGTGATAAAATCGTGATCTTTTTATTCTAAGCAAAAAAAACCTGATTCTCATTTTGGCCAGAATCGTGCAGCTCTACTAGCTGTGTATAAATCTATAGCTGAAAACACTAAACTACACACAAAGTGCTTTGTCTCAAGCTGATATTATCTATACCAATTCCCTCTGGATACTACACCTTGGCTTGACTTCCAGAAGACGACCCCATGCATTTGTCCAGACACTCCTATCCGGGACACCTTCTGCAGCTTTTCCCTGGGTAGGGCACCCAAGCAATCATTTAGGGCTCTTATTATCTGGATGACATCTTGCTCTTTTCCCTGGAAGAAGATAATATTTGAAATCATAAGGTCATGGTAAGTTCTTGACATAGTAACTATACTTTTTCCTCAATACTTGCAATAGTTCCTGTAACAAGCCCCTTGCTCGCTCGATTCCACTCTCCCGACACTCCTCTGCAGCTATAGAATCAGACTGCAGATCGCAACATCTGATGGTTCGGTCATACGATGCTCCGGGACTAGAACTACAGCTATGTGCCGTTCTAATCCAGTTGTGTAGCTCAGAACAAACACCAGGCAGGCTGTATGCAAGTTCAACCAGGAATCTCTCTTTATTGACAGGAATACAGTCTCTTTTATACAATAAAAGAGGAGGTGCTCATATTACTCTAACAATACACCTGTAACCTAATTAAACCTAATTAACATGAGCTAATTAACTAATCCCTTTAGACAGCCTAGATGACTCAGACATGACCTTTAGGCCAGACTGGCCGTCTTGTAGCTCAGAAAACCCAATCAACATTATCACAATAGCAGAGTTAATTAATACAAACAATGGGGATCTAATGACTCTTAGATCCCATACTAGAGACTTATTTACAATACACATTTTAGCAGACAACAGACAGGTAGCTGGAATGGCCCTCTGTCGAAGTCAGGATATGACGAAACGCGTCAGTGTGTGGCTTACGCGACGTAGGAAGTGACGTGTGCGCTCCACCACAGCCAGCTACACAACCAGGAAGTGGACGACGCTTCCTGGGCAGCGGTACTGGCATGTTGCGGTGAAGTAAAACGCTCCTTACTACCTGCTTGATTGATTGCAAGTCTACTATGAATATTAATGTACGTATATATATTGAAGGGTGGTGTGTGTATGTGTTGTAAGGGATGTACAGTCAATAAACAGGATTACGCTATGTGCGCCCCTCTCTTTGTTTTTGACTTATTGCGAGCCCTGAACATCTGAGATCCCTCTGAAGTGGTGTTAACAGCAGCTGGTGGCGTGAATTGTTGTTCTTTTGGATGCTTTATTACTTTCTAGCTCTGGTGAGTTTAACCCCCTGAGGGGAGTGTGTTCGCACAGGGTGGAATCTTGAGTGATCGGTGGAAGGTGCACGTTGAGAATTTTTTCCATGATCACCTAATGAACGCTTTATGAACTGCACTCTGAACTCTACATCACTTTTCTTCTAAAGGACTTTTTTGCATGTGTAGTTGGCCGCATGTTTATCATAGTTTGCTCAACATTAGCGCTGTTTAGTGTGACATTTTAGTCTGTTTTTAGATTACTTTTAAACACTGTCTATTACCTTTTAGGTAGCTGGAATTGATGACATTAGAATTTAACAGTATGAGTCCCTATGGTATGAATCAGTCACTATTCCAATATGGCAAAACCAGGGTCCCCAGAGTCTGTGTGTCCTGGGGGACCAGGACCCGAATCCACAGTAATACCACCTCAAGGGTCCCCAGGCATACAGCTCACAAAGAGCACCGTTCCCCAAATGCCAGGGCCCAGGATCGATCGGCAAGAGGCTAGCATTCAGTCCCCTCCAAAAGTCTCTCTCCCGGCTAGGTCTGTCACAGTTCATCTGTACATTAATGTCATGAGGCAGTGAATGGTTAGCAAATGTTGCATCCCCTTATATACTTCATGTGCAGGTGGAAGGTAACACATCCCATAATAACCGGAAATCATAAAAGAAAGATCTTGGACTTTTGAGGCACCAAAAATATTGCTTAAAAAGAACACTTTATATATCCAATACAATAACTCCAAGCAGCAAACAACCTCCATTATTGGACACCTCCCGAAGTATCACTGTCTAGCTAGCATATTATGTGGATGCATACATATGAATATAGGAATTGACATATAATGCTAGCTGGGCAGTTACACAACTCTGAAAATATATCCCCTGTTCCTATCTATGGCTTTTTTTGTAAACTAGCTGAACTGGATGTATAAATATTTTTTTTTAAGCTTAATTTTTGTGCCTCAAAAGTTCAAGGTCTGTTTTATGATCTCCTGCTGCATGTCACATTCGCTGCTTTATCTACAAAATATAAAAAAAACTTTGGAAAACATAAGGCTGCTTTCACACTGGGGCGGTGGGGGCGTCGGCGGTAAAATAGCTAGTGGTGTGGTTTTAACCCCCGCTGGCGGCCGAAAAAGGGTTAAAACCGCTCGCATAGCGCGGCTATAGCCGCGGTATTGCCGCGGCATAGCCGTGCTGCCCCATTGATTTCAATGGGCAGGAGCGGTTTAGGAGCGGTGAATACACCGCTCCAAAGATGCGGCTTGCAGGTGTTTTTTTCTTGTCCTGCCAGCGCACCGCTTCAGTGTGAAAGCCCTTGGGCTTGCACACTGAACAAACAGTAGCGGCTGTTTTGGGTCGGTTTGCAGGTGGTATTTTTAGCGCAATAACACCTGCAAACCGCCCCAGTGTGAAAGGGCTCTAATACAGGGCTTGACACATTTGCTTTGAATCTAGGAGTCAGCTAAAAAAGTAAGGAGGCATTTTAACTAACAAATCTTACAGCTGGAACATGTAACATGTTCCCGAAGGTGAACTTATCCTCTAACCCAGGGGTAGGCAACCTTTTGAGCACAGTGTGCCAAAAATTTTTTTCAAAGAAATTGAGCGTGCTGCTTTTAAAATAAAAAATGTGAACTTCACACTCAATCACGAAAAGGATTTTTTATAAAGTAAATGTTGTAAACTACTTTAGTAGTGAGAAATTAACATCCTGCACTCTCACTCCTCAGATCAGCTCAAATTCCTGCAACTTCACACCTCAGATCACTGTCTCCCTGCAGATCTGCCCCACGAATTTACCCCCTCTCTCATCTGCCCCACCACTGTACCCCCTGCTCATCTGCCCCACCAATGTTCCCCCTTTCTCATATGCCCCACTACTGTACCTCCATGCATATCTGCTCCACCACTGTAACCCACTGCTAATGTGTTCCACCGCTGTATCTCCTTTCTCTTCTGCACATCTGCCCCACCTCTGTACCCCCCTGCTCCTCTACCCCACCACTGTAACCCCCTGCTCATCTGGCCCAACACTGAACCCCCCCCCCCCGCTCATCTGTTCCACCACTGTAACCCCCCTGCTCATTTGTCCCATCAATGTACCCCTTTTTTCATCTGCCCCACCAATGTACCTCCCTGCACATCTGCTCCACCGCCGTATCCCTACGCTCTTCTGTCTCATTTTCTTATTTGTCCTAACACTGAACCCATCTGCTCATCTGCCCCACCAATGTACCTCCTGCACACCTGTCTCACCTCTGCACCCCCCTGCTCTTCTGCCCCACCTCTGTTACCCCTGCTCTCCCCACCACCACTGTAACCCCTGCTCTCCTGCCCCACCAATACACCACCTTGCACGTCTGCCCCAACACTGAACCCCCCTGCTCATCTGGCCCATCACTGTACCCCCCTGCTCTTCTGTCCCACTGCTGAACCCCCTTCTCATCTCTTCCACCACTGTACCTCCCTGCACATCTGCCCCACCGCTGTACCCTCCTGCTCTTCTGTTCCACCTCTGAACCCCTGCTGCTCACTTTCCCCACCGCTGTACCCTCTTCTCAGCTATGATATGCAGAGTTGTGAAAGGAAGCAGAGATGAGACACATCTACTTGTTCTGGCACACTCATCCTGCTGATCCACCTCTCACATCCAGCCCATGTGCTTGTATATGATGCCATATACAGTACAAGCATCTGGAATGGATGCACAATGATGACCTCAGGTCAGGGGTATTTTCTGAAAGCAGTGGGCCTGTGTGCAGGATCATAAGTTGGGCCCCCGCAGCTGAGAAAAAGTGCGGCGCTCTGCGCCACAGGAAAAGTTGGGTGTGATTCCCATTGCACTGAATACTGGCTCTGGTTTAAAGGGACACAGAGTGCAGAGGGTTTCAGTAGTAAGTGACGCAAAGGTTTAGGAATAATTTCAAAAAAGTGTCCCACTGACACTTCCCTGCGCTGCTCTGCTGATGGGGAGGGAGTCTGGAGGCTTCGCGTGCCAGGGGTTGCCTGCCCCTGCTCTAACCCTTTCACAGCCAGAGCAGTTTTTGCACACGTTTTAGGCCTGAAGATTACATAAAACCCTCAAACATTATATATTTTCTGAAAGCAGACACCCTGGAGCATAAAATAGGGGTAGTTCTCATGGTTTTTTTTATGTTACATGATATTACCACAAAGGTCTAGGAAACACAGTAAAAGTTAATTTTAGGGGGTACAAAAACAATAAATTACCCAATTTTTTGTTAAACTATAAGGCCCCTTTTACACTGTCAGACCGTACAGGTCCGCCTGTCAGCGGACCTGAACGGGTGCTACATGTTAGTCTATGGAGCGACGGATGTCAGCGGTGACATGTCCGCTGACATCCGACCCGGTCCGATCCGCTAAAATCGGACGCATGGCCCTACGTTCGCATCTGTCCCTGGTGGATCGGATCGGGTGAGATCTGATGAAAAACAGACATGCTGTCTGTTTGCGTCCGATCTCTCCATAGCAATCAGCGGTGCTCAACAAGCCCCTCCCCGCTCAGTGAGCAGAGAGGGACCTGTCATCCGCCGGCTCAGCGGAGATCAACGGAGAGATCTCCCACTGAGCTGGTGGACTCCGTGGCAGCGGATCCGCCTCGTGAGAATGAAGCCTAAAAGCCGAGGTTACATTGAGTAAATAGATACCCATGTCAAACCTTAAACATGTCAGTACCCTATATTTTCCATAGATGGAGCATTAAAAGCCCCCTATAGGTCATCAGTTTAGTGTTATGAAGGAGGTCTGGTGCTAGAACTATTGCCTCATTCCGGCGTGCGCGGTGATATGTAACGTGTATGGCAAGCGATGTGATTATTTGATATGTAACGTGTATGGCAAGCGATGTGATTATTTTTTTTGGGTGACAGGTTTTCTTTAATGAGACATGCAGGGTCTTTTAGATCCTGTGCTCCACTGAATGGACTGCAAAAAGCACTGCATTACATTCTTTCACGGCCTTGATGGCCGGGGTAACTGTCAATGGGGAAGGGACGATCACCACTGGGCTATAAAAATGGAAAAAAAAAAACCCCACCACATTTTTTTTTTACTTCTTGCTATAAAACATATCCAATAAGAATTTAAAAAAAAATGAATTTCTTCATAAATTTAGGCCTATATGTACTCTACTACATATTTTTGGTTAAAAAAAATCCCAATAAGTGTACAGTATGTTGATTGGTTTATGCAAATGTTATAACGTCTACAAACTATGGTGCATATACAGGATTTCTCTCTTTTTTTTTATATATACTGGTAATGGCGGCAATCAGCATCTTATAGCAGGACTGTAATAGTATGGTGGGTGGTCTGACACTTTGTGGGAACCAGTGACAATACAGTGATCAGTGCTAAAAATATACACTGTCACTGTACTAATGACACTGGCTGGGAAGGGGTTAACATCTAGGGAAATCAAATGTGTGCCTTACAGTGCTTAGTGTGTACTGTGAGGTGCTTTTACTAAGAAACAGAAACCAGCTCTGTCCTGTCTTCCTCCTCACTGATCAGCGGGTACCGGCAGTCATCCATTGGCTGGCACCCGCTGATCAGCTTGTGCTGTGGCTAATCACTAGGTATGTGATCTGGCACAGGAGAGCCACTCATATGTGAGGTGGTCGGCAAGTGGTTAATGGCAACCCAATGGATGTGCTTTGCACTGCTACCAGGCGATGTAGTGCACTGCATTGCAAAGAAGTAAATGCACCTCTTTTGGTGCATTCTGTAGCGTTAGGCAGCCAATTAAAAGAAAGGGCTGCCTCAACATAACACACGTTAATGCACTAAATAATGCATGTCAACCTGCTTGTGTTAATACACTGCAATAGTGCGAACTCAGCCTCAGTAGTGGGTAGGAATTTGTCTGTGTGAGTGAGATCCATATTAGCAATCTCCTCCAGAATCTCATCTATAGACTGCAATCATTAATGCACAAACCATTACACTTTAGAACTTAAGCCTCGTACACACGATCAGATTTTCCACCAATAAAACCGTGGACTTTTGTCCGAAGGGCGTTGGCGTACTACGTGTTTTTTCAGCTCTGTAGCGCCACCCTTTGGGCTCCTTCTGCTAATTTTGTGTTAGTAGAAGTTTGGTGAGTGTTGATTCGCGCTTTTCATTTCGCACTTTTCAGTTCGTTTCTGGAGTGGCCGTTCGTCAACCAGACATGTTGTGGAATCAGAGGAGAGAACGTGTTATTTATTATTGGCCTTGGAGTTATTGTTTTTACCCAAGTCCAGTCCAGGAGGAGGAGGAGGAGGAGTTCTTGGACCAAAAAGTGGTTGCTTTATTAATCGTGACCAATTATGTCATATGCCTTTGCTGCGGGAGCTCCAGGAGAATAATCCAGATGTTTTTCTGAATTATTACCGGATGACGGACCCCTGTTTTTACCAACTCTTGGCATTGTTGACCCCCTATATTAAGAAGCAGGACACATGCATGGGGCTTTTATTTTATTTTTTGGTTGAATAATAATGATTTGATTTGTTATTTTTTTCTATATTTTTGGATGCATAGAATGCACTTTTTGATTAGGTTCTATTGGCAGATAGCATGTCTAATTTTATTTGTTTTCTCTTTATAATGCACAATAAAAAAAATTGTGTAGAATAATGGTTGGCTATGTGTTTTACTTCAAATGACAGTTTGGGAGTAGGCAGTCACATTTAAAAAAATACAATGTAAAATTAACAAGGGACACCAACATAGTTGTATGTTTGTTCTTAAAAACTGCGGGATAATGGTGTTGTGGTAACTTGCCAAAAAAAAAAAAAAGTATAATAATATATATATATATATATATACACACACCATATATACTCGAGTATAAGTCGTTCCGAATATAAGTCGAGGCCCTAATTTACCACAAAAAAAAAAAATGGGAAAAACGTATTGACCCGAGTATAAGACGAGGGTGAGAAATGCACAGCTACTGTAAGTGGAAAAGAGGGTCAACAATGCCAATTTGCAGCATCACTGTTCCCATTTGCAGCCATAGGTCCCTTGAACTTCAAACTCGGTAGTTAAGGGTTCCTAGATGCCCCCTAGCTGCAGCCAAAATTTGGGGTCTCTGAACCCAAAGGGTCCCGAAATGACATTGCTGCAGATGGACACAGTTGACCGAATTTGGGGCCCTGTATCTCGGGGCCACTTAGTGCTAAGAACCCCAAATTTGGTGTGCAAACACAGTGAAACTAACACCATACAATTTCCAAAGCTGGGGTTTCTAGCACCAAGTGGCCTCGAGATACAGGGCCCCAAAATTCAGTTCAGAAAATGTCAAGCACTTTTTTGCAGCAGAGAATGACATTTTCCGAACCGGTTTTGGGGCCCCGTATCTCAGGGCCACTTGGTGCTAGGAACCCCAGCTTTGGATATGTTATGGTACCAGTTCCACTGGGTTTGCACACCAAATTTAGGGTTCCTAGCACCAAGTGACCCTGAGATATGGGGCCCCAAAGTCGGTTCAGAAAATGTCAAGCACTTTTCTGCAGCAGAGAATGACATTTTCCGAACCGAATTTGGGGCCCCGTATCTCGGGGCCACTTAGTGCTAGGAACTTCAGCTTTGGATATGTTGTGGTACCAGTTCCACTGGGTTTGCACACTAGCACTAAGTGGCCCTGAGATACGGGGCCCCAAAGTCGGTTCGGAAAATGAAATTTTTTGCTGCAGAAAAGTGCTTGACTGGAGTATAAGTCGAGGGGGGCACTTTCAGCACAAAAAAAGTGCTGAAAAATTCGACTTATACTCGAGTATGAATATATATATATATATATATATATATATATATATATATATATATATATATATTTCTTGATATCACTAGAAAAAAAAGCCTTTGAAAATGAGTTTGCAATAACTCAATCAGTATCACCAGCAAAGCAGCTTCATTATTATCCCATTAAAGAAGAGAATTGTGCGCTGAATTTCGAGATTTCATAATTTGCAGCGTCATCAATGTTAATTCTCCATTACAAACGCTAGTTTACAAGACTGACCGCTTCCAGCTCGTCCTTGCTTCTAAGCATTTGTGTTTGTACTTTGGACTTTTGTACACACGCTCGGAAAATCCGACAACATACATTTGTCCGCAGAATTTTTTTTAAAACCTGCCATTCAACATTTGTCCACGGAAAATCCGACAATTGTCCGATGGATTTTCCGCCAACAGCCTGACATCGAACATTTCCTGTCGGAAAATCTGATCGTGTGTACGTGGCTTAAGTCCAAACTTCAACTATTTTCCTTTCAATTTTGGATAAAGAGGAGGAGTTAGAACCCCTGTCAGGGTATATTACTGTCTGTTAGCAACACAGGAAGTGCAAATCTCCAGCGGGGACACAGATAGCAATTAAAGGCTGATGGAAAGTTTAGCCTTCCTCTGCTCTACAAAAATGTTTTTATTGCTTTTGTGGTCATGAAATAATCTGGGCCATGAGCAGTGTTCGGCTTTAGTGTATGCTCATCAGTGGACTTGGCTTTCAATCAAAAAAATTCTGTATTGATTTTTCCTCAAACATTTGTTGTGCTCCCAGTAGAGCTGCATGATTCTGGCTAAAATGAGAATCACGTTTTATTTTTTTTGCTTAGAATAAAAAAAAACACGATTCTCTCATGATTCTCGTGGCGTAACATCATCTTTCACATTACACAAAAAAAAAAAAAAAAAAAAAAAAAAATTGGGCTAACTTTACGGTTTAGTTTTTTGTTCTTTTTTTAAATTCATTAAAGTGTATTTTTCCCCAAAAAATTGTGTTTGAAAGACCGTTGCGCAAATACAGTGTTACATAAAATATTGCAACAACCGACATTTTATTCTCTAGGGCAGTGATGGCAAACCTTGGCACCCCAGATGTTTTGGAACTACATTTCTCATGATGCTCAACTACACTGCAGAGTGCATGAGCATCATGGGAAATGTAGTTCCAAAACATCTGGGGTGCCAAGGTTCGCCATCACTGCTCTAGGGTCTCTGCTAAAAAAAATATATATAATGTTTGGGGGTTCCAAGTAATTTTCTAGCAAAAAATACTGATTTTAACTTGTAAGCAACAAATGTCAAAAAAAGGTTTGGTCTTTAACCACTTGCTGACCAGCCGTCTTCTCTGCCCCGGCATTTCACAGCCGGGTGCCCACCGTGCGAGCCATGCTGCACATTGTGAATGGTCCCGCAGTCTTCTGTGACCTGTGATGTGTCCCATTAGAATGTGGTGGGGGGAGGAGGCTTGGGAGAAGAACTTCCGCTCGGATCACCTAGGCCAGGGATCTCCAACCTTCGGCCCTCCAGCTGTTGTGGAACTACACATCCCATGAGGCATTGTAAAACTCATTCACAGACACGACTAGGCATGCAGGGAATTGTAGTTGCTGAACAACTGGAGGGCCATAGTTTGGAGACACCTGACCTAGGCCAATGGACTCTCAACTCCTGTCCTCAGGACGCACTAACAGGCCAAGTTTGCAAGATAACTGAAATATATCACAGGTGATAGAATTTGCTGCTCAGTGATTGCAGTATTCTAGTCTGCATCTCCCCAAAGTAATACATAAAATCTGGCCCCTTTGTGGGTCCTGAGGACAGGTGTTGAGAACCACTGACCTAGGCCAGTGTTTCTCAACTGCAGTCCTGAAGTACCCCCAACACGTCATGTTTTCAGGATTTCCCCCAGATGAAACGGCTGTGGTAATTACTAAGGCAGTGAAACTGATCAAATCACCTGTGCAAAATAATGGAGAGCCTGAAAACATGACCTGTTGGGGGTACTTGAGGACTGGAGTTAATAAACGTTGACCTAGGTGATCCAAGAGGAAGTGGGAGCAGTTACCTTTCAAACCCAGGTATCCCCCCCCCCCCCCCCCCAAAAAAAAGTGCCATTTCGTGGTTTGCAAAAATATGAATGCAATCTATACACCGGGGGGAGAACCTCTGGGGGAATCTAGGATGGAAAATAGGGTTGTCCCGATACCACTTTTTTAGGACCGAGTACAAAGTACCGATACTTTTTTTCAAGTACTCACCGATACCGATTACCGATACTTTTTTTTAATGTCACGTGACAGTTTTTTTTTTTTTACTATTTTTTTTGGGGGGGGGGGGGGGTGAACGTTGTATGTGTGTGTGTTTTTTTTTTGTTTTTTTTTTACAATTTTTATTTTTTCCAATAATATTTTTTTATTCTTTATTGTTTTTTTTTTTTTTTTAATCAGCCCTTTTGGGGGGCTTTGGTGAGATATCAGGGGTCTTAACAGACCTCTGATATCTCCCCCTTGAGACAGAGGATAGAGATTCCCCAGTCCCTTTCTCTGCAGCGTCAGCTGCACTGAGAATGAATGGAGAGAACACAGCAGCTTCTCTCCATTCATAAACTGACACATCGTAATCACAGAAGATTACAATGTTTCAGTTATGTGAATGGACAGAGTCAGCTGACTCTCTCCATACACAAAGGAAGGAGGAGGGGGACGGAGGAACTAAGGGGAAGAACGGAGGGGAAAGATAAGGAGAGCAGAACGGAGGGGACAGATAAGAGAGGAATGCAGGGGACTGCGGAGAGGCACAGAGGAAAGGAGGGGGCACGGAGGAGGATGCAGTGACAGTCAGCTGTGAGCGATCACCGCTGTATGTCACTAAAGCTTGTGAAAGCCGCTGGGGGAGAATCTTGTAACTCCCCCACGTGCCGATCACAGCTGTCTTCTAGGTATCGGGGGAAGCATCGGGAGCATTTGCCCGAGTACAAGTACTTGGGCAAATGCTCGGTATCGGTGCCGATACCGATACTAGTATCGGTATCGGGACAACCCTAATGGAAAAGGACCTGGGGGTCCTAGTAGATGATAGGCTCAGCAATGGCATACAATGCTAAGCTGCTGCTAACAAAGCAAACAGAATATTGGCATGCATTAAAAAGGGGATCAACTCCAGAGATAAAACGATAATTCTCCCGCTCTACAAGACTCTGGTCCGGCCGCACCTAGAGTATACTGTCCAGTTCTGGGCACCAGTCCTCAGGAAGGATGTACTGGAAATGGAGCGAGTACAGAGAAGGGCAACAAAGCTAATAAAGGGTCTGGAGGATATTAGTTATGAGGAAAGGTTGCGAGCACTGAACTTTATTCTCTCTGGAGAAGAGACGCTTGAGAGGGGATATGATTTCAATCTATAAATACCGTACTGGTGACCCCACAATAGGGATAAAACTTTTTCGCGGAAGGAAGTTTCACAAGACTCGTGGCCACTCATTAAAATTAGAAGAAAAGAGGTATAACCTTAAACTACGTAGAGGGTTCTTTACTGTAAGAGCAGCAAGGATGTGGAATTCCCTTCCACAGGCGGTGGTCTCAGAGGGGAGCATTGATAGTTTCAAGAAACTATTAGATAATCACCTGAATGACCACAACATACAGGGATATACAATGTAATACTGGCAAATAACCACACACATAGGCTGGACTTGATGGACTTGTGTCATTTTTCGACCTCACCTACTATGTAATGGGAGGGGCTTTAAAGCAGAACTTCCCCTTCTGGGTGAAGCTCCACTTTAAGTGCACATCCCCTCGAGGGCCATGCTTAGCCAGACAGGATGCCCAGGAGTTCCATACCTCCCATTCATATCTATGGGGATACAGCCACTGCTCCAATTTTGACATCCATGCGGGGGCATTGCCCCGAACTCACACTTTCTGCATTGGGGGAAACACACGGATGCCAAATTTGGAGCAGCATTTGTGTCCATGTAATCACTGAGTCCCAGTAGACATGAATGGGACTGCCTGTATGGAGATGTATGGAACCTATGTGCATGCCTGTGTGGGCAAACACAGCCCTCACATGGGTGTACTCTGTAGTACTCCTGTGTGAACAAGGACTTAATTATACCATTGGAAGCATTTCATTATATCCGTTCAACTAAAAAAAAAAAAAAAAAAAAAAAAAAAGGAAAGAAAAAAAAAGCTTCGTTGATCTTAGCAGAAATTCAGAGCTGTCCTGCACACTGCACTATTATCAGCCCCACCTGGTTCACCTACATGGACTACAGAACACCTCCATCTGCTGACATGGCAATAAGAAGGAGAGGTGTTCTGTAGCCCTAAAAACACTTACTATCCTGGGTGACAACACTGCCTTTCCATAGAGTACAGTAATTGTTATCACCCTAGCACAGGAAGTGTAGCAGAGAGAAAAGAAAGCCTCAGAACCAATGGAGCCCCCAAGTCTGTAATATATGACAAGTTTGTTCAGGTCTTTAGACACCATTACCTGCTTGCGGACCGCCCACCGTAGATATACTGCGGCCGCTCTGTGCCGGATCATGTACCTAGTACGTGATCTACTGCGCCAAGGTAGAGAACACGCCCCCGCCGTGCTGCGATTGGCTGCAGCACCAACCAATCAGCGACTGCCGTTCAGTCATGGGCAACCGACAATTGGCTGCGGACAATATCGAAGAAAGCCCTGTGTAAGTAAACAAAACACGGGGCTCTCTCCTGACAGCAGCAATGGGCTGGTTTTTTTCCTTCTTCCTGCAAAGCACATTGCTTAGTAAAAACAGCACACATGGTACACAGCAATACATGTTGGGCACACACTTAACCCTCTGATCGCCCCCCGATCTTTAACCCCCTTCCCTGCCAGTGTCATTAACACAGTGACAATGCTTATTTTTAGCACCGATCACGGCATTAGTGTCACTGGTTCCCAAAATAGTGTCCGTTAGTGTCCAATTTGTCCGCCGCAATATCGCAGTCCTGCTATAAGTCGCTGATTGCCGCCATTACTAGTAAAATATAAACAAAAATTCCACAAATCCCATAGTTTTTGGACGCTATAACTTTTGCGCAAACCAATCAATATACACTTATTGGGATTTTTTTTTTAACCAAAAATATGTAGCAGAATACAGATTGGTCTAAATTAATGAAGAAATTAGAATGTTCCCATTTTTTTTTTTATTGGATAGGTTTTATAGCAGAAAGTAAAAAAAATATATTTATATTTTTTTTAAAATGTCGGTCTTTTTTTTTTTTAATTTATAGCTCAAAAAATAAAAACCACAGAGGTGATCAAATACCACCAAAACAAAGCTCAATTTGTGGGGAAAAAAAGGACATCAAATGTATTTGGGTACAATGTCACAAGACCGCGCAATTGTCAGTTAAACAAACGCAGTGCCGTATCGCAAAAAATGGCCTAGTCATCAAGGGGGTAAATCTTCCGGAGCTCAAGTGGTAAAATATCAGCATGGAAGTGACTATACACCTATAACAGAGTAGCCAGCTGTTGTAGAACTACAATTCCCAGCAGAGCCATGGAGCCGCCTCACCTGAGCCCCACACTCACTCTCCAGGCCGGCCCTGGTGTCCGTGCTGTGACTACAGAGCACCCCCCCGCTCCGGGCCTCCAGCAGCACGGCCTTCACAGAACTAGTGCCCACATCAATGCCAAGCACCGGACCTCGGTACTCCCCAGCCATTCCTGTACACCACGTGATATACCATCCCGTGACTGGGAGGAGTCTGCCCTGCCTGTCCGCCCTCTGTTACCACGACAACCAGGTGTGTAATTGTCTCCGTTATGGGAGCCATTTTTGGAAAGCCCTGTCATAGAGTCAGACTGGTGTGATCTTCATAAAAATGGCGTCTGTGCTGAGACAGGGAGTAGAGGACGGTGTTTTATACATTATAGAGTAAACAAGGAAGCGGCTGGAAGGTGTCAGTGAGCTCTATGGAAAGTCCCGGCTGGTAAAGGAGAGAAGTATGACACAAGTAAGTGCACCATTTGCTATGAAGGACATTAGACTTGTCTGTCGCCAATATCTACATAACCCCAAAGTTCTGGCACTTTAAATTCCAGCATGTACAGCCAATATCTCCCCTGTATACATCTCTACATGGCACATACAGGACTTGTCTTTTATTTATTACAGGAAAACAATCCTCTGAGGCCCCATTCACACCTATGCGTCACTCGAATGGTGGCCGTACGCACGACAAACCACCAAAAGAAGCTCCAGCACCTTTATTGGGCGAGCTTTGCGCGTTTTTAACACGCGTGCGTCGGCACGCTACAAAACATGTATTTCTAGCCGCCTTTGCGGTGCCATTAGGCCTCATACACAGTGTCTGAGGGGGTTTGCTTTCCTCTGAACCCCAGAACTCCCGGCAGGAAAAAAGCTGCCTAAAAAATGCACCTGAAGTCGCATATTGCGCGAACATTTTGGCGCGACAAGCGTTTGAGTTAATTTATTCTGGCTATTTGAATGCATTAACGCTTAAACGCACCTAGCGTGTGGAGGTGTTGACGTGTTGTTTTTTTTTCTGCTCTTCAACTGGTAGGTTAATTGGCTTCTGTCCAAAATTGGACCTAGTATATGAATGTGAGTTGGGGCCCTCAGAGTGTAAGGACCGATGTGAGTGTGCGATGTGTGGAGCGCTGCGTAATTTGACAGGGCTTAAATAAATAGGGATAATTGTAGACACGCACCCGCACTCACTCAGGTTGAACTGGATGGACTGGTGTCTTTATTCAACCTTACTAACTATGTAACTCCTCTCCTGAATGCGCTTTTGATGTTGACTTGCACGTAGGCGCATTGACATTCCAGTTCAAAGGAAGACAGGGCAGGGCGGGAAGGGGTTAAATAAATGAGAAGGATTTTGTACAAAAATAAGTTGTGTGTCATGTAGAGATGTATACACTTTGCATGCTGGAATTAAAAGTTCCAGTATTTTGGGGAATGTGATATTGGGGGTGGCAACATTCATAGCCTACATATAACAATAAATTAAAGAATATATATATATATATATATATATATATAAATAATCGGGTCAGCGATGTCCCGGCTGCTGATCGGTGGTTGCAGGGGATGCCGGATTTCATGCCATACTGGACTGCTGTAGTGCTGAGCTGTCATTGCCCGCTTTCCTCCAGTGTGCATAGAACAGCATCCCCGGGATCCACATAGATGTGCGCGATCCTTCTCTGCTTCCACTGACTGTGCCCCTCCATCTCCAACATCTACAGGGGGCATCAGGGGGTCTGCAGTAGTTTTTCTTTTTTCACACTTTATTTTACCCTGGTAATCATGACAATAACTCACATCCTGTCCAGGGGTACTGTACTGAATAGTATTGTCACCCTAAGACAGTAAGTGTATTAGGACTACATAAGACTGTGTTAGGACTATAAAATGCCTTCCTCTTCTCCATAACAGGGGAGGGGGGGGGGGGGGGGGAGTTTTGTAATCCACAAAGATAGCAGGGAACAGTGCTAACAGATAACTGCCTGTACTCTTTGCCTCTGGACTGTTATCAGCTCACATGATTTCTTCTTCTTTTTTTTTTTTATTATTATTTTTATTAAGATATTTTTCACATAAAAACATTCCATATCATGCTGTTCTATGCACACTGGAGGAAAGCGGGCAATGACAGCTCAGCACTACAGCAATCCAGTATGGCATGAAATCCGGCATCCCCTGCAACCACCGATCATCAGCAAAATACCCGTGCTCCTTTCTTTTGATGCAATACAAGGGATGGAAATACACGACCTTACCAGGTTATGACTTCCTTATTCTTAGTCCCTAATTCTCCTCTCCTTTTTTCCTTCAACATAACCAGGGATGGAAGCACATGACAATGCTCTTTAGGATACCCTTTATTACATTCTCTGAATACATTGACCTTATGTTTTAGCCTCCCCTGTTATATTTTATTATTTATATATTTTTTTTTACTTTCATATCTTATCATTTGTACCATTTATTTTGCTATTCATGTATTACATCTTCCATACTGGTTATCACAACCATGGATCGATGTTTTTGGTCTGGGCGTGTTTTGGTTGGCGTCTGGTCTACTCTCTATCCGGGGGCTGTGACGCGCCTTGCAGGCCTCCGCCCTTCCCCCGCCTGTCCTGATGCCTGGGGGGGGCGGATGCTCTGTCATCGCGCATCACCGTCATGCACCCCACGCTGGACATACGGCGTCATGATCTGACGCCATTGCGTCCATGCTGTTGGCATGCCACACGTAGTGAGCAACGGGGGGGGGATGTTGGTGCCGGTTAGCCGGAAACGTATTCCCGGCTGACGGCGCCCCTCCCCCCACCTTCTGCCACAAGGCGTGAGGCTGGTGGGCGGTATCGAGGTGGCGCTCATATGGAGGTTCCTCCTGGTGGTTCTGGCACTCGAGACCCTCCGTGCACTTTATTTTACTTGGAATCTCCTTTTCCACTGATGGTTACCCCGCCACAATGAGGTAACCCTGTGTGCCCTTCACTGCTCACCAGATTTTCACTTTTTCTCCCAGGCATCAGCTTGGGACTGTGATTCTATTTGTGTTACTTTTTCCCTGGTATTTTGCACAGGCACTTTTGTGGTCAGTTTTCTTACCAGCACCATCCTTCTTAGTGCACGGGCCCTGTCCTTCCATATGCACCTTGGTCACACCCTTCTCCACACTTACTTGGTTTCGCATCTCCACAGGGTTGCCTCATTGTCTTTCATGCCTTCCTGGTGGCCGTCTGTGTGGGTCATCTCCGTTGAACCGTCCGCCACGGCCCCCGGTTGGAAGTGTTCCTGGAGGCATGTCATGCCTCACCACCACACCATCAACATATACACTAATAGTAAGTTCATACCTCAATGTTAGGGGTTTCACACTCTACCCCCACCTTTATCTCCATACATATGTCTTCCACATCAATGTTTACCCTTTTAGTTACACCACACGCATGCTCCTGATGAGTGGCCTATTAGGCACGAAACGCATCAAGATATTTGATGCCATGTACCCAAATCCTCACCTTTCAACTTATCAATACCATGCAACCCCTATCTTCACAGGCTGGGCGAGGCCATAGGAACTGCAGGCATTATTTTTAACTATGATTGTATATAACTCCATTTCTGGTGACCCTGGGAATTTGTTAAACGCCCTACCATGAGACTCTGTGTTTTTATTGTGTATACTTGTCTTAATCATGCATAATGTTCACTTTATAACAGTGGTTACATCATGAGACTTTAGAAATAAAAGAGAAAAAGGCGCCTCTAAGTGCAGAATTAAAACTTTTAATATCCCTAAACAAGAATAAAAACACTTACAGAATCAAGGATAAGAAGAGGCATAACATGGATGTATGAAGCAGGTGATCCGGCATTAGGAGGTCCCAGTGTATCACAGCTTTCCAGGGATAATGATATGCAGCAGCAGAAGGTCCCAGGATAACCAGCAGGTGAACACCCCAGGCTCTGGGAACACTGGTGAAGCAATCGCGTCGTCTGAGTCAGCATGGAGCATGAATCCCGGAAATGACGTCAGCGGGAGGGGACAACAACCAGCATGGACCGCAAACAGGAAATATGTCATCAAAATGGGACGCGTTTCGGAACTACTGATTGGTTCCTTCTTCAAGCCAATGACCATTTAAAGTGGTTGTATACCCTTTTTGTTAACTTTTACCTACAGGTAAGCCTATAATAAGGCTTACCTGTAGGTAAAAAAAATATCTCCTAAACCTATACGGTTTAGGAGATATTCCCCTCGCAATGAGCCGCTGACTCCAGTGGCGCATGCGCACAGGGGATTCTCGGCTGACAGCCCGGCAAACTCCGGAGCTTGCCGGGCAGAAGTCTCCTGCGCGCATGCGCGGGAGTGACGACATCGCGGCTCCGGCCACTCACAGTGCCGGAGCCGCGATACCCGGAAGGCACGCCGAGGGGAGATGTCAGCTCCCTCGGCGTGGACAGGATGAGATGCCGGCGCCTCGTTCTAAGGTAAGTATATCATAATGAGCTAGTATGCGGTGCATACTAGCTCATTATGCCTTTTCCCTTGCAGGTATAGGAAAAAAAAAAAAAAAAAAAAAACGCGGGTATACAACCGCTTTAATTCTGCATCTAGAGGCGCCTTTTTTTTTAAAATTTGTTTTCTATTAGAGATTGCTTCCCTCTTTGAGTGCAACCCTAATGCTCCGTACACACGGTCGGATTTTCCGACGGAAAATGTGTGATAGGACCTT
Organism: Lithobates septentrionalis; assembly: GCA_037952835.1. NCBI lineage: Eukaryota > Metazoa > Chordata > Amphibia > Anura > Ranidae > Lithobates > Lithobates septentrionalis. The sequence goes on from JBBDGP010002219.1 coordinate 2,304,226, forward strand.
GTTGTTGGAAATTCCGACCGTGTGTAGGCTCCATCACACATTTTCCATCGGATTTTCCGACCCACAAAGTTTGAGAGCAGGATATAAAATTTTCCGACAACAAAATCCGTTGTCGGAAATTCCGATCGTGTGTACACAAATCCAACGAACAAAGTGCCACGCATGCTCAGAATAAATAAAGGGATGAAAGCTATTGGCCACTGCCCCGTTTATAGTTCCGACGTACGTGTTTTACGTCACCGCGTTTAGAACGATCGGATTTTCTGACAACTTTGTGTGAACGTGTGTATGCAAGACAAGTTTGAGCCAACATCCGTCTGAAAAAATCCTAGGATTTTTACGAACAAAGTCCGACCGTGTGTACGGGGCATTAGTGTTTGAAGACCACTTCATCCATCCGACAAAGACACTAACTGCCTGGTCCTGACATTCTGAGCGCCCTTGACATACGTTTTATCATGAGACTTTATGTTATCATTATGTTCATCGTTTACCTTGATGTTAACATTGTCTACATGTTTAATCAACTTTAATCAATAAATTCCTTGTGCTCACCTATTTACCTGTTCGCAACCATGTGCTTCATATAAAGTCCCACCTCCCGTGCTCCTTTCTTTTGACGGAATTACTCTTAGTCCCAAGTGACAGTTGTCAATGCTAATAATACACTGTATGTCGATAGGAGTTAAGCTGTGGGCGATAGCCATAGGGCTGACTCAGGACACTTGTTGGCTTGTGATTGTCACTAGACTGTAATTTGAGACGTTGTTCCTTGTATTGTTTGTTAAACAGCTAATACATTTTTAACCCTAAATTCCAAACAGCTTTTCCAAGTATTGGCATATTTTATTTCTGAATTGTTTTGCATATGCATTACTTCCTCCATACACCTAATTTTATCTATCTCCCTAAAACCAATCCTTTATCGTCGGAATATCTTTTGACTTCCACTGTTTCGGAATTAGTGCCTTAGCAGCATTCAGCATGAATGGTAAAATTGCTTCTCTATATTTCTTCCTTGGCATTGCCGTTGCATGGAACAGGCACTGCCAAGGGTCAAATTCGATCTCAATCCCGCTAATCTTCTTTATCCACTCTATCACTTCCCTCCAATATGATTGAACTAGGGGACATTGCCACCATATATGAGCGTGGGTCCCCCCCCCCCCACAATCCCTCCAGCAAAGAGAAGGTAGATCAGGATTTATTTTATACAGTTTAATGGGACGTACCACCACTTCATTAATAGTTTATAGTTCATTTCTTTCATCCTTGTGTCCATTGACAATGAGTGAACATAATCATAGACTTTACTTCTCATTATTTCAGGCAGTAAATGATCAGCTCACATGATTTCTACGTTGATGAACAGCTAAAATATAATATATACACACACTATATTGTGAAAAGTATTTGGGACGCCTTCCTTTACACACACATGAACTTTAATGGCATCCCAGTTTAAGCCTCGTACACACGATCAGATTTTCAGATACCGTTCGTCCGTTTTTTGTTGCATGCTAGTCTCATGTGGAAAGTGAAGAGGTCACTCACCATATGAAAATTCTCATACAACAGAATTTAACTTCAGAAGTGGCGTAATGTGTTGAATAGTTCTGTATGTGTTCTTTCCTTTCTGAGCATGTGTAGTCTTGCTCTTACGATTTTTTTCAGATGAAAACCGTACTGCTTAACCACTTGCCGACTGCCTCACGACGATATACGTTGGCAGAATGGCACGGGCAGGCAGAATCACGTACATATACGTGATCTGCTTCCCGCGGGCGGGGAGTCCGATCGGACCTCCCCCCCGGTGCCCGAGGCGGTCGGCTTTTGTCCAGCGGCGATCGGAGGTGAGGGGGAGGCCATCCATTCGTGGCCCCCCCTCGCGATCGCCGCCGGCCAATGAAATCATTCCTCTGCTGCTGTATGCTAAACAGCAGCAAAGGAAATTATGTCATCTCTCCTTGGCTCTGTATTTTCCGTTCCGGCGCCGAGGAGAGAAGTCTGTAATGTGAGTGCACAACACACACATACACACAGTAGAACATGCCAGGCACACAAAACACCCCCCTTTACCCCCCGATTTCCCCCCCCCTGTCACACTGACACCAAGCAGTTTTTTTTTCTGATTACTGCATGGTGTCAGTTTGGGACAGTTAGTGTGGTAGGGCAGTTAGTGTTAGCCCCCTTTAGGTCTAGGGTACCCCACTAACCCCCCCTAATAAAGTTTTAACCCCTTGATCACCCCCTGTCGCCAGTGTCACTAAGCGATCATTTTTCTGATCGCTGTATTAGTGTCGCTGGTGACGCTAGTTAGTGAGGTAAATATTTAGGTTCGCCGTCAGCGTTTTATAGCGTCAGGGACCCCCATATACTACCTAATAAAGGTTTTAACCCCTTGATTGCCCCCTAGTTAACCCTTTCACCACTGATCACCGTATAACTGTTACGGGTGACGCTGGTTAGTTCGTTTATTTTTTATAGTGTCAGGACACCCGCCGTTTATTACCGAATAAAGGTTTAGCCCCCTGATCGCCCGGCGGTGATATGCGTCGCCCCAGGCAGCGTCAGATTAGCACCAGTACCGCTAACACCCATGCACGCAGCATACACCTCCCTTAGTGATATAGTATCTGAACGGATCAATATCTGATCCGATCAGATCTATACTAGTGTCCCCAGCAGTTTAGGGTTCCCAAAAACGCAGTGTTAGCGGGATCAGCCCAGATACCTGCTAGCACCAGCATTTTGCCCCTCCGCCCAGCCCAGCCCAGCCCAGCCCACCCAAGTGCAGTATCGATCGATCACTGTCACTTACAAAACACTAAACGCATAACTGCAGCGTTCGCAGAGTCAGGCCTGATCCCTGCGATCGCTAACAGTTTTTTGGTAGCGTTTTGGTGAACTGGCAAGCACCAGCCCCAGGCAGCGTCAGGTTAGCTCCAGTACCGCTAACACCCACGCACGCACCGTACACCTCCCTTAGTGGTATAGTATCTGATCGGATCAATATCTGACCTGATCAGATCTATACTAGCGTCCCCAGCAGTTTAGGGTTCCCAAAAACGCAGTGTTAGCGGAATCAGCCCAGATACCTGCTAGCACCTGCGTTTTGCCCCTCCGCCCAGCCCAGCCCACCCAAGTGCAGTATCGATCGATCACTGTCACTTACAAAACACTAAACACATAACTGCAGCGTTCGCAGAGTCAGGCCTGATCCCTGCGATCGCTAACAGTTTTTTTGGTAGCGTTTTGGTGAACTGGCAAGCACCAGCCCCAGGCAGTGTCAGGTTAGCGCCAGTACCGCTAACACCCACGCACGCATCGTACACCTCCCTTAGTGGTATAGTATCTGAACGGATCAATATCTGATCCGATCTATACTAGCGTCCCCAGCAGTTTAGGGTTCCCAAAAACGCAGTGTTAGCGGGATCAGCCCAGATACCTGCTAGCACCTGCGTTTTGCCCCTTCGCCCTGCCCAGCCCAGCCCAGCCCACCTAAGTGCAGTATCGATCGATCACTGACACTTACAAAACACTAAACGCATAACTGCAGCGTTCGCAGAGTCAGGCCTGATCCCTGCAATCGCTAACAGTTTTTTTGGTAGCGTTTTGGTGAACTGGCAAGCGCCAGCGGCCTAGTACACCCCGGTCGTAGTCAAACCAGCACTGCAGTAACACTTGGTGACGTGGCGAGTCCCATAAGTGCAGTTCAAGCTGGTGAGGTGGCAAGCACAAGTAGTGTCCCGCTGCCACCAAAAAAGACAAACACAGGCCCGTTGTGCCCATAATGCCCTTCCTGCGGCATTCACCAACCCCCTCAAAAAGATGTTGTGTCTGCAGCAAGCGCGGATATAGGCGTGACACCCACTATTGTCCCTCCTGTCCTGACAATCCTGGTCTTTGCATTGGTGAATGTTTTGAACGCTACCATACACTAGTTGAGTATTAGCGTAGGGTACAGCATTGCACAGACTAGGCATACTTTCACAGGGTCTCCCAAGATGCCATCGCATTTTGAGAGACCCGAACCTGGAACCGGTTACAGTTATAAAAGTTAGTTACAAAAAAAAGTGTAAAAAATATATATATATATATACATATATATATATATATATAAAATAAAATAAAATTGTTGTCATTTTATTGTTCCCTCTCGCTCTATTCTGTCTCTATTGTTCTGCTCTTTTTTACTGTATTCTATTCTGCAATGTTTTATTGTTATTATGTTTTATCATGTTTGCTTCTCAGGTATGCAATTTTTTATACTTTACCGTTTACTGTGTTTTATTGTTAACCATTTTTTTGTCTTCAGGTACGCCATTCACGACCTTGAGTGGTATACCAGAATGATGCCTGCAGGTTTAGGTATCATCTTGGTATCATTCTTTTCAGCCAGCGGTCGGCTTTCATGTAAAAGCAATCCCAGCAGCTAATTAGCCTCTAGACTGCTTTTACAAGCAGTGGGAGGGAATGCCCCCCCCCCCCCCCACCGTCTTCCGTGTTTTTCTCTGGCTCTCCTGGCTCAACAGGGAACCTGAGAAAGCAGCCGGTGATTCAGCCAGCTGACCATAGAGCTGATCAGAGACCAGAGTGGCTCCAAACATCTCTATGGCCTAAGAAACCGGAAGCTACGAGTATTTCATGACTTAGATTTCGCCGGATGTAAACAGCGCCATTGGGAAATTGGGAAAGCATTTTATCACACCGATTTTGGTGTGGTCAGATGCTTTGAGGGCAGAGGAGAGATCTAGGGTCTAATAGACCCCAATTTTTTCAAAAAACAGTACCTGTCACTACCTATTGCTATCATAGGGGATATTTACATTCCCTGAGATAACAATAAAAATGATTAAAAAAATGAAAGGAACAGTTTAAAATAAGATAAAAAAGCAAAAAAATAATAAAGAAAAAAAAAACAAAAAAAAAAAACACCCCTGTCGCCCCCTGCTCTCGCGCTAAGGCGAACGCAAGCGTCGGTCTGGCGTCAAATGTAAACAGCAATTGCACCATGCATGTGAGGTATCACCGCAAAGGTCAGATCGAGGGCAGTAATTTTAGCAGTAGACCTCCTCTGTAAATCTAAAGTGGTAACCTGTAAAGGCTTTTAAAGGCTTTTAAAAATGTATTTATTTTGTTGCCACTGCACGTTTGTGCGCAATTGTAAAGCATGTCATGTTTGGTATCCATGTACTCGGCCTAAGATCATCTTTTTTATTCCATCAAACATTTGGGCAATATAGTGTGTTTTAGTGCATTAAAATTTAAAAAAGTGTGTTTTTTTCCCCAAAAAATGCGTTTGAAAAATCGCTGCGCAAATACTGTGTGAAAAAAAAATGAAACACCCACCATTTTAATCTGTAGGGCATTTGCTTTAAAAAAATATATAATGTTTGAGGGTTCAAAGTAATTTTCTTGCAAAAAAAAATAAATTTTTCATGTAAACAAAAAGTGTCAGAAAGGGCTTTGTCTTCATGTGGTTAGAAGAGTGGGTGATGTGTGACATAAGCTTCTAAATGTTGTGCATAAAATGCCAGGACAGTTAAAACCCCCCCCAAATGACCCCATTTTGGAAAATAGACACCCCAAGCTATTTGCTGAGAGGCATGTCGAGTCCATGGAATATTTTATATTGCGACACAAGTTGCGGGAAAGAGACAAATTTTTTTTTTTTTTTGCACAAAGTTGTCACTAAATGATATATTGCTCAAACATGCCATGGGAATATGTGAAATTACACCCCAAAATACATTCTGTTGCTTCTCCTGAGTATGGGGATACCACATGTGTGAGACTTTTTGGGAGCCTAGCCGCGTACGGGACCACGAAAACCAAGCACCGCCTTCAGGCTTTCTAAGGGCGTAAATTTTTGATTTCACTCTTCACTGCCTATCACAGTTTCGGAGGCCATGGAATGCCCAGGTGGCACAAAACCCCCCCAAATGACCCCATTTTGGAAAGTAGACACCCCAAGCTATTTGCTGAGAGGTATAGTGAGTATTTTGCAGACCTCACATTTTGTCACAAAGTTTTGAAAACTGAAAAAAGAAAAAAAAATGTTTTTTCTTGTCTTTCTTCATTTTCAAAAACAAATGAGAGCTGCAAAATACTCACCATGCCTCTCAGCAAATAGCTTGGGGTGTCCACTTTACAAAATGGGGTCATTTGGGGGGGTTTGTGCCACCTGGGCATTCCATGGCCACCGAAACTGTGATAGGCAGTGAAGAGTGAAATCAAAAATTTACACCCTTAGAAATCCTGAAGGCGGTGATTGGTTTTCGGGGCCCCGTACGCGGCTAGGCTCCCAAAAAGTCCCACACATGTGGTATCCCCATACTCAGGAGAAGCAGCTAAATGTATTTTGGGGTGCAATTCCACATATGCCCATGGCCTGTGTGAGCAATATATCATTTAGTGACAACTTTGTGCAAAAAAAAAAAAAAAAATGTGTCACTTTCCCGCAACTTGTGTCAAAATATAAAATATTCCATGGACTCGACATGCCTCTCAGCAAATAGCTTGGGGTGTCTACTTTCCAAAATGGGGTCATTTGGGGGGGTTTGTGCCATCTGGGCATTTTATGGCCTTCAAAACTGTGATAGGTAGTGAGAAGTGAAATCAAAAATTTACGCCCTTAGAAATCCTGAAGGCGGTGATTGGTTTTCAGGGCCCCGAACGCGGCTAGGCTCCCAAAAAGTCCCACACATGTGGTATCCCCGTACTCAGGAGAAGCAGCTGAATGTATTTTGGGGTGCAATTCCACATAGGCCCATGGTCTGTGTGAGCAATATATCATTTAGTGATAACTTTTTGTAATTTTTTTTTTGGTCATTATTCAATCACTTGGGACAAAAAAAAATTAATATTCAATGGGCTCAACATGCCTCTCAGCAATTTTCTTGGGGTGTCTACTTTCCAAAATGGGGTCATTTGGGGGGGTTTTGTACTGCCCTGCCATTTTAGCACCTCAAGAAATGACACAGGCAGTCATAAACTAAAAGCTGTGTAAATTCCAGAATATGTACCCTAGTTTGTAGACGCTATAACTTTTGCGCAAACCAATAAATTTACGCTTATTGACATTTTTTTTTACCAAAGACATGTGGCCGAATACATTTTGGCCTAAATGTATGACTAAAATTGAGTTTATTGGATTTTTTTTATAACAAAAAGTAGAAAATATCATTTCTTTTCCCAAATTTTTTGGTCTTTTTCCGTTTATAGCGCAAAAAATAAAAACCGCAGAGGTGATCAAATACCATCAAAAGAAAGCTCTATTTGTGGGAAGAAAAGGACGCAAATTTCGTTTGGGTACAGCATTGCATGACCGCGCAATTAGCAGTTAAAGCGACGCAGTGCCAAATTGTAAAAAGTGCTCTGGTCAGGAAGGGGGTAAATCCTTCCGGGGCTGAAGTGGTTAAATGAAAATTGGACATTGCGTTCACATCTGACAAAAATTTTAGTCTGCACATCCAGTTTTTGTCGTATGAAAAATATATATATATATTTTTTTAACACAAATAGAGCAAACAAATATTTTTTACATGCCATCACCAGCGCAGTACAGCATCATGATGCGACTGGTGCGACTGGTGTGGTGGTGATGTACCACTGTACCACTCGGGGGGGGGGGGGTGATCAGGGATTTTTTTTTTTTTTTTTTACTTTGATTGCTGGTACAATGAATATCATTGTACCAGCAATGCTTATAACTGTCATGAATGGTGAATGGGTTAAGCTGGGGAGTTTGAGTGACTCTAAAATATCACGCACCTCATCCCTGGTATTCGAAGTGAATGGAAAGAGGTGCTTGAATAAAGAAATATACATATAGAATGAAATTTGTAAATCTTTATTATTACATAAAATGGAGAAGTTCAATAAAAATCAGAGCATATGCAGTTTGCTTTTTACTGGTCGTTGGTGTCCCACGGGGCACAGATGGTCAAATGTAGATGTTATATCCCAACATGTTTCACCAAGCATTGGCTTTCTCAGAGGATTATTTAGGACCACCGATATTTAACACAGCTCCAACACTAGTAAGATACAAAAAAAGTTTGCTTACTCACTGTCAGCTTTGTGCTGTTTTGGTCGCAGGCCACATCTGCCTCCTACAGTCTTAGACTCTGAGACATCCTGTCTCTTTCTCCTGGAGCCGTCTCCTACTGGGACCCTCCCAGGCCAGACTTCCTGTCTGCCGGGCGGAGCCGTCTCCAAGTCTGAGCACTGACCTCTATTCCTGGGATGTTTATGAACCCAGCCCACAGGTGTGCAATTAGTATTCCTGCCAAAATCAGGCACACACTGCTCATATACACCTGTGACACGAGGTCGCACCTCCACATATCCCCCCCCCCCCGTTTCGCACCGGAGGGAGGAATACAAAACCCTTCTTCCTAAAGGGGTACTCCACCCACCTCTTTTTCCGCATATGCTTCCATGCGGACTTCTTCCTAATTTTTGGGAGCTTACATTTCTTCTCGCCTCCCCCAGATCTACTCTCCCAAGACTGTAGGGGTCCTACTTTGACATCTGTCTCAACTTTACCCAGCACTTTTTGGGTTTCAGATTCGCTGATACCTGCATGGTTACCCCTGGCAACCGCTTTCTCAAAATTACCCAGTTCAAAACCACCAGGAACTCTGGTCCCATCGCTTGCTAAGACAGTGTCTGAGGAGGGACCAGGGGAGGACTGACAACTCATGGGGCCCCCGGACAATAGGAGATTATGGGGCCCCTGGGCAATAGGAGGAGATTATGGGGACCCCAGGCAGTAGATTATGGGGCCACACAGTATACACACACACACATACAGTATACACACACAGTATACACATACAGTATACACATACACACACTGAAAAGGTACTGGAGAGGCGGGGCAGCTATAATCTTGGGATAAAAAAAAAAAAACACAGATTTTTACATACTGTCCCTGGTTTTATTGAGGCTGGCAACCCTGATGGGGCCCCTTAGTGGCATGGGGCCCTCGGGAAGTGCCCGAGTGCCCGAATGGTCAGTCCGCCCCTGGGAGGGACCACACACAGGGAAGCAGTTACTCTCTATGGGACCTTTCCACAGTTTCACATCGCCCCCTGTTGTCCAACACTCCATCAGCGACTGTTATTGCACAACACTTTTTTCCACACCAGTTTTCACCATTTCTGTTACCGCTGGTATTTCCGATACCTCTGCCTTGTCTAACAGGGCTCTAGAGTGCTTGTCATACACAATCTTTGTATGAAGCAATCCAGCACACTGCCAACTTTCCACATCAATACAAAACATTGCATTAAACGATTCAAGCATTTGCGATTTCTGCACAGTAGAGACTGCAATATCCAGCTCCAATCAGCTGTACCCCGTGGTACCAATTCTCTAAACACAGGAGAGGATGGCAGGATATATACTGGCTGTACAATCCATGACGCTAACATTTCATTAACCACTTCAGCCCCGGAAGGATTTACCCCCTTCCTGACCAGAGCACTTTTTACAATTTGGCACTGCGTCGCTTTAACTGCTAATTGCGCGGTCATGCAATGGTGTACCCAAACGAAATTTGCGTCCTTTTCTTCCCACAAATAGAGCTTTCTTTTGATGGTATTTGATCACCTCTGCCATTTTTATTTTTTGCGCTATAAACGGAAAAAGACCGAAAATTTTGAAAAAAAATGATATTTTCTACTTTTTGTTCTAAAAAAAATCCAATAAACTCAATTTTAGTCATACATTTAGGCCAAAATGTATTCGGCCACATGTCTTTGGTAAAAAAAAAGTCAATAAGCGTATATTTATTGGTTTGCGCAAAAGTTATAGCGCCTACAAACTAGGGTACATTTTCTGGAATTTACACAGCTTTTAGTTTATGACTGCCTATGTCATTTCATGAGGTGCTAAAATGGCAGGGCAGTACGAAACCCCCCCAAATGACCCCATTTTGGAAAGTAGACACCCCAAGGAAATTGCTGAGAGGCATGTTGAACCCATTGAATATTTATTTTTTTTGTCCCAGGTGATTGAATAATGACAAAAAAAAAAAAAAATTTACAAAAAGTTGTCACTAAATGATATATTGCTCACACAGGCCATGGGCATATGTGGAATTGCACCCCAAAATACATTCAGCTGCTTCTCCTGAGTATGGGGATACCACATGTGTGGGACTTTTTGGGAGCCTAGCCGCGTATGGGGCCCCGAAAAGCAAGCACCGCCTTCAGGATTTCTAAGGGCATAGATTTTTGATTACACTCCTCACTACCTATCACAGTTTTGAAGGCCATAAAATGCCAAGATGGCACAAAACACCCCCAAATGACCCCATTTTGGAAAGTAGACACCCCAAGCTATTTGCTGAGAGGTATGTTGAGTCCATGGAATATTTTATTTTTTGACACAAGTTGTGGGAATGTGACAATTTTTTTTTTTTTTGCACAAAGTTGTCACTAAATGATATATTGCTCACACAGGCCATGGGCATATGTGGAATTGCACCCCAAAATACATTCTGCTGATTCTCCTGAGTATGGGGATACCACATGTGTGGGACTTTTTGGGAGCCTAGCCGCGTACGGGGCCCCGAAAACCAATCACCGCCTTTAGGATTTCTAAGGGCATAAATTTTTTATTTCACTCCTCACTACCTATCAGAGTTTTGAAGGCCATAAAATGCCAAGATGGCACAAAACCCCCCCAAATGACCCCATTTTGGAAAGTAGACACCCCAAGCTATTTGCTGAGAGGCATGTTGAGTCCATGGAATATTTTATTTTTTGACACAAGTTGCGGGAATGTGAAATTTTTTTTTTTTTGCACAAAGTTGTCACTAAATGATATATTGCTCACACAGGCCATGGGCATATGTGGAATTACACCCCAAAATATATTCTGCTGCTTCTCCTGAGTACGGGGATACCACATGTGTGGGACTTTTTGGGAGCCTAGCTGCGTACGGGGCCCCGAAAACCCAGCACCGGCTTCAGGATTTCTAAGGGCGTAAAGTTGTAATTTCACTCCCCACTACCTATCACATTTTTGAAGGCCATAAAATGCCCAGATGGCACAAACCCCCCCCAATTGACCCCATTTTGGAAAGTAGACACCCCAAGCTATTTGCTGAGAGGCATGTTGAGTCCATGGAATATTTTATATTTTGACACAAGTTGCGGGAAAGTGACAATTTTTTATTTATTTTTTTTTTTTTTGCACAAAGTTGTCACTAAATGATATATTGTTCAAACATGCCATGGGCATATGTGGAATTACACCCCAAAATATATTCTGCTGCTTCTCCTGAGTACGGGGATACCACATGTGTGGGACTTTTTGGGAGCCTAGCCGCGCACGGGGCCCCGAAAACCAAGCACCGCCTTCAGGATTTCTAAGGACATACATTTTTGATTTTACTCCTCACTACCTATCACACTTTTGAAGGCCATAAAATGCCAAGATGGCACAAAACCCCCCCCAAATGACCCCATTTTGGAAAGTAGACACCCCAAGCTATTTGCTGAGAGGCATGGTGAGTATTTTGCAGCTCTCATTTGTTTTTGAAAATGAAGAAAGGCAAGAAAAACGTATTTTTTTTTTCTTTTTTCAATTTTCAAAACTTTGTGACAAAAAGTGAGGTCTGCAAAATACTCACTATACCGCTCAGCAAATAGCTTTGGGTGTCTATTTTCCAAAATGGGGTCATTTGGGGGGGGGGGGTTGTGCCATCTGGGCATTCCATGGCCTCCGAAACTGTGATAGGCAGTGAAGAGTGAAATCAAAAATTTACGCCCTTAGAAAGCCTGAAGGCGGGGCTTGGTTTTCGGGGTCCCGTACGCGGCTAGGCTCCCAAAAAGTCTCACACATGTGGTATCCGCGTACTCAGGAGAAGCAACAGAATGTATTTTGGGGTGTAATTTCACATATTCCCATGGCATGTTTGAGCAATATATCATTTAGTGACAACTTTGTGCAAAAAAAAAAAAATAAAAAAAAAATTTGTCTTTTTCCCGCAACTTGTGTCACAATATAAAATATTCCATGGACTCGACATGCCTCTCAGCAAATAGCTTGGGGTGTCTACTTTCCAAAATGGGGTCATTTGGGGGGATTTTGAACTGTCCTGGCATTTTATGCACAACATTTAGAAGCTTATGTCACACATCACCCACTCTTCTAACCACTTGAAGACAAAGCCCTTTCTGACACTTATTGTTTACATGAAAAAATTATTTTTTTTTGCAAAAAAATTACTTTGAACCCCCAAACATTATATATTTTTTTTAAAGCAAATGCCCTACAGATTAAAATGGTGGGTGTTTATTTTTTTTTTTCACACAGTATTTGCGCAGCGATTTTTCAAACGCATTTTTTGGGGAAAAAACACACTTTTTTAAATTTTAATACACTAAAACACACTATTTTGTCAAAATGTTTGATGAAATAAAAAAGATGATCTTAGGCCGAGTACATGGATACCAAACATGACATGCTTTAAAATTGCGCACAAACGTGCAATGGCGACAAACTAAATACATTTTTAAAAGCCTTTAAAAGCCTTTACAGGTTACCACTTTAGATTTACAGAGGAGGTCTACTGCTAAAATTACTGCCCTCGGTCTGACCTTCGCGGTGATACCTCACATGCATGGTGCAATTGCTGTTTACATTTGACGCCAGACCGACGCTTGCGTTCGCCTTTGTGCGAGAGCAGGGGGGGGGGGCAGGGGTGCTTTTTTTTTTTATTTTTTTTTTATTATTTTTTTTGCTTTTTTATCTTATTTTTAAACTGTTCCTTTCATTTTTTTATTTTTTTTATCATTTTTATTGTTATCTCAGGGAATGTAAATATCCCCCATGATAGCAATAGGTAGTGACAGGTACTCTTTTTAGAAAAAATTGGGGTCTATTAGACCCTAGATCTCTCCTCTGCCCTCAAAGCATCTGACCACACCAAGATCGGTGTGATAAAATGCTTTCCCAATTTCCCAATGGCGCTGTTTACATACGGCGAAATCTAAGTCATGAAATGCTTGTAGCTTCCAGTTTCTTAGGCCATAGAGATGTTTGGAGCCATTCTGGTCTCTGATCAGCTCTATGGTCAGCTGGCTGAATCACCGGCTGCATTCTCAAGTTCCCTGTTGGGACAGGAGAGCCAGAGAAAAACATGGACGACGGTGTGGGGGGGGGGGGGGGCATTCCCTCCCACTGCTTGTAAAAGCAGTCTAGAGGCTAATTAGCCGCTAGGATTGCTTTTACAAGAAAGCCGACCACTGGCTGAAAAGAATGATACCAAGATGATACCTAAACCTGCAGGCATCATTCTGGTATAACCACTCAAAGTCCAGCAACATACCAGTACGTTGCTGGTCCTTGTTGGGCATACATTGTAAACTTTTTTTCATGCAGCCTGTGGGCTGAACGAAAAAAAGATATTGATCGGTGGGTATGCCCACCATTAGAATACCTCCCTTCATCCACCCACTTCTAATGATGGGCATACATGCACCGTATATATATGCCGAAGCATGGGGGCATCCTCCCGCAAAAGGCAGGAGCAAATCGCTCCTCCACCCACTGCTGCCCCCACGCTTCGGCATATATGCTGAAGTATGTAACTGTGGTGGTGAAATCACCTCCGACAGCGCTGGAGTCACGGCTTTATGTATCGTGGGAGCAAACGCTGTTGCTGTCAAGATAAATAAATCCGTGCTGCAACTGAATGGCGTACCTGCGAAGCAAATGATGGTTAACAAAAAAACAAAGTAACATTACAGTATAACAGTAATACTTACCATACCTGCAAAGCAAAATACAAAAAAAAATTGTAAAAAATAAAACATTTAACGCAACCTGTGCCTACCTAAAAAATATATATGCCGAAGCATGGGGGCATCCTCCCGCAAAAGGCAGGAGCAAATCGCTCCTCCACCCACTGCTGCCCCCACGCTTCGGCATATATGCTGAAGTATGTAACTGTGGTGGTGAAATCACCTCCGACAGCGCTGGAGTCGCGGCTTTATGTATCGTGGGAGCAAACGCTGTTGCTGTCAAGATAAATAAATCCGCTCTGCAGCTGAATGGCGTACCTGAAAACACAAAGGTGGTTAACAATAAAAAAAACAAAGTATAAAAAAATTGCATACCTATAAAGCAAACATGATAAAAACATAACAATAAAACATTGCAGTATAGAATGCAGAACAATAGAGAGAGAACAATAAAACAACAACTATTTTTGGTTTTTTTATTTTATATTTTTTTTGTGTTTTTTTCTTTTTTTTACTTTTTTTTGTTTTTTTTACACTTTTTTTTGTAACTTTAACTTTTTTAACTGGTACCAGGTTTGGGTCTCTCAAAATGCGACAGCATCTTGGGAGACCCTGTGGAAGTGTGCCTAGTCTGTGCAGTGCTGTACCCTACGCTAATACTCCACTAGTGTGTGGTAGCGTTCAAAACATTCACCAATGCAAAGACCAGGAATGCCAGGACAGAGGGGACAACAATACCGGGTGTCACGCCTAAATCCGCGCTTGCTGCAGACACGACATCTTTTTTGGGGGGTTCGTTGGGTAGGGGTACTCGGGAGGGCATAAAGAAAATGCCTCTCATGCAGCCGGCTTACTGCATTCGGTTGGGGATGGTGAGGTGGAGCACCGTCTGGATACAGAAGGGCTCTGACGATCTCTTCCTGGAATGTAAGGAAGGATCCAGTCCGTCCTGAAGCTCTGTATAGCACATGAGCGTTCAGCAAAGCCAATTGAAATAAATAAACAGACACTTTTTTGTACCAGCGTCTGGCCTTACGGGCAACTAGGTACGGCGCCAACAACTGGTCGTTGAGGTCCACCCCTCCCATATTAAGGTTGTATTCGTGGACACAGAGGGGTTTCTCCACAACACCAGTCGCCGTAGGAATTTGGACCGTCGTGTCTGCATGAAGGGAGGTGAGAACGAAAACATTCTTCTTATGCCTCCACTTCATAGCGAGCAAATTATTATACTTCAAGCAGGCTCTCTCCCCCAGCCTAAGACGGGAATCTACAAGCCGCTGGGGAAAGCCCCGGCGATTAGGTCGCACGGTGCCACATGCTCCAATCTGATGATCAAAAAGGTGGCTAAAAAGTGGCACGCTCGTATAATAATTGTCCACGTACAAGTGGTACCCCTTTCCGAATAAGGGTGACACCAAGTCCCACACTATCTTGCCAGCGCTTCCTATGTAGTCAGGGCAGTTTGTCGGCTCTACGTGACTATCTTTTCCCTCGTAAACCATAAATCTACATGTATAGCCTGTGGCCCTGTCACAGAGCTTATACATCTTGACGCCGTATCTGGCACGCTTGCTGGGAAGGTACTGTTTGAATGACAAGCGGCCAGAAAATTTAACCAGGGACTCATCAACGCAGACAACTTGATGGGGGGTAAACAAGTCTGCAAAACGTTGGTTGAAGTGGTTTACGAGGGGCCGAATTTTGTAGAGCCGATCGTATCCAGGGTCTCCACGAGGACGACAGAGTTCATTGTTGTTGAAGTGCATGAACCGCAAAATCTGCTCGTATCGTGCCCTGGCCATGGAAGCAGAGAACAAGGGTGAATGGTAAATTGGGTCAGTGGACCAATATGACCGCAACTCACTCTTTTTATTCAACCCCATGAGGAGGGAAAGGCCCAGAAAGATCTTAAATTCGGAGACCGTAATTGGTCTCCAATCTCTGGCAAGGGTGGACTGGGGCATAGTGGCGATGTGTTGACCAGCGTATAAATTGCTTTGGTCCACAATAGATCTATAGAGATCTTCGGTGAAAAACAGCGAATAAAAATCCAGTGGCATAAAGTCAACTGTTTCCACCTGAATTCCGGGTTGGCCAGTGAAAGGGGGAAGTACGGGTGCTGCAGAAGTGGTGGGTACCCAATTCGGATTGGCCAATGCAGCAGGAAGGGCACTATGGGCACGACGGGCCTGTGTTCGTCTTCTTGGTGGCAGCGGGACACTACTAGTGCTTGCCACCTCGCCAGCTTGAACTGCACTTATGGGACTCGCCACGTCACCACGTGATACTGCAGTGCTGGATGTACGACCAGGGTGTACTAGGCCGCTGGTGCTTGCCAGTTCACCAGAAGGAGTAGCGGCGCTAGTACTTCTCTGCTCCATACGAGAGCCCTGCGGTTCTTGCACTTCAAGGACAGCATAAGTTCGGGGTCTGGTACGCCTGACCTTAGCAGGGACCACAACTCCGTCGTCAGAGCTATCTGTCATGGAGCCGCTGTCCTCTACAGGATCGTATTCTGAGCCTGAATCTGACAGATGAGTGACTTCCTCTTCACTATCTGTCATGCTCAGAATCCTGTAGGCCTCTTCACTAGTGTACCTTCGATTTGCCATTTTGGCCTCTAAATTTAGGGGTACACTAGTGAGACTCACAGGCAAAAAAGCTCCCGACTGTCAGCGACTGATTCAAAACGCTACCAAAAAACTGTTAGCGATCGCAGGGATCAGGCCTGACTCTGCGACCGCTGCAGTTATGTGTGCTTAGTGTTTTGTAAGTGTCAGTAATCGATCGATACTGCACTTGGGTGGGCTGGGCTGGGCTGGGCCGAGGAGCAAAACGCAGGTGCTAGCAGGTATCTGGGCTGATCCCGCTAACACTGCGTTTCAGGGAACCCTAAACTGCTGGGGAGTATAGATCTGATCGGATCAGATATCGATCCGTTCAGATACTATAGCACTAAGGGAGGTGTATGCCTTATCTGATCCTAAAAACTTAACTTCTATCACCGCCGGGCAATTAGGGGGTTAAACCTTTATAAGGTAATAAACGGCGGGTGCCCTAAAACTATAATAAACTGTAATAAACTATAATAAACTACACAAAACAAACTATCTAACCAGCGTCACCCGTAACACTTATACGGTGATCGCTGGTGAAAGGGTTAACTAGGGGGCAATCAGGGGGTTAAAACCTTTAGCAGGTAGTATATGGGGGTCCCTGTCGCTATAAAACACTGACAGCGAACCTATATACTTACCTCCCTAACTAGCGTCACCTGTGTCACTAATACAGCGATCAGAAAAACGATCGCTTAGTGACACTGGTGACGGGGGGTAATCAAGGGGTTAACTTTTATTAGGGGGGGTTAGGGGGTACCCTGGACCTAAGGGGGGGTACCCTAGACCTAAAGGGGGCTAACCTAACTGCCCTAACACTTATAACTGACAAACTGACACCAATGCAAAAAAAAACAAAACACTGCTATTGGTGTCAGAGTGACAGTGGGTACAGGGGGGTGATCGGGGGGTGATCGGGGGGTGACAGGGGGGTGAAAAGTGTGCCTGGCGTGTTCTACTGAGCGTGTGGTGTTGGTGCACTTACTTGGATGTCTTCTCTCCTCGGCGTCGGATCAAAAAGACCGGCTCCAGGAGAGATGACATCACTTCCTCTCCCTCTGTTTACATTACAGAGGGAGAGGAAGCATTTGATTCGTGGGAGCGATCGGGAGGGGGTGGCAATCAATGGATGGCCTCCCCCTGACCCCCAATCGCCCGCGAACAAGACCCGACCACCCAGGGCACCGGGGGGGGGGGGGGTCCGATCGGACCCCCCGCCCGCGGGAAGGCATCACGTTTCAGGTACGTGATTTTGCCTGCCCGTGCCGACCTGCTCACGTATATAGGCGTGAGGCGGTCGGCAAGTGGTTAAGCATGTCTGTCACAAAATACACATTTTCTCTTTTTTTTTCCATTGAGGACACAATTTCCGCTATGCGTTTACACTCGCTGGGACCTTCAGTCATGAGAGGATTAGTCTCTGCAACAACCCATGCACCTTGGCCTATAGGCTGTTCTGCAAACGCCTCTCCTGGCACAGCAGCCATAGAATCCACTACTCTTTTAGCCACAAAAGCTTCTTCCAGCATTGCTGTTAATCTCTTGGCCAAATGATCCCAGTAGGTATTGCTCTGTTGGACTACATCGTCCCAATGGGACCTAGACAGACCAAGAGGCTCAACAGCCTCTGAAACACTGCTCTTGTCAGTTTTACACTTCAACATTAAACACATCACTTTGTTTTAACCTGCATTGTGGCAACACATTTTCAACCACACCATATTGCTGTACCCCACCCTCATCCGCATGAGCAGATGGCGTTTCATTGCAGACCTCAAGCTTTTTAACCTTAACACTTGCCTCCCCACTGAACAGAGCACTGCAGCAAGGCAAGTCCTTTTTAGCACAAACAGGGGATTTCCCATTTGGGGTCACTTCCACTCCCATGTGCATAGTCACTAAGGATGAGCTCAGGCATGTTCACACAGCCCACGTGCAGAGCCCACCAGAAAGTCGGCACTGCTCTAATCACAGGCGGTGAGACATTTCCCAATCTCTGCAGCCGCGCATCGGGACAATGTCTCACTGCCTGTGATTAGCGCAGCGCCGTGCCAACTTCCTGGCGGGCTCTGCACGTGGAGTGTGCAAACACGCCGGAGCTCATCCTTAATAGTCACATAGTCAGTCTTTCTCACCCAGTCTGTAGACTTGGAATCACAGGCGTTGCTACGGGCAACCGCTCTCCTCTTGAATTTCTGGTCGGCCTGTTGCTCTCTCCTGCTGTATTTCCCCATGCGGTTACCGGGTGAAATGAAAGACTCTCGGGCCTCTTTGTGGGAACAGTGAGCTACCTCTTCATAGGAGCCCCACCATCCAGACAACACTTCACTGGTTGCTATGGGAGACTGCATTCTCCCTGCAGAGCTTCTCCAGCAGCTGTAACAATCCTCTTGAGCCCACCAGCCAGGACTCTCATCAGAATCATTCCACCATAGATCTCACTACCGACCTTGCCTTTGTTGCTACGGGCAACAGATGCAGAGTTCCTTCAAAAAAAAATTTTTTTTTGGCGTACTGTCTCCTTACAGCTGAGGCACAGCAACCATCACTTTGCTTTACACAGCAACAATACACACAGTGTCTGACACTCACTTTTTCCAGCAAGGCGAGGATCTGGACCAGCACCATCCGTGCCCAACGCCAATTTCTCCACCAATTGTGACGATCCGGGGTGATTAGGTTCAAGTGGTGCATGCAGTTTTCCAGAAACGTGTCACTCCAGACTGCATTTTTAGGACATGGCAGCCCACTTTTATTTAAAGGTAATGAAAAAGTTCAAAGGTTCAGTAATCTTCCCTCGACGGGGGTTCCACCATCACTGTATAAACAAACTATAGCCTCCTGGCTTACTCACTGTTAGCTTTGTGCTGTTTTGGTCGCAGGCCACATCTGCCTGCCACCTGCAGCCTTATGCCGCGTACACACGGTCGGACTTTCCGGCATACTTGGTCCGGCGGACCAGAGTGTGCCGGACAATCCACCCGTGTGTGGGCGCCGGCGGACTTTTCCGGAGGACTTTTTCCCAAAAGCCCGCCGGACCTAGATTTGAAAAAAGTTTTAAATCTTTCCGCCGGACTCAGTTTCGGGCGGAAAGTCCGCTCGTGTGTGTGCTGGTCCGACGGAAAGCCCGCTCGTGTGTATGCTGGTCCGACGGACCAGATACTACACGAGGGCAGGGTATTGCATCTCGCGCTCGCTGCAATAGGAAAAACAAATTTTCCTATTGCGGCGAGCGCGGGGCATACCAGGCCCTTAGGTCTGGTATGGATTATAAAGGGAACCCCCTACGCCGAAAAAACGGCGTGGGGTCCCCCCTAAAATCCATACCAGACCCCGATCCGAGCACGCAGCCTGGCCGGTCAGGAAAGGGGGTGGGGACGAGCGAGCACCCCCCCCCCCCTCCTGAACCGTACCAGGCCGCATGCCCTCAACATGGGGGGTGGGTGCTTAGGGGGAGGGGGCGCCCTGCGGGGCCCCCCCACCCCAAAGCACCTTGTCCCCATGTTGATGAGGACAAGGGCCTCTCTCCGACAACCCTGGCCGTTGGTTGTCGGGGTCTGCGGGCGGGGGCTTATCGGAATCTGGGAGCCCCCTTTAATAAGGGGTCCCCAGATCCCGGCCCCCCACCCTATGTGAATGAGTATGGGGTACATGGTACCCCTACCCATTGACCTAGGGAAAAAGTGTAAGTAATAAAACACACTACACAGGTTTTTAAAATATTTTATTAAACAGCTCCGGGGGGGGGGATCTTTCTCCGGCTTCGGGGGTCTTCTTCCGGCTTCGGGGGTTCCTCCGCTTCATCTTCTCCCGGCGTCCGGTTGGTTCTTCTCTCCAGTTCTTCGGCCGGCTCCTCTGCTGTCTTCAGGTAGCTCTCTTGCCAGCAGAGGTCCGGACTTCTGGGCTTCTTGTCTTCTCTTCTCTTCTCCAGATGTTGACACGACGCTCTCTCCGGCTGGACTGCTCTCCGAGGGCTGCGTTGTGACTTATATAGGCGGAGACCCCGCCCCCTTTTGATGTCACAGTCCCTGGGCATGCTGGGACTGTGACGTTTTAGGGGGCGTGGTCAACATCACCCAGTGACCACGCCCCCTAAAACGTCACAGTCCCAGCATGCCCAGGGACTGTGACATCAAAAGGGGGCGGGGTCTCCGCCTATATAAGTCACAACGCAGCCCTCGGAGAGCAGTCCAGCCGGAGAGAGCGTCGTGTCAACATCTGGAGAAGAGAAGACAAGAAGCCCAGAAGTCCGGACCTCTGCTGGCAAGAGAGCTACCTGAAGACAGCAGAGGAGCCGGCCGAAGAACTGGAGAGAAGAACCAACCGGACGCCGGGAGAAGATGAAGCGGAGGGACCCCCGAAGCCGGAAGAAGACCCCCGAAGCCGGAGGAAGATCCCCCCCCCCGGAGCTGTTTAATAAAATATTTTAAAAACCTGTGTAGTGTGTTTTATTACTTACACTTTTTCCCTAGGTGAATGGGTAGGGGTACCATGTACCCCATACTCATTCACATAGGGTGGGGGGCCAGGATCTGGGGGCCCCCTTATTAAAGGGGGCTCCCAGATTCCGATAAGCCCCCGCCCGCAGACCCCGACAACCAACGGCCAGGGTTGTCGGGAAGAGGCCCTTGTCCTCATCAACATGGGGACAAGGTGCTTTGGGGTGGGGGGGCCCCGCAGGGCGCCCCCCTCCCCCAAAGCACCCACCCCCCATGTTGAGGGCATGCGGCCTGGTACGGTTCAGGAGGGGGGGGCGCTCGCTCGTCCCCACCCCCTTTCCTGACCGGCCAGGCTGCGTGCTCGGATCGGGGTGTGGTATGGATTTTAGGGGGGACCCCACGCCGTTTTTTCGGCGTAGGGGGTTCCCTTTATAATCCATACCAGACCTAAGGGCCTGGTATGCCCCGCGACGGGGCTCGCAAGGTGTCAATCTCGCCGATAAAAGCGGCAAGATTGACATCCTTTTCTAGTCCCGTCGCACCTGAGTCACGTTCAAAATGAACGGACTTGTCCGTGTGTGGGCAAGTCCGCTCATTCTGAAAGTCCGCCGGAACTCCGGCGAAAGTCCGTCGGAAAGACGGGCGGACTTAGCCCGCCGGAAAGTCCGGGCGTGTGTGGGCAAGTCCGTCCGTTTTAAAGTCCGGCGCACCTGGCGGACAAAGTCCGTCGGAAAGTGTGCCGGACCAAGTAGGATAGAAAGTCCGACCGTGTGTACGCGGCATTAGACTCCAAGACCTCCTGTCTCTTTCTCCTGGAGCCGTCTCCTACTGGGACCCTCTCGACTTCCTTGCTGTCTCCAAGTCTGAGCACTGGCCTCTATTCCTGGGATGTTTATGAACCCAGCCCACAGGTGTGCAATTAGTATTCCTGGAAAATAAATAGAATAATACTGTGCAAATATATAAGCTAAATGTGACAGCTGCTACACGAGAATGAGACAAAAATTAAAATACAAGAAGTGTAAAAAAATGTAGCGCTAACAAAATATGTACACAAATAATAAGTGCAATAATATTATGAATGAATATTCCCAGTCCAACATAGTGAGATAAATGGGTATAAAAGTGAAAAAATTTATGATGTGAGTCTCATAACACAAATCCCGAAAATGGAGAAATATGTGAAAGTCCTCAAACAATGGAGTGTGGATCTTCAAACGTGCAAGATGTAATGTGGAACATCAACAGTAGTGAATCCAGAAAGTAAATATGATTGGATACTCTTACCAGAGCAGATGGACACGTATGTCAGCGACACCGAATCATAAAAGCATAGACAATCGGATTAATGGCTCTCTCGGATGGAGGTAGAAGACCGGGTTCTCCAAGGATGTCTTCAAACGACCTCATGGATCTCGATCCAACTGGAAGGGTGACTATCCAAACGAACCACCACGACAGATCTTCCAGTTCTGTGTGATCCAGCAATGTATGACACTCTGGAGATCAGGAATGCAGAGTCCAGCCTGTACCCTTAATCATTCTCAGGTATTTGATGGAATCCAATATTTTCAGGATGGAGATTTGATCATTGGAGGAGTGTTCACAGCGATGCTGCCTTAGAAGGATTGGGATATCCTCAGAACATGTAGTACAGGTTTAGCTGGCTCCATGCAGTCTGTCCTCCTCATGGAAAAGATGAAAGAGTTGTGACACAACTCAAAAATGTGAGGGGTGTACTCACTTTTGTGAGATACTGTGTGTATGTGTATATATACACACACTCCGCATGGCTTCAAGAGTAAATACCCACCTCCACCAATCCTAGTCAAGGGGCGCAAAACAGAAAGACCCCGCCAGCCCAACCAAAAAATGGCAGGGGAGGCCGTGCACAGCCACAGCAGATATAAGAGGAACAGGCTACAAATGGAAAAGAAAAATGGAAAAAGTTTGAAACATATTATATTGGACATGACTCATTGTCCAATATGGTGGGCAAAAGAGCCTCAAATTTCCACTTACTATGCTCAGTGATGCATGAAGATTGGGCAGGGATGCATGAAGGGATGTTGTAATAGTGAAATCGCTATTCAGTTAAATTGCCTTGGATAGACACTGTAAAAAGGCACAAGAATAGAGATACAGTGGGGGACGGAAAGTATTCAGACCCCCTAAATTTGTCACTCTTTGTTATATTGCAGCCATTTGCTAAAATCATTTAAGTTCATTTTTTTCCTCATTAATGTACACACAGCATCCCATATTGACAGAAAAAAACTGAATTGTTGACATTTTTGCAGATTTATTAACCACTTCCCGCCCGCCCTATAGCGGATTGACGTCCGGGAAGTGGTTCTGTTATCCTGACTGGGCGTCATATGACGTCCAGCAGGATAACATGCCGCAGCGCCCCCCCGGGGGCGCGCATCGCGGCGATCGGTGGAGCGGTGTGTCAGCCTGACACACCGCTCCACCGATCTTGGTAAAGAGCCTCCGGCGGAGGCTCTTTACCACGTTATCAGCCGTGTCCAATCATGGCTGATCACGCTGTCAATGGGAAGAGCCGTTGATCGGCTCTTCCTCACTCGCGTCTGACAGACGCGAGTAGAGGAGAGCCGATCGGTGGCTCTCCTGGCAGGGGGGGTCTGTGCTGATTGTTTATCAGCGCAGCCCCCCCTCAGATCACCACACTGGACCACCAGGGATGCCACTAGGACCACCAGGGAAGGGGCAACGTGGATGGCCAGGTATGTACCCCATGGCCATCCACATGTGCCCAATCTGTGCCAATCAGTGCCCACAAATGGGCACTGATTGGCACTATTATGTCAATGATCTGCCCAGCAATGCCCAGATCTGCCCAGCAATGCTTTATCTGTGCCACCTGTCATTGCCCATCTGTGCCACCTGTCATTGCCCATCTGTGCCCATCAGTGCCCACCCATCAGTGCCACACATAAGTACCCATCAGTGCCACCCATATATACCAATCAATGCCACCTACGAGTGCCCATCAGTGCCGCCTATGTGTGCCCATCGGTGCCACCTATGAGTGCCCATCAGTGCCGCATACCAGTGCAATCCTATCAGTGCCACCTATCAGTGCCCATCAGTGCCGCCTATCAGTGCCCATCATCAGTGCCCATTAGTGCCACCTCATCAGTGCCACCTCATTGGCGCCACCTCATCGGTGCCCATCAGTGCCGCCGTATCAGTGCCCATCAGTGCAGCCATATCAGTGCCCATTATTGAAGGAGAAAGCGTACTTATTTACAAAAAAATTTAACAGAAACAAAGAAAAACTTGTTTTTTTTTTTGAAATTTTCGGTCTTTTTTTATTTGTTGCGCAAAAAATAAAAACCGCAGAGGTGATCAAATACCACCAAAAGAAAGCTCTATTTGTGGGAACAAAATGATAAAAAAATTGTTTGGGTACAGTGTAGCATGATCGCGCAATTGTCATTCAAATTGCAACAGCGCTGAAAGGTGAAAATTGGGCTGGGCGGGAAGGTGTCTAAGTGCCTGGTATTGAAGTGGTTAAAAAAGAATAAAAGGGGTGTTTTTCAAAGTGATTTCTCAGCAAAATAAAGCATGGAGACATGAGTGGGTGTCGGAGTTTGCTCTGAATGTTAAAAATGAATGAAATAGTGTTTATGGTTTGTGCTGCTCAGATGCAGAGTAGTTCCGCTTTAATTTTCTGTCAAAGGTCTTCTTGCAGAAAACTGCATCTGAGAGCCCAGGATGAGTGGAAGGCCATTGCTAGGAAGCCTTACCAAGCAATGACCAACAGCGGTCACAGCTGTTCACAGACTTCAGGAGTAATTACCTGTGGTTAGGGACAGATGATCACTCCTGGACATAAGCAGCTTGCACACTGGGGTGGTGCCAGCATTAGTGTTAAAGTGCCGCTAGTTTTAGCAGCGCTTTACCGCTCTTATAGCAATGCTTTTCGGCTGCTAGAGGGGTGCTTTCAACCCCTGCTAGTGGCCGAAAAAAGGGCTAAAAGCGCCCTTTTTGCAGCGCTACTGAAGAGCTTTGCAGGTGCTTTGGCAGCGCTGCCCATGCATTCTCATGGGCAGGGACAGTGGTATACACCGCTCCTGCACCGCCCCAAAGATGCTGCTTGCAGGACTTTTTTCCCCTGTTCTGCAAGCACACCGCTCCAGTGTGAAAGCACTCGGACTTTCACACTGGGGAGGCTTGAGAGGCACTTTTTTTTTTGCTTTTTTCGGAAATCTGAATTTCCGAATTTCCAAATTTTTTGAATTTCTGAATTTCCGGATTTTCGAATTCCGGATTTTTGGAATTCAGAAATTCGAAAAACTGAAAAAAAGAAAGAAAATCAGTAAAATTCGAAATAATAACTAACTAATAATAAGTAACTATCAAATTATAGGTATTGGAATTTCCGAATTTCGAATTTGTATAATTCAGATAATTCGTAACTTCGGATAAATTTGTACCTGTTACATTCACTAACAGCCAAATTTGAAAGGAAATTCCAATACCTATAATTTTATATTTATTATTAGTTAGTTATTATTTCAGATTTTCGGGTTTTCGAATTTTCAGATTTTCATTCTTTTTAATTTTCAGATTTTCAGTCTTATTTTTGGGTTTTCAAATTTCCAAATTTTTTAATTTTCAAATTTATGAAATTTCAAATTTCCGAACTTCCGAATTCGACTTTACAAAATGTTCCAATTTCCAAAATTGGAAATTTGAAATTTCGGAAACGGAATAATTTGTAAATTTCGGAATTAACGAATTTGTAACAATTCGTTAAAAAACGAATTCAGAATTAAACGAATTACTCATTACATCAGGCCTTTCTCCCTCATATGATAGCAGTAATAAAAAGAACCTTTGGGGGGGGGGGGGGAGTGGGGCCCCTACACTGCTGAGTGTGACTTCATGATCATTCTTCCAAGATACCAGGGACCCTGAATATCCCGAATCTCACAAGAAGATGCTCTGGCACAGTACAAGAGTGTCCTCTGGTGAAAATAGGGATTCTTATAATTTCCAGGCTCACTCTGGAAGGATCATAATGTCGCCTTTTGCCTAGGCTTCACAGGTAGAAGTCAGTTTTTTTCTATTTCTATATTTTTCTTTTGTTCACCCACAGGTCCTTTTCCTTTTAACTACGATCATATGGTGATTTGAAAAGAGGAAGGGAGGCCTGATGTAAAGAGCTTATCTGTTTTTTTGGTGCAAGGTCCGGTTTATGTAATCTTGCATGGTATTAAAGGTGGAGTACACAGACTTCTTCATATGCTCCACAATGATGGGTTCTCCTTGATCAGGTTCGTAGACTGCTTTTATTAGTGACAACCTAGTTGTTTCTGCTTCCAGCATGTACAGAGTCCCAAAACCAGCAGCTTTGAGTCCCTCCATAACTGTTTTTCTGATAATTTGGCCAGTAAGTCAGTTATTTTTCAACTTTCTACAAGCTCTCCAGCAAAAGTATCAGTTAGAGGATTGAGACAAACCATTTACCACTGACAGGGGCGCTTACAATGATCAGCTTTTATTTATGCAAGACCTTTATCACAAAAGGAGGGACTGGCCAAATTTCGATCCGTGTCTGGCCATCGGTGTTTGACATATGGGCTGTAGCCACTGATCAGTGTATTCTGAGTCCTGCTCTCAGAATACAATGTCCTGGCTGGGGGGGTTTCCTCCATCCACCTTGCTTGTAGAACACTACCTTGCCCAGGCAGCGCTGCTGTCCAAGGGAGGCTCCAATACTCCTCTATAGAGAGAGAAGCCACCCTAAGACAGTAAGGCTGGCCATAGACTGTTCATTTTTTTCCCGATCAGTCAGTACGGCCGGTCATACATGGTTTAAATCGATCAACTTGGGTACTTTGACAGACCAAATTGGGACAGAGGCTTTCGGAGGGGACTAGGGGTAAGCCTCCTACCCACTGACTATGGGCCCTGGATTTTAAAGGGATTGTAAAGTCTCAAGGTTTTTCACCTTAATACATTCTATGCATTAAGGTGAAAAACCTTCTGTGATGCAGCAGCCCCCCAGAGCCTCTCTTTTACTTACCTGAACCCGTTCGTTCCAGCATAGAGGATGAGCCCAGCAGCTCCAGCTGCTGTGTCAGGTCCTCATTGAATAGATTGATAGCAGCAGGAGCCATTGGCTCCTGCTGCTGTCAATCAAATCCAGTGACATGGGAGCCGGGGGGCGAGCCGAGTCCTGCTGTCTGTGTCAATGGACACAGCAGTGGGACTCAGGAGCGCGCCCGAATGAGTGCCCCCTTGAAATGAGGCTTTCCGTGGGGGCACTCGAGGAGGAGGAGGAGCACCGCCGGGGGGCCCCAGAAAAGGAGGATCGGAGCCACTCTGTGCAAAACCCTTGCACAGAGGAGGTAAGTATGACATGTTTGTTTCTTTTTGTTTTTTAAACAAACCTTTACAATCACTTTATGGGAACACTGCTATTTTGGAGCTGTATGCCTGATGGACCCTTGGAGTGGTCTTGCTTCAGATTCAAGTCCATGTTTCCCCAAAACACACAGATTCTGGGAACTTGAATACCCATATACATATTTGGAGTCTCTAGGCCCAAACCAACAATGACTGCTTCAGACTGTGAGACTCAGAGCAGATGTTAATATAATCAGCTCAAGCAATCTGGTACTAGGAGGGGGTATCCTGCTATATAGTCTGTTTATTTTTTTCAAATCACATAATTTGTATTAGTTTTTTTCTGATGTACAACAAATACATGTTACAACATATAACATTTCCATCAAATACCCAATTTTTAACAAAGCAAAGAAAAAAAAAATATATATATATATATATATAAAATTTGCGCTCACCAGATATTTGAATCATCAGTCAAATCACTTCAGAGCCATTAATCCCCCTTCAGCTTGAAGAATTGACAGTATTATACACCTGACTTAAATATTCCATTTAAATTATTACGTTTTAACGCTGTTTATATACATATGCAGTTATCCTCAACAAATATTCTATCCCATTATTAGCTTTCCTCATTATCATTAATATGCTCAATTGACTGCTCAGACAGATCGGAAACTAGCCACCAATACCAGATAGTCTGTTTATTAGTGTGTTATGTGTTTATTAAGTAGGTCTCTTCTATTGTGTGCCTTCCCATTGTTAATTGGGTCACCTATTGTTTCTGTCTGTCTGCTAGCATTGTATCCACTTTACCGTGTAACCAAATTATTGTGGGTTGTTATATGTTTGTTGATTAACTTACTGTTTAAGGGTCCTTTCACACGGGACCGTGATGATCCGCCCCGTGAACATCCGCTTGCTCAGCGGGGATCGCTCCGTTGATCTCCGCTGAGCCGGCGGATGGCAGGGCGGTCCCTGTGCAGGGACCGCCCTGTCAGATCTCAGCTCTCCCCTATGGGGGGATCGGATGAACATGGACTGTCTGTCCGTGCTCATCCGATCCGCTCTGCAAACGGATAGAAAAAAGGATTTTCTCCGTCTGCAGAATCGGACCATTGCGGGGACAGATGATATCGGGTGTCAGCGGATGTTCATCTGCTGACACCCGCTATCCCATAGGGATGCATGCATGTCTGTATTTTATCCGAAAACGGATGGATGAAATACAGACATACTGTCCGCATGTGTAAAAGGGGCCTAAATAGATTACTGGTTAATTAAAGGGGTTATAAAGGCAGAAGTGTTTTTTTTTTAATCTAAATGCATTTTATACATTAAGATAAAAAGCCTTCTGTATGCAGCAGCCCCCCTAACGCTTACCTCAGGTCCCTCTCTGTCCAGCGATGTGCACGAGTGTCTCAGGCGCCGAGATTCTCCTTCCTAATTGGCTGAGACACAACAGCGGCGCCATTGGCTCTCGCTGCTGTCAATTAAAGTCAGCTAGCCAAACAGGGGAGAGAGGGGACGGGTCCGGGCTTTGTGTCTGAATAGACACAGGGAGGCTCCGGTGCCACCATAGCAAGTTGCTTGCTGTAGGGGCGCTCAACAGGAAGAAGGGGCCAGGATCACAGAAGAGGGACCCGAGAAGAGGAGGATCTGGGCTGCTCAGTGCAAATTCCCTGCACAGAGCAGGTACGTATAACATGTCTTGTTTTTTTTTTCCTATAAAAATAAACTTTACAATCACTTTAAGATCACTGTTAGTTGTAAGCTGTTAATTGGATTGGTGTATTGTCAAGCTAATATCCTCAAGAGGGGAATGTCTTCCTGTGGGGTGTAAAGTATGTGTCTGACTGCCGGTTCACACAGGGGCGACTTGTCAGGCGACCTAGCCGCCTGACAAATCGCCTCCCGTTCTGTACTACGGAACCATTCTAATAGGAGCGACGCAAGTCGCTCTGACTTAGAAAAAGGTTCCTGTAGTATTTTTGGGGCGACTTCATGCGACTTTCATTGACTTCTATACAGAAGACGTTTTGCAAGTCACCGCTGAAGTCGTGTGCAGGTCTGCAAGTCGTGCCGCCCCTGTGTGAACCGGCACTGAGTTTCAATAAACAGTCATTCCTTTGGTTCTTATCCTAACATCTTTTCTGTATACAATGCTTGGGGTATATGGGCTGGTATTAGCTCTCGGTCTGCCGAGCAGTATGCCAAGCGGTTCCGTCACTTGCCGGATTCTCTTGCGATGATCGCTAGTGGCTTCTATAGCCACTAGCAATAATTACTATCTTTTCTCAGAGCGCATGGCTTCCCCCGCCCCGAGAAGACAATGGCCCGGCTGGAGTGATTCCCACATCAATGCTGTCTGTGTTGATGGGGGAATTTCTTTCCTGCGACCTGTGGTTGGGCAGGGGGCCATATCTCAAGAGGCAGAGAAAGAGCAAATATGTGGATCTTTCCAGTAAAGAGCGGTGTAGGAGGGGCATGTTGGCACAAGTTTTGACCATTGGAGGACAGGCAGGATGTCTCCCAGCACAGCCAGAAAACTGGCCACACTGGGATGGATGTGCTGTCATGCCTAGTGTGGTCAATTTGCAATAAGAAAGCAGAGGATCTAGCAGGAGCACCAGGTATTTCACACAAAGTAAGCAATACAAAGAGAAGAGGATACTTTTTAACACAAGTACATGGTACAGCAGACAACAAAAAAGAAAACTATTGCCACCACCTCTTAGTAATGGAAAGCTGCAATAAATAAAACATTTTTATTTTTGGGTTTACTTCAGATTTAACATTGAACGCATAAGGGGTTATTTACTAAAGGAAAATCCACTTTGCACTGCAAGTGCACTTGGAAGTGCAGTCGCTGTAGATTCGAGGGGGACATGCAAGGAAAATAAAAAACAGCATTTTAGCTTGAACATGATTGGATCATAAATCAGCAGAGCTTCCACTCATTTCAGATCTACCCTTTAGATTCAGAGCGACTGCACTTCCAAGTGCACTTGCAGTGCAAAGTGGATTTGCCTTTCGTAAATAACCCCCATAGTGAGAAGGCGTGCATAGGAACATAATAGAAGAACATTTCGTATTGTTTTGCAGTGACATTTGTATTGTGCAGTTCAGCACCAAGATGAGTGAATCAAGATAATGTTACAGGAAGTTAATCAGTGACAAATATCAAAATTGCAGAGTTCTTGGTGTTTGTAGAAGAAATGGTGCAATATTACAGTTTATTCAGTTAGTGACTCCGGGGGTAGATTAAAATATAAAATCCAGCTTTTTCCATATTTTCACAAATTAAACATTTATTAAAAAACGTAAACTATTTTTAAAGGTAGTCATCAAAGTACATAAAAGAAAATACATATGAATCCTAACTGAAGCACATTTAGTTATCGCACTGTTTACCTTAAAACTTTGCCTTTTTTTTTTTTTAGCCACTTGCCTACCGGGCACATTTACCCCCTTCCTGCCCAGGCCAATTTTCAGCTGTCACACTTTGAATGACAATTGTGCGATCATCCTACACTGTACCCAAATTCACTTTTTATCATTTTCTTTTCACACAAATAGAACTTTCTTTTAGTATTTAATCACCACTGGGTTTTTTTTTTTTTTTTGCTAAATAAACAAAGAAAGACTGAACATTTTGAAAAAAAAAACCAAAAAAACATTTTTCATAGTTTGTTATAAAATTTTGCAAACAGATAATTTTTCTCCTTCACTAATGTGTGCTGATGAGGACGTCCATGGATACCCTCCCGGCACGGTAAGCCTGCGCTGTAGCCGTCTTTCAGTTATAGATCGGACAGGAAAGGAGTTAAATAAAATACTTGTTTTCCCCTTTTCTCAGTCCCAGTGATGTTTTTTTCTTGCACTCTTTTTTGCAGCCCCTTCCTGTCTACATGCACTCTAGCAATTGCTGCATGGCATTTCTTAGGGAGGGTTTGCTGACGGTGAAAACAATACATTCCTGCATAATGTGTGTTGAAACAAACACCAGTAGTCTCCATTGGTTGCCCATGTGACAGAGTGACAATGCAGAGCCACAACTGGGAGTCAGGGACAGAGTGTTGTCACCCTATGACAGCCAATGTCTAGACAAAGGCCTTCATGTTGGGAATACCAGTGTGTGTGTTTTTTTGTTTGTTTTATTTTTAGATTACCTTAATAAGGTTTATATGTAGTAAGTGAATGAGACAGCACTGCATTTAAACAAAATAACAAAAAATTATCACAAAATAAGTAAAAATAAAGAAAAAGTCCATTAGTCACATATAGGTGATAAATCTTCTACTAGCATGCAGGGAGATGTGGAGTTTTTTTTCCTTGCTTCAAAACAACTTCCACACCAATAGTGCTCCCGCCACCACATGCAATGCTCACTCACCTTCCTATAAGACCCAGCAAGGGCTCAAACATGCCTTGCACGCAGTGCAACTCTCCCTTCAGGGATGCTCCAAGCTGGTCCTTGACAATTTCTGTTTCTCAGGCTCTCAGGGAATAGATAATAATCTACAACAGGTGTAGTTTCCTTCCACTATTCTGCTTCAAACTTGACTCCATATTGGCTGCCGGTAGTTCCACAGTAACCTAGAAATAACAAAAGTGCCTCCAATAGTGCAGTATCCGGGGGATTAAAAACAGAACCACATCACCCCAGCAAATATTCAACTCACATTTATTTAAAAAATTAAAAGCATTGATACAGAATCCATGGGATAAATCTCACTTGTTGCGAAAGGTTCCACCGCCAGGCTCCACCTCTACTAGTTACGCCACCTACCTCGTGGCTTCATCTGGAGGAAACCTAACAGAAATAGTCAAGGACCAGTTTGGAGCATCACTGAAGTTGCACTGTGTGCAAGGCGTGTTTGAGCCCTTGCAGGGTCATATAGGGAGGTGAGCGAGCATTGCACGTGGTGGCGGGAGCACTATTGGTGTGGAAGTTGTTTTGAAGCAAGGAAAAAACTCCACATCTCTGCATGCTAGTAGAAGATGTATCACCTATATGTCACTAATGGACTTTTTCTTGAGCACCTTTATTTTTACTTATTTTGTGATAGTTTGTTATCTTGTTTTAAATACAACGCTGTCTCATTCACTTACTATATATCTTATCTCTTGTGGGAACTAGGTGACAGCAGCAGCCATTCTGTTTGTTTATCTTATTGAATAGTAGCGCGCAACTACCTTTTATATATAAGGTTTATATGAGATTTTAGCGATTAGGTTTACCTACTGGTTGTAGGGAGATTTCGGCTTCTAAGACCACCCAGATAGGTTCAGGTAATGCAGGAAGACCTCCGTTGACCCCCAGGCCTGGAGATATCAATAAAGTGACACAGGAGACAGGTTTGCTTAGCCACTTAATGACATCTAATTAGCAGTGGTCAATGATACAGTATTTATGTTGTTTGAGGGGATGGGAGGAGTTTTACTAACCTTATACATGTCATTGAAATGAAAATAGGTTCAGTTAATATTTAACTATTAGCTGGTGTTATAAGACAAAATCTTGCATCATTTCTATTAGAATATTCATTAACAGGTGAAGGACGCACTTTATCTTATCAAGAACAAACATGAGCTAGGCCAAACTCCATATTCTAGCTAAAATGTATAGGTAACCTTGAGAAGGTTTTCTATAGATAACAGCTTAAAGATAATGTGGGTTTCAGTTAAAACTTCAAATATGAGTTTTCTCAATTTTCCTGTAAAACATGAGATGGTGTCTTAGAACTAAAATGGAGTCCCTCATGATATGTGCTATGTTCTTTACAATCCCCTCTTTGAGACATTATTTATATGGCTCACTATCTTTCACAGTTATGTAAATTTTCTTCTATCATAATACATACTCAGATAAATTCTATTCGCAGCAGCAGGATCAGGGGTTCGGGATGCCTTAACAATTATGCACATTATAAGCTTATAACAGGCATATAGGAACAAGACAAAAAGAGTAATCATAATTATAGTTATGGCAGCACTCTTTA
This sequence comes from Lithobates septentrionalis, assembly GCA_037952835.1. NCBI lineage: Eukaryota > Metazoa > Chordata > Amphibia > Anura > Ranidae > Lithobates > Lithobates septentrionalis. Next base: position 2,337,438 of record JBBDGP010002219.1, read on the forward strand.
TCCATGCCAAAATTCCTATCCCAGAACTTAGGTTTGCAAAAGGATCCCATGTCTTAGCAATGTTTCTAGCTTCATCTTGTAATTTGCTTACTTCTTTCCGGTGTTGTGCAATTATATCATAATAATCTGGTACTTCCATACTTGTGTTATGAAACCAGGTACAACACTCATAATCTTCTGTGTTTTCACATAACCCAGTTAAGGCAGCACTCATGCTTTCTATGGCTAACTCGTGTAGTTCTAATTGTTTTCTAATTGCCCTAGTTTCTATATTTAATTTAGTAATGTCATCAGAATTCTTTTCCATTATTTCATCAATGATTCCAGTGTAATTATTCAACCTTTTCATTAAGTCTATTCCCCACCCAGTCCATGAGGGGAACCAAGCCCATGCCATATCCTTTGTAAGAAATAACTCCCTTTTATTGCGGTGTTTGAGGGGGTACCTAGGATGCATGCTAGCTTCAAGGAGGTGTCTTCCCTTGCTATCTCCTACTACGCCCATGATGGGGACTAGGGATGCAAGATAACACCATCCTTGGGGTTCGGTGGGAATCCAAGGGTGACAGATTTTTCCACAACAAATATAAATACTGTTTCCTAGAGCTAAGGATCGTTTGTTGAATATTGTCATCATTTCATCAGAAAAACTGGAAAAAGTTAAACTCGACAATAATTGTCCTACTGTGGAAGTGGAACTGGAGTTAAGAAAGTTTATTAGAGTGGTGTTTAGGGCAGGTTCTGAAGTATGAAAGAAAGGGCTTTCAATTGAAGTCATTGAAAAGTTAATATTAGCTTGTTGGCAAACTTCAGCTCCGTTTTGTGGAGTTTCCCAACCTAAAACACCAGTCTGGGGAATGACTTCTACCAGTAATTTGGAAAGTAAGGGTATTATTTGAAAGTGTTCTTATGACTTCTGTGAGGATGACAGGAGGTGTGCCATTAAGGAGTGGGGTGAAGTTTAGAGGTACTGCCATTAAGGGGATTCTAGCAGTGCTAGGATGGAGTTTACTACATATCCAAGATTTTTCAAATCCAGATTTCTGGGCGTAGCTATATTTAAACTTCAACAATAACATTTTATCTGTAAAACTTTCTGAGTTTTCATTTCTCTTGTGTCTGTCATGTGTATTATTCTGTTGTAGAGTGTTAGAGGCCCCACAAATACCCTTTATGAGTCCCAAATCTTCAGAATAATAAATACAGTTAGTTATCAGCCAAGTTGGCAGGAACACAATCAGGGCAGCCCAGCATAGGAGGCACAAGGCTTTCCCAGAAGTCCGTGGTGAAATAAGTGACGTCATCTTGTTCAGAGTCTTGGCCACCTGCTTCACTCTGTTTTCGAGGATTTATATCACTTGCTTCACCTCTCTGTGCTTTATCTTTGCCTTGCTTCTTAGGGTCCTGGTTGACCTTCTTTACGCGACTTGCATGAATCCAGGCCTGTTGTCCTTCTACCAAAATAGCTGTGCGGGTGACTGCGATCACTGTGGTTGGGGGTCCGAAGGGAAACTCTTGTTTCTTGGTGCGGTTCAATCTCTGGACCACCACGATGTCACCCACCTGGAAAGGGTGTGTAGGTTCCTGTGAAGAAAAAGGAGAGGTGCGAGCAACATTCCTTTCAACTTTATCCAAAGTTTCAATAAGTTTTTTTATATATTCTTCCTGAATAAGATCTAGGTCCCCTCTTTCTAACATAAGTGGCTGTCTGGCCCATGGGGTGGGGAATGGCCTACCCATTAAGACTTCAAAAGGAGAGTATCCTGTCTTTTTAGAGGGTGTCATTCTTACCTCGGCTAGTACAGCTGGTAGGACCTTCTTCCAATTTGCATACGTACCTCCAGTGGCCTTCCTGATCTTATCTTTGATGGTTCTGTTCATCCTTTCCACTATACCTGAACTCTGGGGGTGTTGTAGGGTGACAGTGTCTCTTTAAGAATTCCTAGCTGCAGGAACCTTTCCACCATTGGGGCCACTCCTTCCTCTTTTTCTTTTGAAATTGGGTATTGTTTGTGATAAACCGGCTGTGCCCATGATTTTAAAGCTGCCTTGTATGGGGTACAAGAAATAAGACCTGCATCCAAGGAGCTTTTTGACCAGACCGGATCATCTGGTGGAGGGAGATCACTATCCTCAGTGTAATATATTGGTATTACCTTGGAGTGTACGAAGACCCCTCCTTCAGTAGTCATTTTCAGTGTTATACCCAATCTTCCCATCAAATCTCTACCCAAGAGATTCACAGGACAATTTGGTATAATCCTGAAACAATGATGCAAGACTGTTGCACCTCCCCTTTCAACATCACTTACTGGTAAAGGTGATGTTTTGTATGTTTTGGTAAGTATCCCATTAATTCCCATAGAAGGTTCAGCAATTTTAGTCTCACCTCTGTAGTAGTCCTCACTGAGGGTGCTCCGAGTTGCCCCTGAATCGGTTAAAAACGGAACAGGCCTATTTTTGACATATAGGGTCACAATTGGTTGTTCATTGTAAGAGTGTGAGATCAAAGGAAATGCTGGGATACTACCTTCCGGGCAGCTTCATTTTAGTTGCTGTTGATTCCACTGTATAGGGAATCGGGGACCCTGTTGCTTTGGGGCAACTTGATTCGGTTGGCTAGATTGGGGTCCCTGTGTATGCATTTGATCTTGATCTTGAGTATTTGGGTTATTCCATTCATAAGGACATTGATTTCTCCAGTGACCCTGTTGTCCACAGTTAAAACAACATGTGCGGGACTGCTGGGGTGGTCTGGAAAAACCATGCCCTCTCCCTTTTGTTCTTCCTCTTCCTCTGCCTCTGTTTCCACTGCCCCATTGTCCACCATTATCTGGGGGAGGCTGAGCTTGCACTCCACCCTGATAAAGGCTACTCACTGCTTTCTCTTTTATTACATCAAAACACCCTGCTGCTTCTTTCTGTATTAAGGTTTCCTGAAATTGGTCAATCGTCTGTGTGGTCCATTCAGATATCATCTGTTTTACCACCAAGGCGAACTGGGGTTTTAGATTATTCATAAAAGTTTGAATAAACAAAGCTCCCACATCAGTAGTTGTAGCTAATCCAGCTTCTGTTGTCCAATTTTCATGAAACCTTTTCCAGAATTCAACTACAGTTTCTCCTGACTTTTGTTTGCATGCTATGGCAGTAGGGAGGGAACTTTTATTTTTAAATACTCTCATCATTTCAGTCTCTAATTCTGTCCACATGGTGTTCCTACCTGGTACTGTGTTTAACCCATATGCTCCCGCATTTCCAGTGTCAATAGTGTTTATACTTGGAACATTTGCCCAGCTCCAGGAACTGGTGTGTCCTATGATACCATCAATGATAAGACGCATGTCTTCCTGTGTGTAATTTCTACCCTTACAGGCCTTTTTTAAGTAAATTAAAGTGCCACCTGCAGAGGCGGTGGGTTTGGGGCAATGTTTTACTATCCTGTCAATGTCCTCAATGTCTATTACCTTTTTTAATAATTCATTTCCAATGGTCATGAAAGGTGCTTGAAGGTTAGTGTTACTATATACAGTTCCACTCTTTGTTTTAGGGGGACTAAGTATTCTATCCCCTTTAACGTCTTCTTCCTCCTGCTCTTGGCCAGGTGGTGAAACTACCCCTCCTATAGCTCCCTGATCATCTTCTGGTTCCCCTACCTCGACTCGGGCCCTCTGTGGGTGTTGTCTATCTTGTTGTGGAGCGGGAGGGATCTGCTGTTGTGGTTGTGGAGCGAGGGGGACCTGCCGTTGTCTGGTTGCATAATGTCCAGCCAGGAGATCAATATCTTCCTTTCTTAAACTTGGATAGACATGTACATATGCGGGTGGAGGATGACTGACTATTGGCAGGGGTGGGGCTATTGGGTCAGGGACAAATCTCTTTTTATCGGCTTCTTCTCTATGTTTCTGGTCATAATCTTCCTTACTTAAACATTTGGTGGGCTTTTTCTGTTTCTTATTATCCCTCTGAAACCAATATGGGGCGTATTTTAACCAGTTCTCTCCTCCCTTTTCCATATAATCCATATCCCATTGAGGATCCCCGGGGTACCAAGGGAAAGCTCTCTTATCTCCTAAACACAATCCTTTTATCATATCTATGTGAAATTCATCATTAGCGCCATCCCGGGGAAAGGGGTCTACACTGTGTATGGCTTCGGTCCATCCCGCTAAATTTGAAACCCATGGGACTATGAATTCATAATTAGTACCACAAATTCTGGCTACAAAATCCTTACACGTTTCTCCTGGATTGGGAAGAGGGGGAGGATCTTCTTTACCTTGTTTCTGACCCATATTGACAGTGGGAGTCGACTGTTCTTACCACCCAGTCTTCTGACCCACACACACACAACAGATTATCTTATAACTTCTAATGCGATAGATAAGAAAAAGCAAAGGATTTTGGGGTCACCGGAGTCTATTTCCTCATTAACCACTTCATATCCCTTCCCAAAAGGAATGTCTCTATATATGTGTATGCAGTATTGCTTATCTTTGTGGGTTTCCCAAAAACCCTCCAATATTAACCTCTGGCGTGGTTCTTATCCCCTACTAATTTACGGGTCTAAAAAGCTTTAATCAGAGCTGAGGCAAGAAATATTTCGTCAATAAAGACAAAATGAAGACTTACCTTCAGATATGATTTTATTTGGCTTTTTTTCCCGGCGAGCCCCCAGATCTGTAGGGAGATTTCGGCTTCTAAGACCACCCAGATAGGTTCAGGTAATGCAGGAAGACCTCCGTTGACCCCCAGGCCTGGAGATATCAATAAAGTGACACAGGAGACAGGTTTGCTTAGCCACTTAATGACATCTAATTAGCAGTGGTCAATGATACAGTATTTATGTTGTTTGAGGGGATGGAAGGAGTTTTACTAACCTTATACATGTCATTGAAATGAAAATAGGTTCAGTTAATATTTAACTATTAGCTGGTGTTATAAGACAAAATCTTGCATCATTTCTATTAGAATATTCATTAACAGGTGAAGGACGCACTTTATCTTATCAAGAACAAACATGAGCTAGGCCAAACTCCATATTCTAGCTAAAATGTATAGGTAACCTTGAGAAGGTTTTCTATAGATAACAGCTTAAAGATAATGTGGGTTTCAGTTAAAACTTCAAATATGAGTTTTCTCAATTTTCCTGTAAAACATGAGATGGTGTCTTAGAACTAAAATGGAGTCCCTCATGATATGTGCTATGTTCTTTACACTGGTTATATCTTGGATGCCATGCAGTCTGTGTTACGACATGGTCTTCTGGCACCCGAGGCAAGGATGCCAACATGCGACGTAGAGCTATAAGCTTGGCGGCACAGTCTTGCACATTGCAAGAAATGCCCAGGCTGTACAGAGGTGGCTGTGTCCCCCACATCATGTTATCCAAGGTGGGTGCCTCTTCTGCCTCGGCTTGGCCCTGCGTGAAGCATACCTTATGCCCAGTTCACATTTTTGCAGGGAGCCATGATATCTGCATGTGAGAATGGAATGATCTCTTGGATACAGTCTTACTTATCTGTGTGCGAGTCATCTGACCTACCTGTAACAGCATTAGAAAAGATGGTGGAAAGGTGGCAGGATAAATCCTGTAGGTTGCTGTAGAGAAATAAGGACAGTATTTTAAGAAGTAATTTTGATAAATGTAGATAGAGCCAACATGTGCAAAGACTAAATTGCATGTATTGGTTTTGCAGGTCTGATGGTCATCACAAAATATGGAAAGGATCTTGAAAATGAAGTGCGTCATATTCACCCTCTTCCTCCTTCATTGCATGGTTCTTTGTGGTAAGCGTTAGAATATATTTTAAGGGGTTAGTTCATCTTTAGGGACAGTTTTCCCAACCAATATCCCCCCTCCATACACTGCAGCCTCTTAGGCACATTACTATCCTCTCTTTAAAAATAGCTCCTTTGTCATTCCATACCTGTGCTCCATACACGGCATGCCCACAAAAATTCTGTAGTATTGACTAGGTGAGTCAGGTGACTCTTCTTCCATTTAGGCAGGAAGTTGCAAGGGCGCTTCCAGCACCAAAGGATCAAGCACACTGTCTAATTCAAAGACTGTGCATGCGCAGTGTGGAATCTCTCTCCCTGAGTTCAGCTGATGCAGCTACAGAGGGAGAGATTGCGCACTGCACATGCGCAGCCTTTGAACTAGCAGGTGTGTTAATTTCTTCATGTTGGGAGTGCCCTTGTAACGTCCTGGCAATTAGACAGATGAGGGGGTTCGCCTGGTCAGAGTTTTTGCAGACAGACAGCATATTGGGTACAGGTAGAGAATGGCAAAGGAACACTTTTTTGAAAGCTGAAGAGTGGATCATAATGTGCTTGGAAGGCTGCAGTGCATGGGCCTGTACTCTGATCCTTGTTCTCCCCTACAAAAGAAATGCCATGCCATGGCCCCATTATAAACCACAATGAGACGCAGCAGGTAAATATTCTATACAATCTTCTAGCTTTTGTGAGTTATGGTACAGTGGTGGGCAGGGTAGTAGGGGGCATTGTTGCTTTGGTCTGGCACTTGCTGTACATCATATGTTCATTGCCTCTTCAATATAACCTTTTATGTTAAATTGCAGGAGCAGAGAATGTGTCGTCTGCTGTGTGGAGTGATTCTGCATTCAGAGCTTCCCTTCCAGATGTTGTAAGCATGGAAAATGGCAGCTCTACAAATATAACCTTGACTTTAATGTAGGTGGTTCTCTTTTATACTGTTTATTTCCGAAAGCTCAGCTGCTGCGAGTTCCTATTGCTTCACTAACATGTTCTTTATGAAACTGCCTATGGCAGAACTGCTTCAGACATCTTAAAATAACCAATGAGACTGAAATACCTGCAATGGAAAATGACAACTGTAGAATAAAAGCTGGTGTTTTGATTGAAATAGATTTGATGGTAAAGGTTTGACCACATATTACGTAGTTTGGTAAATATAATTAAGATTTTACAGGGATTGTACACTCACATTGTGGTGTGCCTTAAAGGGTAAGTTTGCCTTTCATAACACATTACATGTTACACCCATATTTGGGGTGTAACATGTTATGAATGCACCGGCCCGTGCACCTCCCGCTTCCCCACTGTGACGGCTAGAAGAGATCTTCTCCCCCCTGCTAGCTGTCAAAAAAAAACACAGCCTGCCGTATCACTCATTCACAGCTCTCTGTGACTGGAAAACTACAAGGTTCGGCTTGTAGTTTTCAATGAACTACCATGGCGCTGTGACCACTATGGTCTTTCATTCATTCTTCCTGTCTGAATGTTTTGGTTTGCCCGTACGAGGTACGTGCAAGCTGATATACTGACAGATCTGCAGGAGACCTGCATGGCATCAGCGATGCTGATCTCTGGTGCAATGATTTACAGGCTCCTGGAACAAAATATAATGCACAATTTTTTTACCTGCAAAAAATATTCCTTTTTTTATTTTTTGTCAAAAGGTGAACTTATTCTTTAAACCTTGTACACAGGGTGAGAATATCGGACCAATGATCGTCCATTTTTTTTTTTTTTTCGCATGCTAGTCTCATATTGAAAATGAAGATATTACGAAAATTCTCGTATGACAGAATACAAATTCGGAAGTGATGCAATGTATTCTAATGTATTCTTTAATTTCTGGGAATGAGTGGTCTTGGTCATTAAATTTTTTTCGGATGAATACTGTACTCCTGAATGAAAATCGTTTGTTCTGGTATCATACAAGAAAAAATGTTGTGCTTGTACCTTCGGATAATTTTGCGATTGGCTCTCAAAATTATCGCACAATTGCTTTGAAAGCAGTGCTTTTCGTCTGCTTTTATCATGTGTGTACTAGGCATTAAGCTAATGATACACCATACAATTTGATTTTTACAACCTCCTTCAGATTCACTATCGACTATGTAGTACAAGGATCTGCCTGACTGGATGCTAATCGAATAAATTGTTTAGGTTCGTCCTCTTATGACATGGATTTGGAAAGGAGATTGTACAATTGCATTTGCATTTACCAAAACAATGTAATATAAAGACAAATCTATAAAATTGAATCAAGTGTGTCACCACTACATGCGTGTTCCTGTTTAGAACTACAACCTTGCAGGCAACTGTTCAGGAGAGGGACACAGAGCCAAAGCCATGCTGCCTTGGGGGCCACTGTCAATCATCACTGGAGGAAGAGGAGAGGTGTGGCTTTGGCCCGTTGTCCCTCTTGCTCTGTCTGTGCGTGTGGTTCTAGGAACGGCTGCATGTAAGGTTAATGTTTAAACAGGAGCACGCACGTAGTGGAGACTCCATCGGGATTCCATAGATCCTGGCAGACACGGGGGCTCTTGGGCACCTGGAGTCAGACAGTGTGGCCGAAGGCAGAATGAAGAGGAAGGTCAGAAGACAAAAATAATAAAAAAAAACAAAAAACGCAAGAGCACGTAAGCAGCTCATTTTGACTTGATTGACTTTAATATCACTTTAATTAAATGTATAAAAATGATTTCATAGATTAAAGTGTTACTAAACCCAGGACTCTGCATTCACTATATCTGGTCTGCCACAGTACACAGAACATGATAATGCAATTATTTTAGTAAATATAAACTCCTAAATACCTTTTCTCATCGGCAGTATATGGCAGTCTTGTGACTTCTATCAGTGTCCAGCCGAGCACTGGTTAAAGCTTGTAGAAGGAGTTTTCATTCTCCTCTGACTGAACTGTGAGACTGCATGACCCCTGGCCCTCTGTCTGGACAGTGCTAATTGGCCCTGTGCTCATCACATGCACTCTCCCAAGAAAAAAAGAATTCTCTAGCAAAACACCCCAAACCGAGCATAAAATGTGTACCAAAAAATGGCGCCTGGTGGGGATGAGAACATATAAAAACAACAAACAGCTGGCCCCTTTAAAGTGAACAAATCACTGGAACTGTGCGAAATTACAAAATAAAGAATAAGGCGCTATACATGTTCACATAAAAAAACTGTCACGAAGAAAACACTGCATCAAACTCAAATGTGCACATTAATGAGAAAATAAGCAAGCATAAAGTCCATAAGTGAATAAATCCCAACACCAAAATGGAATGCTCTGAGATAAAACTTCTAGATCTTCCACCACGAGTGCTCAATATGAAGATGGCCACTCACCAGAGCTGTTTGACCCCTTTTTACAGGATGGTCAAGAAACACTTTGGGAACCCCAAATCGGTTCCACTAATGGCATGAATCCACTCCAATGACCACTCAGGAAGGAAATGCGATAGTGCCTGGCCTGGCACTAGGTATAAACAGCGTGTGTGAGTCAACTGATCCCTGGGGGTAGCGTGCGTTCCACGTCTCACTCCGAAGGTGCAAAGCCTGATGTGGTGTATCAAAAAATGGACCCGGAATATGGACCCAAAAAATGGACCCAGAAATTACGGATCCTCCACTCCGACATATGTTTCGCCGTAAATGGCTCTTCAGGAAGTGCAGAGTGCCCCGAAGGCTCTGTTCTATCAGGAGATGAATTGGGGGCTGTGAAAGAGGGGGAGGATCAGAGAAGACAGGGTCAAACCGCCTTTTTACACAGTACGCAGGTTCCACAATGAGTATAACAAGCATGCTTTACTGTATATACAGACTGATTTTACTTTTGTGGGTTTAGTAACACTTTAAGGGGGCTGAGCTGATAACTGTAGTCGAGATCTTCCCAGTAGATAACCGATCCTACTGAAAATCAGGTTTGGGTCTTGCCTATTACAGACATTTAATCTCGTAATTTCTGAAAGAGGCACATTTAAAATGTAGAGACGCTATATCGCTGTTAAATAAATAAAAAAACCAGACATTTAAAAAACACAGTGACCTGTCAAAGTCACATGACCAGCTTTCTTTCATTTGCAGAGCTCTGTTAAGTAGAGAGAACTCCATTGGTCTTTGCTGACTACACACTGCAACTCAAATTTTAGGAATGAGATGGTCTGAAAGGTGCACAGCAAATGGAGCATAACAAAGTAGAGCACTGCTCCCTGTTATATATAGCAAAACCTTGATCCTAAAAGAGCAAACCTCTTCATTCTCATCTTAAAAATGAGTAATTATTTAAACATCCATGCATATGTTATGCAAATTGACTGAAATCTGCCGCATTTATGCTAATCATTGAAGCGCAAGCACTAGCAGGCATGACCTGGACCTTTCTGTGTTCCAACATCGCCACCATTATGTAGGTGCACCAGGTGTAAGGGCTTTGAGTAGTAAATCTATCTATGGCTATCTTTACAGTGAGGAAATAGAGGAAGTATTTTTTTTTTAATCTCCTTTTTGTACTACAAAACTGAGGGACTTCAATGAAATGAATATGGATTCTTTTTCTCAATGTTCTTATGTTCATGTGGAGCAAATAGGATTAGCTTGCTTGCTCATATGTGTGCGTTTTCCCCCAATTCTTTCTCTAGACCACTGAATGAGATTGCTGTGTTTACATTCAACATTACCTACTCTTCTAAGAACAAAACCATTGTCTACTTTCCTGAACAAGTAAGTAATGTATACATAACATATACTGTACATGTGAAATAGACCTGCCATTTAAAGGATAAGTTCACCTTTTATTAAAAAAAATAAAAAAATAAATGCACTTCTTTGAAGTAAAAAAATGTGCATTTATTATTTTTTTTTTTACACAGGATCAGCAACTCATGGGTGCAATGCCAGGATCCTGCAGACACTCAGTACACTGTGTGCCCTTACCTTCAATATGAGCAGGCAGTTACCTAATTGCAGGAAGAATCAATGAACTACAAGAACGATCAGCACCCTCGCAGTTCATTGTGAACTACGAGCCGTCAGCCGCAGTGGTCAATGGTACTTGTAGTTCATTATTCACAGGACTCTGTGAATAAATGATGTGGCCGTGTGGGCAGAGCCTCACAGCTTTGAATTGTGACAGCAGGTGCACCATCACAGGGAGGGGGGGATTTGGGCTAGAGGAGGCAGGAGCTTGAACATGTTTCATGTTACATCCTAAATAGGGGTCGGACATGTAACATGTTCCAAAGGAGCAGATGTTACAATGATCAAATCATATAGCATCATCTCCAGTATTAAGAGGGATCTCAACGGGCTCCTCCACTGCTGCCAATAACTTCTTGAGAAAGGTTTATGATAGTGTGTAGAGTGAAGGAAGAGCTGTCATTAATATGAAATCATTTGAGAAAAAGGCTAGTAGTAGTCAAATTCATCTGGACTTGTTCTGTAATATATAAAGACATTTCGCAGCTTATCCAAGCAACTGCTTCAATTCTAAAAACTGAAGAAATGGCTTGGACAAGCTGTGGTATGTCTTCAAGTTTATAGAACAAGTCCAGATAAATGTGACTAATTACTTCTAGACATACCATGGCCTAGATAAATGAGAACATAAAGACACTTGTGAAAAAAATAAACATGACATAAAACTTACATTGAAGAGGCCAACCACCGTGTTTCCCCGAAATAAGACCTACCCTGAAAATAAGACCTACTGTTATTTTTTTTTTCCCAGGAGGGCTGCAATATAAGCCCTACCCCAAAAATAAGCCCTAGTTTAAAGTGGTTGTAAAATCCTATAATCCACTCTACTACAGTAGTATATAATGTACAATGTGTGTGTTTCTGTAATATAATTGGGCCAAATACCTTCGGTACTGCGGCGCTCAGCTGACCTCCTGCTGCTCTCCTCCTCTTCTCTCAGCTGCAGTGTTAATTTAGTCGACTAAAACGACTAAAACATTTTAGCCGACTAAAATGACTAAAACATTTTAGTCGACTAAGTGAATACTATTTTAGTCGACTAAAACTAAAACAATTGAGATGACTAAAATACGACTAAAACTAAAAGACATTTTAGTCAAAATACTAAAATGAGACTAAAACATGCCATTTTAATCAAAAGACTATGACTAAAACTAAATTGCAATTACTGAAAAGTACTGGAGATTTTAGTCGACTAAAACGCAGGACATTTTAGTCGACTAAAATGTACTGGAGATTTAGTCAACTAAATACAACTAAAACCAAAACAATTGCAGAAGACTAAAATGGGACTAAAACTAAAATACCATTTTAGTCCTAAGATTAAAATTAACACTGCTCAGCTGTCAGCGGGGGATCTCAGCCCCTCCCTCTGCAGTGCTTAGAGCAGGGAAGAGAGCTCCAGTGGGTCACGGAAACGCAGAGCGGCGCTGTAACGAAGGTGTTTGGCACAATTATTATAAAGAAACACACACATTGTACATTATGTAATACTGTAATAGAGTGGATTTTTAGGATTTTACAACCACTTTAACTTGGTTCACACAGGGGATTCCTGACAGGCAGGGAGGGAGAGGGGAAGAAAAGATGGCACATTACAGTATAAGAATTTCCCCCGAAATTTTCGGGGAAACACTGTAACTTAGATACTTTTCATCCCCAGCACAGCTTTAGTAAAAACTCTACCCTATGTATTTTATCATCATTGACTTCATCAGATATCTCTGGTCAGTTTACTGATGACAAAATATGTTTCCCTACATCCATTGTGTCACTGTAAGCATGAAATATGTCTCAAAATGTTCTCTATCAAAGCAAAGAGTCCTTCTTGATGAGTTGGTGTCCTTGTTACAATGAAATACCTTTTGGTTATGTTAAAGCGGAACTTCAGTAATTTTTTAATCTTTCCATCTATTAAATCTTCTCCCCTTGTTGTTTTAACTTTGGATAGTACAATATCTTTTTCTGCCAGTAAATACCTTATACAGCCCACTTCCTGTTTCTTGTCTGGTCATTAGCCTAGGCTTATGACGACATGCACAGCTCTCTCTCTCACTCTTGTGAGAGTTTGCCAGAAAGGCAGGGGGGATGAGTCATTAGAGGGACAATGAGAGCTGCAGGGCTGGAGGTGTATCTGTGTAAATTCAGGAAGAGAACAGGCAGCATCCTTAGCTGCCCACAGTTAAAATGGTTGCAGCCAGACTCAGTGGCGAGAGATTTCTGCAGCATATTTGGCAAGTACAGAATCACAGTATATATAAAATAATATGCAAATTGGTTGGAGGGAAGCTTCAGAATGGCAAAGATGTTTTTATTACAAATTATGTGAGCAGACTGCAGTTCCTCTTTAAGATGGATGCATTTCCTATTGCTAGTTGTGGCAACTTTTTTGATTTGTAGAGGAGTGCTGGAAGATATGTGTAAATATAGGAGGTACTGTTTTTCTATGGAAAAAATGCTTTTTACACTTTGGGGGAATATGCATCTAGCAAGTGGGAACATTTTTGGCATTTTTAAAGATAGATTTTTTTTGCTGAACTTGCACATTTACTGTATAGCTGGTGTTTATACTTTTTTTTTTTTTTTCCTGTGGTTAGAATTTTCACTAGAAGTCACAAGCAGCCTTTGTGTGCCACTGCTGACTGGTTAAAATTGCAGTAAGGCAGAAACTGTCCCAGGTTGCTGCTTACCAGATACACTTGAAAACTCATGCCCTTATATGCTGCAGTAATGCCCATTGCCATTTATTTTCAGATGCATTTCAGTGCATTTAATGTGCATTCACGTACCATGGAAAGCTCAGACTCAAACATGTGCCAATTTTTCTGGGAATCCCTGTGCTAAACAATCCCCCTGTTTTTATATTAGAAGGATTTGAACTAGGGATGCACCGAATAGGTTTTTTGGTGCCGAAACCGATACCGAAAATAAATCTTCCTTGATCCCGAAAACCGATACCGAAACAACACCGAAACCGAAAGTGACTGTTTTTAATAATATTTTTATACAGGAGATGGTCAGAGACTGGGGACATGATACAGGAGATGATCAGAGACTGCAGAGATGGTACAGGAGATGATTAGAGATTGCAGAGATGGTACAGGAGATGGTCAGAGACTGAGGAAATGGTACAGGAGATGGTCAGAGACTGCAGACATGGTACAGGAGATGGTCAGAGACTGCAGACATGGTACAGGAGATGGTCAGAGACTGCAGACATGGTACAGGAGATGGTCAGAGACTGCAGACATGGTACAGGAGATGGTCAGAGACTGGGAACATGGTACAGGAGATGGTCAGAGACTGCAGACATGGTACAGGAGATGGTCAGAGACTGGGGACATGTTACAGGAGATGGTCAGAGACTGCAGACATGGTACAGGAGATGGTCAGAGACTGGGGACATGGTACAGGAGATGGTCAGAGACTGGGGACATGGTACAGGAGATGGTCAGAGACTGGGGACATGGTACAGGAGATGGTCAGAGACTGGGGACATGGTACAGGAGATGGTCAGAGACTGGGGACATGGTACAGGAGATGGTCAGAGACTGGGGACATGGTACAGGAGATGGTCAGAGACTGGGGACATGGTACAGGAGATGGTCAGAGACTGGGGACATGGTACAGGAGATGGTCAGAGACTGGGGACATGGTACAGGCCAATGTCCCCAGTAGTGCAGCCAGTGTCCCCATTGCAGCCTGTGTCCCCAGTAGTGCAGCCTGTGTCCCCATTGCAGCCAGTGAAGGGAGAGGAGAGCCGCCGCCGGTTTGATTACAGCGCCGGGAACATCACAGCTTTCATTTCAATAGCTGTGTGTTCCCCGCTGCGCGCCGTCACATACAGCCCCTCCCCCTTGTCCGGGCACTTTGATAGACAAATCACCCGTCCAACGGGACGGGTGATCTGTCTATCAAAGTGCCCCGGACAAGGAGGAGGGGCTGTATGTGACGGCGCGCAGCGGGGAACACACAGCTATTGAAATGAAAGCTGTGATGTTCCCGGCGCTGTAATCAAACCGGCGGCGGCTCTCCTCTCTTCTACAATATAGGAAGCCCCCCTGATAGGTGGCACCGGGGGCAGGGGCAGAGCCCCGCCCAGGCCCCGCCCCTTTCGGTATCGGCAAAAATTCTCTTTCGGCTTTTTGCCTAAAGGGCCATTTTCGGCCGATATGTTTCGGTGTTCGAAATTTCGGTGCATCCCTAATTTAAAGGGTAACTTCACTTTCATGGGGAAAAAAAATAGCGAATTAAAAAAAAATAATATAACATATATAATTGAGACTCAAGTCATATAGTTACATAGTTGCATAGTAGGTGAGGTTGAAAAAAGACACAAGTCCATCAAGTCCAACCTATGTTGTAAGTCATATTGTAGTTAAAAAATTACCTTTCCTTTTCAATCTGCAGCACTTTAATGTTCCGTAAAATGCAATGCAATATGGCTAACTGGAGGTGTTCTGTACACAAATTGTGTACAGAACGCCCCCCAGAAACATCATTTCCTGCTTGTGTGATTGGCTCACTGATTTTCCCAGAAGTCTACGCTAAGATACAAGTCAGATAACAGGCATCCCCTGCAACAAAAATGTAATTTTTGATGAGATACTCCCAATAGGAAATCACGTCTAAAGGGATGCAGACCCTGCAATTTTCCTTATTAGAGCACTGTGCAGTGCAGCGGCTGATTGATAATTATGAAACCACTCCCATTAGATTCACTTTTCACATGGACACAGACAAACACACAGTGATTTCTTCAGAATAACAAAAGGTAGCAATCTGCTACAAAGTTTGTTAAAATCCTTGATAGATCACTGAGAGGGGTTTTTGTTTTTCTCAACAAAAGTGAGTTATGCCGCGTACACATGGTCGGACATTTCGGCTACAAAAGTCCGACAGCCCGTCCGACAGACTTTCGGCGGATTTGCGGCAGACTTTCTAACGAACGGACTTGCCTACATACGATCACACAAAAGTCCGACGGATTCGTACGTGATGACTCACACCGGACTAAAATAAGGAAGTTGATAGCCAGTAGCCAATAGCTGCCCTAGCGTGGGTTTTTGTCCGTCGGACTAGCATACAGACGAGCGGATTTCTGGGTCCGGCGTAGTTACGACGTAAAGATTTGAAGCATGTTTCAAATCTAAAGTCCTTTAGATTTGCGGCTGGAAAAGTCCGCTGAAAGTCCGGGGAAGCCCACACACGATCGGATTGTCAGCCGTCGGCGCCCGTCTGACTTTTGTAGACGAAAAGTCCGACCGTGTGTACGCGGCATTACTCTTTAAACAAGTAAGAAAAAAGCAGAAGACATGGTATTGTGTTTTACCTTCTAATGTTAGATTATTATTATTCCATTAAAAATTTGTTTTCTAAAATGTTATTATTCTGATGCCTGAACATGAGCGTACTGGTAATATTTCTGCTTTAAATAAGGATCTTGGTTTAATATATACTTCCTATCACATGATGGCCATTATGCAACCTAACTTACTGCTGAATTAGTATTGTGCAAGCATCAGTAGTTCTGCAAATACAAACCCACAAGGTCAAGAGGACCTGTAACTACTCTGACCATATTAACATTACCCTTTCTAAAGACATACAAGTAAAATAGGATATTGTGTAAGTAATGTATTGTCTTATTCTATTCTCTGCCAATTCCAGATTGTCCTGTTACCAAAGTCGAACCAATCAACTTTTACTGTGGCCGCGGAAGATGTGGGACAAGTCACAGCCTATTTGTACAGAAATAGTTCTCACACTGCTGGGTTTGTTCAAACTTTGTTGTTTGTGTTAAGAGTGCGGACCTTTCCATCATGTGAAAATTGAGTACAGCTTCTAGTTCTGCTTTGGATAAGATAAGCCCGCATGGAAAAAAAAACTCCATAGATAAAGCAGTCAATACGGGGTGCAGATTATATCGGCTATATTAGACAACTGACCCTAATGAATAAAGAATGGGGGGGGGGGGGGGGGTAACCAGAGCAAAGGTATAGCAGAGGTATAGCCAGAGCAAACTAAGCAACTGCTTGGGGCCCAGGGGAGACTTACGCTATGCTGACCTTTCAGGTATATCCATCCTGTATTATTGTGTTTCTGTAACCAATTTCAAAGGCCCTAGAATTATTTTTGTCACTCCTGCTCACCTATATTGAATGTACATCCACCACATGGGCCATATACAGAAAAGTCATGCAAGTATATATTTTGTTAGTTTTACTTAAGCTACATCCATCAAAGAGGCCCTGATAAAAATGGAGAACATGCTACAAATCTATGGTTTAATAACCTTAGGATTGTATGTATAGGAAAATTGGCTAAGCAATTTTTCTAGTGAAAGTACATGTACATTTGATCTCTGCGAATGTGTCAAAAAACCTAATGTTATCAGGCTTTTTGCTGTGCTGGACAAATGTTTTTCATTGATTTAAAATGGAAAATACTACATTGGGCCACTAGGTGGCCCCAAGTAGCATAGGAATTAGAGCCATCTAGTGGCCAAATATGGTATTTTACATTTAAATCAATGGACTGCATTTGCCCAACACAGAAAGTAGCTTCATAGGGTTTTTTTTCTACCCATTTACACAGAATGAAGTACATGCACTTTCAGTTTCTATTGCAAATATTTTTTTTCTACTACATTCCCTACATCCTTAGGGCTTGTTCGCATGTGAGGTCGGGGAGCGTAGACAGTTCAGTTGAGCTTTACTGCCTCTTGACTGCGTTTTTGAACACTAAACATACAGTGGCTCACAACTGTACACATGCCACAGCAAAACCTAAACAGCATGTTGCTTTTACTGGGTGGTGTCGCTATCAGACATGACTAATGCAGTTCTACAGGGCCAGCAATGGAACCAAACCTCAACCAGATGCAATGCACACAATTGCAGTGCAGTAGTACGTCAATTAAAAGGTTAAATCAGGCAGCAAGAAGGCAACATATCGCCCCTCACTGCCTGTAAAACACTTTTTAAAAGCGTTTAGAGCATGGATTGCTTTTCAGAGGAGTGGCAGTGCCTTGAGAGTAAGCCCATAGTGTGATCATGTGTTCAACAGTTTGCGCAGAGCTTTACAAAGGGGGGGGGGGGGGGCAGTACAATTACAATACAGTTCAATACAAAAGGGGACGGGAGGGCCCTACTCGTGGAGCTTACAATCTAAAGGGAGGGGGAGGTGGTACTAAAGGTAGCTGCAGGGATGATCTGGTGAAGGTGGCTCAGATACAGTTCTTAGGTGGGGGTGGGGGTGAGTTTTCAGGGATTGCCTAAAGGGGGACACGGTAGGGGCTGAGCGGACATACTAGGGCAGGGAGTTCCAGAGAATTGGAGAGGCATTGTAGAAGTCCTGGAGGCAAGCATGGGAGGAGGTAACAAGGGAGCTAGAGAGCAGGAGGTCCTGGGAGGAGCGGAGGGGAAGATTTGGGCCATATCTGCAGATGAGGTTGGTGATGTAGCTGGGGGCAATGTTGTGGATGGCCTTGTATGTTGTGGTAAGTGTTTTTATAGTAAAAAAAAATAAAACTCAATGTATAGAAAAACATTCAGGTTCTCTGTGTTATCAATAAACCTGTAAGATTATTTGGTGCTTTTCTTTGCTGGTTACAGTTCAGATAAGATTGATAATTTAAAGAAAACAATCCCTGCCAGTCCTCTGGTCTTGCAGGTAGGTGATGGTAGTAGTAGCCTAAAAAAGTGATGATTTAGCTTGGCCGGAGCACTGAGGAAGGTGAAAGAGCCTTAAAGTGGAACTAAACACACCCGATTTAACTATTTCTCAAGACCGTTACAATCAAGCTATGCCGTGATTGCTAATTGTCACAGTTGCTTGTCCTTTTAACCGAACTGCCAAGCCATCAAATGACTGGTGTCATAATTCATCACATGTGCAGCACCATAAAAACTGCAAATCAAACAGAGGCTAAGATGGCAGCTCCCTTGGCTGTAAAGGATTGGAGGGTTTAGTCCATTTTAAGTCTAAGATCAGCATAGGGGGCCATTATCACTGGAATGTGAAGTAATGTTACATATAAACTGTCTTTTTCCAGCATCTGAAAAATCTTTTTATGCAACAACACAGGTATTAAAATATAGCATTGAGTTATGATGGACTCAAAAGCATTCTGACAAATCATTCTCTCTGTCTGTAGGCCAAGAATCCGTTTCCTGGTGATTCACAGCCTTGCTGTTCAGATACTGGAGCAGATTATTGGCTGGATTTATTTCTTGGCCTGGTCTGTATCCTTCTACCCTCAGGTGTATGAGAATTGGAGGAGAAAAAGGTAAAAAAAAAACCAACAAGCCGCTTCTTTACTTCTGAAACAATAAGTAAAACCTAGATTCACACTATCTAAACTGCCAGACTACTGTTAAACTATATGTAAACCCTCACCTTGTAAAACAACTCATTCAGTTTACAATAAAAATGAAAGACAAAACATTTATGTAGAGATATAAAAAAAAAAAAAAATTATAAACGCCCCCCCCCCTTTTTTTTTTTTTGTAAATGATCACGTTCTTTCTTTTCTCAGCTGTATAGGGGCGAGGGGAGGAGATACAGCAGGACACTGGTAAATGACTGGGGGGGGGGGGGGGGGTCGTCATGTCAGGACAAGTCTGATTATTGGAGGAGAGCAGGCTCAGTTCCCAGCAGAGCTAGAGAACTGGCCACACTGTGCTCTCTAGCCTAGTGTGGTCCGTGAAGATTGGAAAGCAGAGGGACTTGCAGGAACACCAGGGATTTCACACAAATGAAACAATACAAAGAGGACAGGATACTTTCTCATACAAGTACATGGTACAGCAGACACAAATCAGGATATGAAATGTCGGGTTAACAGAATTTTTATTTTTTTTTTGTGTTTTTAACCTATAAAACAAATTCATGTGACACCTAAACATTCAGAAATACAATTTAAGAGTTTCCAAATGACATAGACTGAGCTTTTTTTACCATAAGTAGCTGAGTGTATAGAATAGAAGAGATTACATTAACATCCATTATCTCCATTATATTGCAGCGTTGTGGGCCTGAGCTTTGACTTCCTGGCGTTAAATCTCACTGGCTTCATATCTTATAGTGTTTTTAATGTTGGACTCTTCTGGATTCCATACATTAGGGTAAGTTATGTTTTGTTGTGGTGTTAACAATATCTCGCATAGTCTACTGGAGTAATAACAAAGCTGATTTAATATCTCTTCCAGGAACAATTTCTACACGTCAATCCCAATGGAGTGATCCCAGTTGATGCCAACGATGTGTTTTTTAGTCTCCATGCGGTGCTGCTAACCCTCATTACTATTATTCAATGCTGCATTTATGAGGTAAGCGCCTTTACTATTTAGTCATTACTTAGTTTGTTGCCTTGTGACATCAGAGCTGAATGCTGCCATGTAATTTAGGCAACAGTTGGCACATATTTAACTCATTCCCACCTAAGGGTAAAACATGACATCAGTGGCGGAATTACCAGGGCCGCAACAGTCACACTTGCGACGGGGCCCGGCATTCTGCCACTGTCGGGGGGGGGGCCCAGCGGGGTTGGTATTCAAACACGGCTCTGAGCGGAGCTCGTGTCTGTCATGGAACAGTAGCACAGAGACATCGGCATAAACGTTCTATTTGCCCGTCCGTCCTCTCTGGCAGGGGATGAGAGAGGACACAGCTGATCTCACTGCTCCCCCCTCCCCTCTCCTGTGTGCTCCACGGACATTCAAGTGTGACGCTAAGGAGCTCACATTTCCCACGGAAAGGGGAGGGGGGAGCAGTGAGATCAGCTGTGTCCTCTCTCATCCCCTGCCAGAGAGGACGGACAGGCAAATAGAACATTAATGCCGGTGTCTCTGTGCTACTGTTCCATGACAGACACGAGCTCCGCTCAGAGCCATGCTGTCCTGAGAAGGCAGATGGCACTGATGGAAATTAATAGCATTCACTGATGAGCACTGATAGGAGGCACTGATGGGCACTGATAGAAGGCACTGATAGAATGCACTGATGAGCACTGATAGAAGGCACTGATAGAAGGCACTGATGGGCACTGACAGAAGGCACTGATGAGCACTGATAGAAGGTACTGATGGGCACTGATAGAAGGCACTAATGGGCACTGATAGGCATTTATGGGCACTGATAGGCATTTATGGGCACTGATAGGCATTTATGGGCACTGATAGAAGGCACTGATGGGCACTGATGAGCAATGATAGAAGGCACTGATGGGCACTGATAGAAAGCACTGATGGGCACTGATAGAAGGCACTGATGAGCACTGATAGAAGGCACTAATGGGCACTGATAGGAGGCATTTATGGGCACTGATAGGAGGCATTTATGGGCACTGATGGGCACTGATAGGAGGCACTGATGGGCACTGATAGAAGGCACTAATGGGCACTGATAGGCATTTATGGGCACTGATAGGCATTTATGGGCACTGATAGAAGGCACTGATGGGCACTGATGAGCAATGATAGAAGGCACTGATAGAAAGCACTGATGGGCACTGATAGAAGGCACTGATGAGCACTGATAGAAGGCACTAATGGGCACTGATAGGAGGCATTTATGGGCACTGATAGGAGGCATTTATGGACACTGATGGGAGGCACTGATGGGCACTGATAGGAGGCACTGATGGGCACTGATAAAAGGCACTAATGGTCACTGATAGAAAGCACTGATGGACACTGATAGGAGGCATTTATGGGCACTGATAGGAGGCACTAATGAGCACTGATAGGCCACATTGATGAGCACTGATAGGCAGCACTGATAGGAGGCACTAATGTGCACTGATAGGCTGCACTGATAGGTGGCATTGATGGGCACTGATAGGTGGTACTGATGGGCACTGAAGAACACTCATAGGCAGAACTCAGGCAGTATTGATGGGCAGAATTGAAGAGTACTGATGGACGCTGTTAGGCGGCATTAATGAGCACTGATAGGTGGTGCTGATAGGCAGAATTGATGGGCACTAATAGGCGGCATTAATGAGCACCAATAGGTAACACTTGTAGGTGGAAGTGATGGGCACTGATAGGCGGCACTGATAGATGGCACTGATGATTGGGGCACTGATTATCAGTGTAAACAATTTACTGACATTCTTGACAGTTAACGGCAGTCCTTTGCTAACACAGACACAGCTTGGGAGGAAAGGGCTGCGGATAACCGGCAAGTCTGTTTACATGTGATCAGCTGATCACATGGTAAAGGGAAGCTGTGTTTGCGTTGGATGCATGTCCCAGGGGGCATGCGGGAAGCACGGTTTTGGGAGGATATCCATGGTCACCCTCCCAAAATTGGAAGCCCGGGGCTCGGATGGCCCCATCATGGTTTCTTTCCCCGGGGGCCCTAAAGGTTCTAGTTACGCCTCTGCATGACATGTGTTAGTAAAACTACTTTGTGTATCCAGGTGGGATTATAGTTTGTTGGGCTTTCGTTTGGTGGTAAATGGTAATGGATATCTCCCTGATTTTTTTTATTTTTTTATTTTTTATCATCAAAGGAAAACTGGTCCAAAATAGTAAAAAGAAATCAGTTCTGTTTTTTGGAACAATCCCCCAAAAAATCTCCTGCTCTTGATGATCACAGCGATACCACATATGTGTATATTAGTTGTTTGTACCCACAGTGAGGCCCAGAAACAAAAGGTGCACATTGTGCATTTTCTTTATCTTGCCTGAAAGACACTGACACAGATACTAATTAAAAAAAAAAAAATTCTACCCAAAATATGCTGACTGTGACCTTTTAACCCCAACCTTGACCCACTAACCCTGGCAAACCTTGATCTTGTTGTTATTTTTTTTTTCTTCTATATTCCCTATTTTTTTCAGTTTGGATAGAGAAGGGGAGGGTTATAACCCCTGTCAGATTTATTTTTGCCATCTGTGTCCCATTGCGGAGATTTCACTTAACTTTCTGTCCTATAGCCAAACAGGAGGTGAGAGGAAATCCCTGCAAATTGAAGGGATATTCCTTTGGGACCACCAGATCACCACAACTAGTATTCCCATTGGAAGCCAAAATTCTGGGATTTTCTTCTGCTTTCAGTTTAAATGATAATGGTAAACAGGACAAATAGAGAGGGTGAATCTCCTCAACTGAGACACTGACAGCAATAAAAAGTGACAGGTGTTCTATCTCTACTCCTATCCAAAACAGAAATAATATACTTTAATTTTTTTTTTACACACTTTTTTTATTTACAGCTTCATCTCCTGCAAAGAGAGGAAGTAAACACAGGTATGGGCTCACAGGTATGCCCAACCAGTGGCCTGGGGGCCACATGTGGCCCGTGGAGCCCTCTGATGTGCCAACCTCCTGCTCTGAAGCCATTTATTATCAGTCAACTGTGTTTACTCTTTTTAAATCATAATGGCAACAGAACTACCCAAATGACCCTGATCAAAAGTTTACATACCCCAGTGATTTTGGCCTGATAACATGCACACAAGTTGACACAAAGGGGTTTGAATGGCTATTAAAGGTAACCATCCTCACCTGTGATCTGTTTGCTTGTAATTAGTGTGTGAGTGTATAAAAGGTCAATGCATTTCTGGACTCCTGACAGACCCTAGCATCTTTCATCCAGTGCTGCACTGACATTTCTGGATTCTGAGTCATGGGTTAAGCAAAAGAACTGTCAAAGGATCTGTGGGAAAAGGTTGTTGAACTGTATAAAACAGGAAAGTGATATAAAAAGATATCCATGGAATTGAGAATGCCAATCAGCAGTGTTCAAACTCTAATCAAGAAGTGGAAAATGAGGGGTTCTGTTGAAACCAAACCACGGTCAGGTAGACCAACTAAAATTTCAGCCACAACTGCCAGGAAAATTGTTCGGGATGCAACGAAAATCCACAAATAACTTCAGGTGAAATACAGGACCCTCTGAAAACATGTGGTGTGGCTGTTTCAAGATACACAATAAGGAGGCACTTGAAGAAAGATGGGCTGCATGGCTGAGTTGCCAGAAGAAAGCCATTATTACGCTATTGCCATAAAGTATCCCACTTACAATATGCCAAACAGCACAGAGACAAGCCTCAAACCTTCTGGCACAAAGTCATTTGGAGTGATGAGACCAAAATTTAGCTTTTTGGCCACAACCATAAATGCTACATTTGGAGAGGAGTCAATAAGGCCTATAATGGAAGGTATGGAGGTGGATCACTGATGTTTTGGAGATGTGTGAGCTACAAAGGCACAGGAAATTTGGTCTAAATTGTTGGCAAGATGAATGCAGTATGTTATCAAAAAATACTGGAGGAACATCTGCATTCATCAGCCAGGAAGGTGCGCATGGGACGTATTTGGACATTCCAACATGACAATGATCCAAAACACAAGGCCAAGACGACCTGTCATTGGCTACAGCAGAATAAAGTGAAGGTTCTGGAGTGGCCATCTCAGTCTCCTGACCTCAATATCATTGGACCAATCTGGGGAGATCTCAAACGTGCAGTTCATGCAAGACAACCCAAGAATTTACAGGAACTGGAGGCTTTTTGCCAAGAGGAATGGGCAGCTTTACCATTTGAGAAGATAAAGAGCCTCATCCATAAATACCACAAAAGACTTCAAGCTGTCATTGATGTTAAAGGGGGCAATACACGGTATTAAGAACTGAGGTATGTAAACTTTTGATCAGCGTCATTTGGGTAGTTTCTGTTGCCATTATGATTTGAAAAGAGTAAACACAGTTGATTGATAATAAATGGCTTCAGCCAAACACTAACCATGAGTGAAAGAAAAATTTTTGTGCTATCATTCATATTCTCTGAAAAATGGCCAAGAAATCAAATTCTGCCAGGGTATGCAACCTTATGAGCACAACTGTATACCATAGCTTGTAGTCGCTATAACATTTGCACAAACCAAAATATACACTTATTGGGATTTTTTTTTTGCCAAAGACATGTAGCAGAAAACATGTTGGCTTAAATGTATAAAGAAAGAATTTTTTTTTATTGGATATGTTTTAAAAGTAGAAAATATTGTTTGTTTTTTTCCAAACTTAAATAAAAACTTTTTTTTTAAATCAAACACCACCAAAAGAAAGCTCTATTTGTGTAAAAAAAAAAATTATATAAACTTCTTTTGCATAGTGTTGCATGACCACGCAATTGCCAGTTAACGTAGCACAGTGCTGAAGAGCATAAAATGCCCTGGTCATGAAGGGGGTAAAACCTTCCGGAGGTCAAGTAGTTATTAATAATATGTTGCTTTTCCATTAGGCTGGAGCACTTCTATAAGATCTATGCTAGCTGTTATTATAGCACATCACATATATTTTGTATTACTGTATATTGCATACCTTTAGCATATCACCATTGTAATTCATCCTTGATTCTGCATACAAAAAGTAACTTATTCTCAAGTGCTTCTGCATGCATATCTTAATGCATTTGATTTTCTTCTTCAGAGAGGAGAACAAAGGGTTTCTAAAGTGTCCATTGGTCTACTGGTCATTGCCTGGCTCTTTGCGTTCTCCATGCTGTTTGTCACGGTGGCGGGGAGAATCACTTGGCTTCAGTTCCTGTTCTGCTTCTCCTACATAAAACTGGCCATTACTCTCATGAAATACTTCCCACAGGTAACCTGTCTCAAGTGATGAATGTTATTCTTTACACATAACACTGAATGCTGGGGTGGGGATGGTAAAGCAGTGTGTGATTACATTTGCCCATACATACTGCTGTTGACTGGGTTGTTTGTGAATTGTTCCTCAATCCTGTGGGCAGAAATCTTAGTCAGTACAGTTTTTCCCCATGTGAAGCAGTGGTATACACCCAAGACATAATTGGAGGAAAGGGGTGGGGGTTAGCAGGAAGGGACAAAGTTTGCAGAAATAGTGAAATGTGCTGTGACTGTCAGGAAAGGTTTCACCTGCTGGTGGCACTGTTAGATCTATGGGCCGCAGTTCCGGTGTCCACCAGTGGGTGTCTCCCAGTGGTCTGAGCCGACATCATCTCCTGCAATCAGGCATCACCTAAGACTGATTGCAGGAGATGTACTTATACCCGGCAGATGCTTGCACTCATCGCCTTGGTATTGCTCCTTGTTGCTCACAGGCTGTGTTCGCTAGTCTGTGATCCTGTATCCATTCCTGGACCCCTGCCATGTAAGTGAGGGTTTAGCATAACAGTGGGGCAGTGTATATGGGCGGAACACCTACCTGGCCAGCCGGGCTCACCTCCTGCCCTCTGCGGTCCGGGGGCGGGGCTCTCAGCCGCCGGGGGAGGGGCTCTATGTCCCTGGTTCACCCATATATACGTCCCTGGTTCACAGCCATAGATTCCAAATGCAAATACCACACTTAGAATCAACTCCAGAACTTTTACCTGCTTAATTGATGAAGAAATAACGAAGGAGTAGCCCACACCTGGCCATAAAACGGCTTTTGATTCAATTGTCCAATTACTTTTGGTCCCTTGGAAAAAGGGGGGTGGCTATTCCTAAAAGCTGTAAATTCCTAAACCCTTCCTCTGATCTGGATGTACATGCCCTCAAATTAAACCTGAGTGTGTGCACTTTCAGCCCATATCCATTAGATAATTATAGCTTGAATATGTTGTGGTAAATACCTGCAAAAAATACAATTATGCCTGCGTCCCTGGGCTCTAGATTATCTTGTCCCGGCACTGGCCATCCTGCAGTCCCTGAGTTTGCTCAGGACAATGGATTTAAAGTAACAAATTTCTTTTGCAGTTTAACTTGCTTGTTCCTCAAGTAAAAACATGAAAGGGATCTTACTGCTGTTTGCACAGAGATTTTGAGGACTGAGGAGTCCTTTGTTTTAACACGTGGAAGATCCCCGGGATATAGTAAAATTTGCATCTTTAAAGTAATGCTCTGCACTCAGAACACTTGGATTTAATTTTTTTGTAGTTCGAATATTGGCATTTAGACCCCTTTCACACTGAGCCGCCCCAGGTGTCAGCGGTAAAGCAGCGCTATTTTTAGCACCGCTTTACCGGCGCTATTCGGCCATTAGCGAGGTGGTTTTAACCCCCCGCTAGTGGCTGAAAAGGGGTTAAATCCGCCCACAAAACGACGTTGCAGCAGCGCTTTGCCGGCAGAATAGCAGCGCTGACCCATTGTTTTCAATGGGGAGGATCGGTGGAGGAGCGGTGTATGGACCGCTGCAGAGACGCTACTGGCAGGACTTTTTGTGACGCTCTGCCAGCGCAGCGCCCCAGTGTGAAAGCACGAGTGCTTTCACACTAGGTTTGCAGCTGAGGCTTTTTTTAGGCGCTATTTTTAGCACTGTAGTGCTTGAAAAATGCCTCAGTGTGAAAGGGGTCTTACAAAAAGAGCAGTCTCAATGTATTTACATGCAACTCCTTATCAGTAGCATCCAGTTGGGTCTATCTGATGTTTTGTAAAGAGTGTTACAAGCAAAACAATAATTGTGTCCCTAGTTTAAATTTAAAGGCCAGGTCCAGGAAACATTTTAATAGTAAGGAAAGTCTTGAACCCCTGTCAGGTTTTTATTGTGGTCTGTCGTGGGCAGCAAATAATGGGTAATGGGTCTCACCCATGGGCAAAAAGACTGAATAAAACACACTGCAATATAAATAGGAAGGGTTAGCCTTTCTTGACCTCCTGTTAAAAATTGCTGTATCTACAACTCTTGATTCATTAGTGTGATGGTCAGTGGGCAAAATGCTTCTTACAATTCTGGTCACTGGGAAGAATTACCTCCTTACAGATGGCTAAAAAGGCCAATAGTGTCTGTGGGAACTTATCTGAGAGGCAGGAATAGCTTATAGCTTTAGGATACCCCTAGCAACCTCTGGAGGAACTTTAGGGTTCAATGGAACCCTGTTCTATTAGGTTATTATTACTGTCTGTGTCTTCCTGTCTCAGTGACCACACCACCCCCCCCCCCCCCCCCGTCCCCCAGTTCATAGCCTATTTTCACAGGTTGTCACAGTGACAGGAAGTAAAAGTGAATTCTCTCCTAGACAGGAAAAAAAAAGTGACAGAAGCATTTGCTCTATTTTCCATTTAAGTGTTACAAAACCCAGGACACTGCATTCACTATATCTGGTCTCCCACAGTACACAGAAGAGCAATTATTTTAGTAAATATAAACTGCTAAATACCTTTTCTCATCAGCAGTATATAGCAGTCTTGTGACTTCTATGAGTGTCTGGTTAAAGTTTGTAGGAGGAGGAGTTTTTATACTGTACTGAGCTGTTCCCTCAGGATGCAGGACTCCTGACCCTCTGTCTGGACAGTGCTGATTGGCCCTGTGCTGATTACATGCACTCTGCCAAGAAAATAAAAAACTCTCTAGCAATACACACCAAACTAAGCATGTGCAGCCTGACCCCAGTAACTGTCTTATGTGGACATGTTCTGGAGTCACTGGAAGAAGAGGAGGATCAGAGAAGACAGGATCAAATGGCCTTTTTACACAATTCGGAGGATTTACCCCTTAGGTTCCACAGTGAGTATAACAAGCATGCTTTACTGCATATGCAGACTGATTTTACTGTTGTGGGTTTAGTAACACTTTAAAGAAATGAAACTTATAGATAAATTTGTGTGATTAAGTTCCATAATAACTTATGTCTTTTTAAGAATTGGGCTGCAGGTGTTAGGAGTTGACTTTGTTTTGTTTCTCAGGCATACATGAATTTCCGCCGGAAAAGTACAGCGGGATGGAGCATTGGAAACGTGCTGCTTGATTTCACTGGTGGCAGCTTCAGCATTCTCCAAATGTTCTTACAGTCTTATAATAACGGTGAGTACTACTATGTATTGTATATTGCTATTGTCTGTTTTGAACAAAGGCCTAAAACTGGGCACCACTCTGCAGTCTGGGACATCATACATCAGATTACATCTAAAATGTCAGCTGATTCTGCTGTGCATTTTATTTCCACTGATTGTTGGGAATTGTTCAAGGGATGACCTTAATTTGAGTTGAAATGGGGACAGAACATGTCAAGATCAGTATTGGATGTTGGTGGGAGCATACAGAGTGATTCACCCAATCAATATCTGGCTCTTCTCTTCATAATACAGTGTAAGAAATGTTTTGGGGACCCCTCTGCACATACAAGAAATCCAGTTCATACCAGAATTTTTTTTAATTTTTTGCCATAAGTGATCATAAAATGTACTCCTTGAGCTCCAATCGATGCTTGGGTTTGAACGTTTTGATCCACTTGTACTCCCTGAGCCCTAACTAATGCTTGGGTATCACAGACTGTTGCAGTTCATATAAAGGCTTAGACCACTAACCTATGACAATTATTTGAAAATCTTCTGTGGGGCGTGCTCAGTCTGAGGCTGTGGAACCCAGTGTAAGTGGAACTGGTCTAAGTGGTGAGTTAAAACCAGAGGGTGAGTGAACAAGTCTTGCTTTTTGTTTGCTGGGTTTGCTGGATTGCATTTTTGGGGCTTTTCCTTTTAGTTTTTCAATCACCTTTTCTGTCACTTTTTAAATAGCTTTTTTTTTTTCTCTGGTTCCCTCAGTCTATCAATTAAGGGGGGTGGTTCATTGCTCACAGGTGCCTTTATAACTGGGTGTAGGACTCAGTCTGAGGCAGTGGAACTGGTCTAAGTGGTGAGTATTTACCAGAGTTTAAAACAGGAGGTTAAAAAAAAAAAAAAAAAAAAAACCAGGAGGTTATAACAGGGGTCATAGTACCTGTGTAGTGTGAGTATCTGAGTGTTGTCTGAGTAGTGTGTGTGGATCGTTAGTACTTGTGTACTGTATACTTGAGTATTGCGAGTCCACGTAGGTCTGCGACTGTTCTGCGATTGCAGGTAGGTCTGTGAGTACCTGTGTATTGTCTTGTTGTGTACCTGTGTATTGTCTTGAGTATTAGTGCCAGGAAGCTAGCTGTTAGGTAATTTGGACAGGGTAAAATCCCCAAATCCTCACTAAATTTAATAGGTACCATGCCTGGCGGGTGTGGAGAGGCGACTCTTTGTACATCTTGCAGCATGTATGCGTTCCTTGATCATCCGATCGAGGGCGAATACTGCTGTGCAAAATGTAAGCACATTGTTTCCCTGGAAGCCCAGGTTCTGAATCTGGGCAAGTAACTGTCAGCACTGAGAAGTCCCTCCATACTAAAGGAGAGCCAGGAACGTACACGGCAGGTGTCGGCAGGGGCCAGCACAGGGGCGGGTGGAGACAAAGAGGTGCAGGCACTAGCAAAGAGTAGATGGGTGACAGTCAGGAGGGGTAGAGGGGGAAGTGCCAGAGAGGCCGATCCAGGACTGGAGCATCCCAATAAGTACGCTCCATTGAGTGACATTGGTGAAACCAGTCACGGACCAGCACTGCTGGAGATGAGGGACTCTCCTAGCTGCCAGGGGAAGAACTCCTCCAGTGAGAGTGGGGGGGGGGGGGGGCAGCAAAGGGAAAGGAAAGACAGATTCTGGTGGTAGGGGACTCAATTCTTAGAAGGACAGAGAGGGCAATCTGTAACCAAGACCTGAAGTGCCGAACAGTATGTTGTCTACCGGGCACTCGGGTTCGGCACATCACGGATCTTGTGGACAGATTAGTGGGAGGGGCTGGGGAAGACCCGGCTGTCATGGTGCACGTTGGCACCAATGACAAAGTCAGAGGCAGATTGAGTGTCCTAAAGAACGATTTTAGGGACTTAGGAGCTAAATTGAGGAAAAGGACCTCCAAGGTAGTATTCTCAGGAATACTACCGGTACATTGAGCCACACCAGAAAGGCAGAGGGAGATTAGGGAAGTAAACAAGTGGCTAAAGAGCTGGTGTAGTAAGAAGGGGTTTGGGTTCCTGGAGGACTGGGCCAACTTCTCAGTCGGTAACCGGTACTATAGAAGGGACGGACTGCACCTAAATGAGGAGGGTGCAGATCTGCTGGGAATGAAGATGGCCAAAAAGTTAGAGGGGTTTTTAAACTAGGGGGGGGGGGGGGGTCCAGAGACAGTGATAGCCAGCGCGGAAGATATTCCAGAGGGTAGTATTGGGGGCATTAGTGGTAGGTTAACCAAAGCACAAAAACACAAGGTGAGTATAGTAGCAAGTCCTAGTTGCAATCTTGAAACACCCAATACGAGGACATTATGCGACCGGTCTAAACTATGTGGCATGTTCACCAATGCCAGGAGCATGGCGGACAAGATGGGTGAACTAGAGATACTGTTGTACAAGGAGGATTTTGTGGGAATTTCAGAGACCTGGTTCAACAGCTCTCATGATTGGCTGGCAAACATTCAAGGGTATACCCTATACCGCAAGGATAGAGAGGGTAAAAAAGGGGGAGGGGTATGCCTATATATCAAGAATAATGTACAAGCGAATGTGAGAGATGACATCACTGAGGGAGCTAGAGAGGAGGTGGAATCCTTATGGGTAGAGCTCCAAAGGGATGATGCTAAGGGGAAAATATTACTGGGAGTATGCTATAGACCCCCTAACCTGAGGGAGGAAGTGGAGACGGATCTCCTATCACAAATTGGATTAGCAGCAAGGATGGGAAGTGTTATCATAATGGGGGATTTTAATTATCCAGACATAGACTGGGCGGAGGGAACCGCGCATTCATTTAAGGCTCGCCAGTTCCTTAATGTCTTGCAGGACAATTTTATGGGTCAGATGGTAGACGCACCAACTAGAAATAAAACATTACTGGATCTACTGATTACCAACAATACAGACCTGATCACAGATGTGGAAATACGGGGCAATTTAGGAAACAGCGATCACAGGTCAATTTGTTTCAGTATAAATCACACAAATAGGAAACATGAAGGGAACACAAAGACACTGAATTTCAAAAGAGCCAACTTCCCTAAACTACAAACTATGCTAAAAGGCATAAATTGGGATAAAATATTAGGAACAAAGAATACGGAGGAGAGATGAGTTTGCTTTAAGAGCATATTAAATAAGGGCATTAGCCAATGTATCCCATTGGGTAATAAATTTAAAAGAGCGAACAAAAATCCTGGATGGCTTAACTCCAATGTAAAAATGCATATAAAAGCAAAGGAGAAGGCCTTCAAAAAATGCAAGGTTGAGGGTTCATCCTCAGCGTTCAGACTTTATAAAGAATGCAATAAGAAATGTAAGGGTGCAATTAGGACGGCTAAGATAGAACATGAAAGACACATAGCGGAGGAGAGCAAAAAAAAATCCCAAGAAATTCTTTAAGTATGTAAACACTAAAAAAGGGAGGACAGACCATATTGGCCCCATAATAAATGAGGAAGGACATCTGGTTACAAAGGATGGGGAGATTGCAAAGGTGTTGAATTTATTCTTCTCCTCAGTCTTCACGAGTGAATCGGGGGGCTTCAGTAACCAAAACTGCAGTGTTTATCCTCATGACACAACACAGGAAGCACCTCCATGGTTAACAGAGGACGGAATTAAAATTAGACTTGAGAAACTTAACATTAATAAATCACCGGGACCAGATGGCTTGCATCCGAGGGTACTTAGGGAACTCAGTCAAGTGATTGGCAGACTGTTGTTCCTAATTTTTACAGACAGTCTATTGACTGGAATGGTACCAGCTGATTGGAGAAAAGCCAATGTAGCACCAATATTTAAAAAGGGCCCAAAATACATCCCTGGGAATTACAGACCAGGTAGCCTAACATCAATAGTATGTAAACTCTTGGAGGGGATGATAAGGGACTATATACAAGATTTTAGTAATAAGAACGATATCATTAGCAGTAATCAGCATGGATTCATGAAGAATCATTCTTGCCAAACCAATCTATTAACCTTCTATGAGGAGGTGAGTTGCCATCTAGATAAAGGAAGGCCCGTAGACGTGGTGTATCTGGATTTTGCAAAAGCATTTTACACAGTTCCCCATAAACATTTACTGTACAAAATCAGGTCCGTTGGCATGGACCATAGGGTGAGTACATGGATTGAAAACTGGCTACAAGGGCGAGTTCAGAGGGTGGTGATAAATGGGGAATACTCAGAATGGTCAGGGGTGGGTAGTGGGGTTCCCCAGGGTTCTGTGCTGGGACCAATCCTATTTAAATTTGTTTATAAACGACCTGGAGGATGGGATAAACAGTTCAATCTCTGTATTTGCAGACGATACTAAGCTAAGCAGGGCAATAACTTCTCCGCAGGATGTGGAAACCTTGCAAAAAGACCTGAACAAATTAATGGGGTGGGCGACCAAATGGCAAATGAGGTTCAATGTAGAAAAATGTAAAATAATGCATTTGGGTGGCAAAAATATGAATGCAATTTATACACCGGGGGGAGAACCTCTGGGGGAATCTAGGATGGAAAAGGACCTGGGGGTCCTAGTAGATGATAGGCTCAGCAATGGCATGCAATGCCAAGCTGCTTCTAACAAAGCAAACAGAATATTGGCATGCATTAAAAGGGGGATCAACGCAAGAGATAAAACGATAATTCTCCCGCTCTACAAGGCTCTGGTCCGGCCGCACCTGGAGTATGCTGTCCAGTTCTGGGCACCAGTCCTCAGGAAGGATGTACTGGAAATGGAGCGAGTACAAAGAAGGGCAACAAAGCTAATAAAGGGTCTGGAGGATCTTGGTTATGAGGAAAGGTTGCGAGCGCTGAACTTATTCTCTCTGGAGAAGAGACGCTTGAGAGGGGATATGATTTCAATATACAAATACTGTACTGGTGACCCCACAATAGGGATAAAACTTTTTCGTAGAAGAGAGTTTAATAAGACTCGTGGCCACTCATTACAATTAGAAGAAAAGAGGTTTAACCTTAAACTACGTAGAGGGTTCTTTACTGTAAGAGCGGCAAGGATGTGGAATCCCCTTCCACAGGCGGTGGTCTCAGCGGGGAGCATTGATAGCTTCAAGAAACTATTAGATAATCACCTGAATGACCACAACATACAGGGATATATAATGTAATACTGACACATAATCACACACATAGGTTGGACTTGATGGACTTGTCTTTTTTCAACCTCACCTACTATGTAATATCACTGAGGCAAACACATATATTTGGGGGAATGGACTAAAACTGGAGCAGCTGTGCATGGCAACCAATCGGCTTATAGCTTCAGCTTGTTCAGTTAGTGTTACTAAACCCAGGGCCCTGCATTCATGTTATCTGTTCTCCCACAGGACATGGAAATGCAATTATTTTAGTAAATATAAACAGCTAAATTCCTTTTTCTCATCAGCAGTATATAGCAGTCTTGTGACTTCTATCAGTGTCTGCTAAAACTTGTAGGAGGAGTTTTTATTCTGCTCTGACTGTCCTGTGAGGCTGCAGGACCCTGACCCTCTGTCTGGACAGTGCTGATCACATGCACTTACCCAAGAAAAAAAAAAATCTCTAGCAATACACACCAAACTGAGCATGTGTAGTGTGCCCCCAAGGCTCTGTTCTATCAGCAGATGGATTAGAGACAGTGGAAGAAGGGGAGCATCAAACAGCCTTTTTACACAATGTAGAGGATTAACCCCTTAGGTTCCACAGTGAGTGAGTATAACAAGCATGCTTTACTGCATATAAATACTGATTTTACTGTTGTGGGTTTAGTAACACTTTAAGCATTAACCAGTTCATATCCGCGCTATTGCCGAATGACGGCAACAGTGCGGCCCTACATTGCCGGGACTACGTCTATTGACATCGCCCCCTGCGGGGCGCGCTCGGTGATCAGCGAGTATGAGACTCGCCTGATCACAGATCGGAGTAAGGGGTCGGTCCCAACCCCTTACCACATGATCAGCTGTCAGCCAATGACAGCTGATCATGTGATGTAAACAGAGCCGGTAATCGGCTATTTTTTCTCCTCGCGCTGACAGCGTGAGGAGGAAAAAAAAGCCGATCACCGGCGGCCGTGAGAGGGACATCTGTCCCTCTCACGGCGATCATCTGTGCCCCCTGCCAGTGACACCTAGCAATAGGCAGCAGTGCCACCTACCAGTGCCCACAGTGCCACCCATCAGCGCCCACAGTGCCACAATAGTACTGCACATCAGTGCCACCTATCAGTGCCCATCAGTGTAACCTACCAGTGCCGCCCATCAGTGGTACCCATCAGTGCCACCCATGAGTGCAGCCCATCAGTGCCGCCTCATCAGCGCATATCAATGAAGGAGAAAAATAAACTATGAAACATGATTTTTTTTTTTCTAAATTTTCCATCTTTTTTTGTAAGTTTAGCAAAAAATAAAAACCCCAGAGGTGATTAAATACCACCAAAAGAAAGCTCTATTTGGGGGGGAAAAAAATGATAAAAATTTCATTTGGGTACAGTGTTGTATGACCGCACAATTGTCATTCAAAATGCATCAGCGCTGAAAATTGGTCTGGGCAGGAGGGAGGTTTAAGTGTCCAGTAAGCAAGTGGTTAAAAATAAAAGCCAGAAGCGGACTGGTCACTATGCACAGCTGCTGCAGATTGTGGCTCTCTCATTCCTAGTAAATTCCCCTCATTGCAGGTTACAGAATTGCATCTACAGGTACAGAGCTGCTTAGCTGTAGGAGTGACAGCTGCATAATGACCTCTATGATATGTGTGCGGTACTGCAGACCTTGGAGAAAATTTTATAAATCAGATTAGCGGCTTTTTTCTGTTGTTACCCCAAGATAAAGGTGGCATGTTGATGTGGTTGTTATCTGTAGTTTGTACTGGCCTATTACATTGTATATAATAAGAGCGGGCCTGGAAACCTTGTATTGTAAAATAAAGGGCAGCATTAGAATTTAGGACGGTGGGAAACAAATTCTATTGGGGGAAAAAAAGGGTATAAGTGCCACTGACAGCCTGAATAAATACAATAAAGTGCAACTGTAGTGCATACAGAATTAAGTGCAAAATTAATCCAAAAAAAAACCCAAAATATATCAAGCATGTAGCCAGTGAAAGCTTAAAAAATATGTGCAAATATGTATAAACTTCTAGTTGGAAGGTTCTTTTCACAGGTGCGGCTGTGCTAGAAATAGTGCAAATCAATATTAAAGTGGGGTTCCACCCAAAAAAAAAAAAAAAAAAAAAACTACATGAAAAATCCTAAAAAAAATACAAAAAAACATTGATATATTTTTTTTTACTTACCTCTAAATGCCTGTTGCTAGGGGGTCCCTCGTAGTCTGCCTCTTCCAGTGCCTGGGCTGGTGACATCACTTCCCCCTCGGCACAGGAAGGGCTCAGCTCTGCTCCCTCCTGTCAATCATCTTGGACCCATTACAGGTCCCAGGTGACTGAGCGGCCAATCACAACGCGCGGCGTCGCTCGCGCATGCGCAGTGGGTGCCAGACTGCAAAGCCACAGCCCGGCGCCCACAGTTGCAATGCCGGCGCCGCTGAACGGAGGGGGAGACAAGCGGGGCTTCGATCCCCCGCATCGCTGGACCCAGGGACAGGTAAGTGTCCAATTAAAAGTCAGCAGCTGCAGTATTTGTAGCTGCTGACTTAATTTTTTTTTTTTGACTGGATCTCGGGTGGAACTCCTCTTTAAGCATGTAGGTGGTGCATACAGGGTCCACCCCCCATGGTTGAATTTACCAGATCCAATGGACCCCCAAGCAGTACTGCGTTGCGGGTCAGGTAGGCTTAGTATGAGTGGGGTGATGAAAACTCCTGGGTGCGATCCTTCCTGGGGTGTTTTCAGGCACAAACATATGGAGAAAGAGCCCGCATAGTAAAGTACACCTTGTTTAATTCATTAAAAATCAATCTTTACAAAGTTCCAATCATAAAATCAAACTTTACAAGGTTCCAAGGTAGAGTTCAAACGAATGAACATCAATAACCAGTCCATTAATGAATAGTTTCTCTCACAACCTATTGAATGGGCATCGGACGCGATGTCACCGCGGTGCCTCAAGCGGTGTCTCTCCCTTCCCACAAGGCGTTAGGGTCTTTGATAACGCCCCGTGGGAAGGGAGAAACGCAGCGTCAGACGCAGCTTGAAGCACCGCAATGACATCACGTCTGATGCCCGTTCAATTGCAGTAGGTTGTGAGAGAAACTATTGATTTATGGACTGGTTAATTGATGTTCATTCATTTGCCCTCCACCTTGGAACTTTGTATAGATTGATTTTATGATTGGAACTTTGTAAAGATTGATTTTAATGAATTAAACAAGACGTACTTTACTATGCGGGCTCTTTCTCCATGTTTGTGCCTGAAAACACCCCAGTAAGGATCGCACCCAGGAGTTGGCGTTTTCATCACCCCACTCGCCATACTAAGCCTACCTGACCCACAACGTGGTACTGCTTGGGGGTCCATTGGATCTGGTCAGTTCAACCATAAGAGGGGGTGGGGGTGGACCCCGTATGTCCCGGTTTACAGCATCATATGTTTTTTTAGCACAGCAGCACTTTTGAAAGGAATTTATCAACTGAGAACTGCTATAAGTTTATGTGCACGTCTTTTTTGGACTTTCACTGGTCACATGCTTAATATTGATTTGCACTATTTCTAGCACAGCAGCACCTGTGAAAGGAACTTTTCAACTATAAGTTTATATTTGCATATTTGCACGTGTTTAAGCTTTCACTGGCTACATGCTTGATATATTTTTTGTTATTTTTGGATTAGTTTTGCACTTAATTTTGTATGCACTACAGTTGCACTTTATTGTATTTATTCAGGCTGTCAGCACTGTGGTACCTTTTTTCCATGCTTTGACTTATGTCATGTACAGCAGCGGCAGGCCTAATCACTAATTAGTATCTTTAGCACAGGGGATTGTTTTTTCACAAAGCAATTCTATTGTCTTTGCTGGTGATATCAATGAACAGGAATAGTGACTGAGATCACATATGTCCTCTTTCAAAGCAACATTTTATACAAATTATGAATTGATTTGGAATCACAAATATTTTTCTTTTCTTTCAACAGATGAATGGACATTAATATTCGGTGACCCCACAAAATTTGGCTTGGGACTCTTCTCTATTATCTTTGACATTGTATTCATCACCCAGCACTATTGCTTGTACAGCAAATATCAAGGCTATCACAATGTTTGACCAAATCAACCACACTCCAAAGCATTTTTTTTAATAAGCATGAAGATCAATTTTTCATTTTTGTATGTTTAGATATTTTTGATGCCGAGTTGTGCCTTACCTTGGTGGTGCTCACTGCTGTTCTGTGAACCCGGGCATTTTGCTGACAGTGCTGCCAAGCAGAGATCAAAATCATTGATAAATAGCTTTTATGGATATTTATTGTTTTCAATTGCACGTGGCCTAACTTCTCTCATCTACCACATTTGAGGCTTAAATAGAATTTGCCAATTTTTACTTTTTCCAATTCCTATTCTCAACGAGGATTCCTCCAGAGGATGCTAGGGGTTCTTTGTGCTGTGGCTGATTGACCTTCCATTTGATGTGCCCACATATTTCCAGGTTGATCGCCACTTGGAAGAGCCTGCAGCATGCCACCAATGATCTATTTAGCTGTCAATAAAAGGTGGCATTCTAACAACCATTGTTGGGGGGAATTTTTCCAGTGACACCCAATAGACTAATTTTGTCAAGGTTCCCTGACACCTGAAAATTATTTCAAGGGTTCCTCTGGGGTAAACCGGTTGAGAAAGGCTGGCATAGCACTTTATTAAAAAGAGGATAGACTGTTTACACCTATGCGTTTTTTAGTGCATTTTGCAGAAACGCACTACAATCCATTTAACATGGTTTCCTAAGGATCTAGTTCACATCTGTGCCTTTTTGAACGCGTACGTTTTTTTGGAAAGGGTCAGGGACTTTTTTTTTTTTTTTTCCCCACAGCAGATTGCATTTTGCATGCAATAGATGTTAACCACTTGCCGACCGCCTTCCGCATACATACTTGTTGCAAGGCGGCTCGGCTGCGCAAAGGTCCGTGCATATGATATTGTGGGTGTGAGGGCTCCCGCAGACTCGATGTCCACCGGCCACCCGCGATCATGGGGACGATCAAGAGAGGTAGAACGGAGATCCGCCTATGTAAAACAAGTCTGATCCCTGTTCTAACAGGGGACAACTCAGAGATCTGCTGCTCCTAGTGATCGGGAACAGGGCTCTCTGTGTTGTCCCAACAAGCCCATCCCCCACACAGTTAGAACACACCCAGGGAACACAGTTAACCCTTAAACTGCCAGTGTCATTTATACATTGATCAGTGCATTTTTTTTCACTGTAATAATGTCACTGGTCCCCAAAAAAGTGTCACTTGGGGTAAAGATTTGTCCACCTCAATGTCGCAGTCCCACTATAAAAAAAAAAAAAAAAAAAAAAAAAAAAAAAAAAATCGCAGATCGCTGCCATTACTAGTAAAAGCACTAAAAAAAAAATGTTTTAAGTCCCTAAATCTATCCCCTATTTTGTAGATGCTATAACTTTTGCACAAACCAATAAATATACAGTTATTGGGATTTTTTTTTTTTTAACCAAAAATATGTAGCAGAATACATATTGCTGATGAATATATATTTTTTTTTATATATATATATATATATATATATATATATATATATATATATATATATATATATATATATATATATATATATATATATATATATATATATATATATATATATTTTTTTTTTTGTTTTTTTTTTGTAATATGTATTATAGCAGAAAGTAAAAAATTGTTTTTTTTTTTTTTCTTCAAAATTGTCAGTCTTACTTTGTTTATAGTGCAATAAATTTAAAACCGCAGAGGTGATCAAATACCACCAAAAGAAAGCTCTATTTGTGGGGAAAAAAGGACAAATTTTGTTTGGGTACAGCGTCGCACGTCCACGCAATGGTCAGTTAAGACGACGCAGTGCCATATCGCAAAAAATGGCCTGGTCATTAAGGGGTTAAATCCTTCCAGGGCTGAAGTGGTTAATGGACCTGCACCAAGAATGAGTGTGTTGCTTTTTTTTTTTTTTGCTTATGGCAAAGTATGACAGTTCTGCTCATGGAGTGTGACTTTGATGCACCCTCTGGCACTCAATTAGCATCAAGGTGGCATCAAAGTCGCACTACATTAACAGAACTACTTTCCTATTAGCTGAAAAAAAAAAAAATGCAAACAAACTGCTTCAAGAATGCAAAACGAATCAACCGCGTGGAATATTCAATCATAGCAAGGGAAATTAATTTTTGTTTGCATATGATTGGAAAATTTAAAAGTTAACTCGGTGTCAACATATTTACTAAGTTCCAGGAGCATTCACTTTACGTGAACAGTCTCTTCCCCTTTCGTAAATCAAATTCATAGCGTGCAATATTTTTTGTTAAAGGGCAAGTTCACCTTTTACAGAAAAATCTGTAAGGTGAACTTACACAGGACCACCACCACCCACCGGAGCACAGACTTTGGAACTAGCACCGGGACGCAATTTAAAGAAAAAAAACAAGACGTGTTAAATAGTCTGTCTGAACCTCAATGAATCGAATTACTTTTGTTTGGACGTTCAAGTGGGCTTTAAATGTGGCCTCATAGGAGTGGAGTTGGCCTTTACATATTTTTAACTTCATACTTCTGGTTAGAGTTGAAGTGGAAGGGTAATTGTGTAAGTTACAGGAAGGAGGCTACAAAGCCCTTTTCCATTTTTTTTTTAATATAACTGTTATTCCAAAACAGAAATACCTCTGGACTGGAAATGCGCACATTTTTTGAACTGCCAAATATTCCTATCTTGTTCTGGGTGGAGAGGACAGTCTGTGTAAAATATTCACCTTTGTAAGATTGCTTCTGAGAGCCAAGGCTGTACGTTTCTGGCACCGAGCTTGTCCCAAAGTGTCATAGTACCTGCAGTGGAGCTTACGCCAAACTTTGACATCGGTCATAGAAACACAAGGGTATAGAGGAAAAATTACAAAGTTTATACTGCTAAATCTACACAGCAGGGCAACCAAAGCCATGGAATTGCACACCTAGGCGGTCCCCCATTTTCTCTACACCCAAAAGTTATCAGTTTTGGTTGGAGGACTTCTCTAACACCTGACAAATGCTTTAGCAGTACCAAAGAGATTGCTTGCGCTTCAAAATCATTGAAGGATAGATGGCAGTTTTTGGTGACCAAATTATAATGGCAATTAACGAAATATGAATAAATTGATGTCTGCTAAAATAAAAATTGTATCATTTGTTTACTGAAATAAAAATATTGCACTTGTAGTTTGTTCATGTGATTACACAGCGAGGCTAGTTTACTATTGATGACACCCAGATCTATCTTTCTACCCCATCTTAATCTGGTCAGTCCCCGTCAAGTAGTGCCTTGTTTCCACTGAGCGGATCAGTTCGGGTCGGTACAGTTTAAATGGCCTAGAATGGTCCGGTCTATTCTGGTGAGCGTTTCCACTGCAAGTGGGACCACAAGGGGCCATACAGGGTTTAGAAAAAATGCCTCAGCATAGCACAGCAGAGGGTTTTCTGTAAGCCAATCAGTGGAATGTATCGTAGCTCCGCCCTAACCGAACCGTTCCATTTTCTATGGCCCCACATCTGAAGCAGGACCCTGAATGGAACGGTACGGTTCAGTTGTATGGGCCGCTTTTATTATGGAAACACCCAAAATAGCGTAGCGTACAGTACCAAACCGAACCGTTCAGTGGAAACGAGGCATATGTGTCCTTCCAAGACCCAAATAATTATGCCAGAGGTGTCTCCCCAGCAAGAAACCCACTACACGAGGTTCACAATGTATAGATTCCTGTAAAACGGATACAGCCTCCTCCTAACGTAATATGCGTCTTAAACATTTATTCAAGAGTATAAAAAGCCACTCACATTGTTCCAAGTTAAAAACAGCATTGAGAATCCACATTGGAAGGTTTCCAACCCAAAAGATGGCCACACACACCTCGCTTTGTTCTGGTGCTGCGATGTCGTCACACCAGGCTCCATCCTACACGCTTCGTCATAAGACAGCCAGGGGCGTGGCTAGTTGATGGCATGTGCGCTTTATATGCCCAGAAGGCAGAGATGCGTTTCAAGTAGAGCTGCACGATTCTAGCCAAAATGAGAATCACGATTTTTTTGCTTAGAATAAAAAGATCACGATTCTCACGACGTAAAATCTTTCACATTATACAAAAAAAATAAAAAATAAAAAAATGGGCAAACTTTACTGGTTTGATTTTTTTAAATTAATTAAAGTAATTTTTTCCAAAAAAATTGCATTTGAAAGACCGCTGCGCAAATACAGTGTGACATAAAATATTGCAACAACCAACATTTTATTCTCTAGGGTGTCTACTAAAAAAAATATATATGTTTGGGGGTTACAAGTAATTTTCTAGCAAAAAAAAAATAAAAAAATTGATTTTAACTTGAAACCAACAAATGTCAGAAAAAGGTTCAGTGTTTAAACTTTTTTCACTTACACAGGAAGTCTATTCCATTGACAAATAGTTACAATGTTTATACTCAAGTTCAACTGATAAAAAATGGGCAGTCTGCCAAGAAACAAAACATTCTTTCTCTTCCTTTCTTTTGAGGGCTGCGGCTTCAGAAGAGCAGAGAGAATTCTTTGCATTGAAAGAATTGTGAAACACTTTAGTCAAGATAACGATTCTTGACGATTAATTGTGCAGTTCTAGTTTCAAGTCACACTTTTAGAGGAAACAGATACTCCTAGTCACTAATTTACTGACATATCAGTATGGAGGTCACACAAATTCCTCAAATTAATCATTACAAAAGTAAGCTCATAGTATTCGTAAATCCTGCATTATAAATATTAGATATAACCTGAATAGGTTGTTCACTTTGCAAGGGAATTTTCCCCAGAGTGTAGTGAATAATGACATTTCACTTTGCAAGGAATACCACTCCCGTGCAAAAAAAAACAACAAAAAAACACAAGAATACAAAACATATTTTGCTTGTACATGATTGGATGATGAAAGTCAGCAGAGCTTCAAATCATTCACTAAGCTTTGGGCAAAATTCCCTTGCAAAACACAGTCTATTTGTCTTTAGTAAATCAACCCCAGTATATTATGTCACAGAAGTGAAGAGCAAATAGTAAATATAGATTTGGTTTGAATATACTGAGATTGCCTTTGCTCAGTAGCTTTTCAAACACACATAAGGGTTGATTTACTAAAACTGGAGTGCGCAAAATCTGTTGCAGCTGTGCATGGTGGCCAATCAGCTTCTAACTTCAGCTTATTTAAAATTAGGCTTTGACAAAAAAAAGGCAAGAAGAACCTGGAAGCCCATTGGTTTCTATGCAGAGCTGCACCATATTTTGCACTCTCCAGTTTAAGGCCTGGTTCACACCTATGCAGGTTGCAGTTGATGAATATTCCAGATGCATT
Source organism: Lithobates septentrionalis (assembly GCA_037952835.1). Classification (NCBI taxonomy): domain Eukaryota; kingdom Metazoa; phylum Chordata; class Amphibia; order Anura; family Ranidae; genus Lithobates; species Lithobates septentrionalis. The sequence continues at coordinate 2,380,466 of JBBDGP010002219.1, forward strand.
TTTCAATACACGTTTTTGATCCATTGAAGTCTATGAAACCAAAAACACAACCTTCTGGTCCCTGGCCCTATCCATAAAATGCACAGATGTGAACATGACCCATAGGAAACCATGTTAAATGGACTGTAGTTTATTTCTGCAAAACTGAAAACGCACTAAAAAAATGCATAGGTGTGAACCAGGCCTAATTAAATCCCCTTATGTCCATAGCAAAAATAAAACCATTATCCAATGGTCTAAAGACACAGACAAAAATCTAGTCTGGCATTTTTCTGATTAGGCTGATACTTTTCTAGATATCTTCTAAACATATGCATTTTGCTTGCATGACATAAACCAGGGGTCTCCAAACTGTGGCCCAGGGGCAGGATGCAGTCCTTTGCTTGCCTTTATCAGGCCCCTGGGCCAGGGTTCCGCTCACTGACATAGTCTGGTTGAAAAAAAAAAAAAAAAAGACCATCCAGGAAAAAAAAACAAACAAAAAAACAAACCCACACACAATGTGGCACTATTTTTCCCACCGACACCAAGGATGGGCACTATCCCTCCCCTAATACTAAAGACGGAGTATTGCTTACCCCCTACTGATGCCAGGACATTTTCTGCTACCACTGGCCATACTACAGCCCCCCTAAAGTCTGAAGAACGGTTAACTGACCCTTTGTTTAGAACGTTTGAAGACCTCCACTTTAAAAGAATCTCACCAACACTGGTCACCCTCCAAAACAATTTATTTTTCTGATTCAACCTTGACTGAAAAAGACAACTTACACATATGTGAATTGAGCATTAAAACAATTAGAGGACCGAAGAAGCATGAGGGTACCTTAAAAATGATAAGGGGTGTTGGGGAAAAAAAAAAAAAAAAGACCAAGAACTTCAACTTGTAAAATCCAGTTAATTTTAATTTTAGTGTACAAACAATATAAAAACCTCAACATATGCCATCATAAAATTGTCGCTTTGGCACAGATTAACCAGCTAATGAACAGTGCAATATTAGTATTGTAAAAGGGTCTATGTGTCAATACAGAATTCCATTACTGATGAAGACGTGGTCTCCAACTGTAGAGTAGTGATACACATAAACCAGGAGTAAGTCTAAATGTTAACAGTTCAAAAAAAAAAACAAAGAAAAAAAAACAAAAAACACAGAAAAAAAAAAAAATAAAAAAAAAAAAAATTCTACTAAAACCTAGTGAGCTATAAGGAGTGTATTAAAAGAAGAAATAAAATGGAAACTGTAAGGCCCCTTTCACACTGGGGCGGTGGGGGCGTCGGCGGTACAACAGCGCTATTTTTAGCGCTGCTGTACCGTCGTTCTTGCAGCTGTATTCGGCCGCTAGCGGTGCGGTTTTACCCCCCGCTGGCGGCCGAAAAAGGGTTAAAATCCCTCGTACAGCGCGGTATTGCCGTGCTGTCCCATTGATTTCAATGAGCAGGAGCGGTGAATACACCGCTCCTTCCCCGCTCCAAAGAAGCGGTTTGCAGGACTTTTTTCACCGTCCTGTCAGCGCACCGCTTCAGTGTGAAAGCCCTCAGGCTTTCACACTGAACAGCGGAGGCTGTTTAGGGGCGGTTTGCAGGCGGTATTTTTAGCGCAATAACGCCTGCAAACCGCCCCAGTGTGAAAGGGGTCTAAGATGCCTCCAGTAGTTAACGGTCATTCTAAAACCATACATGTTGATCAATCTTCATCAGATTTACCAACAGTATGTGTTATGAGGCCAAACTAACATTTAATGCAGTTCTTCACTCCTCTGTGTAAACATTAAAAGTCTGCAACTACAAAAACTGTAGCTGCTGACTTTTAGGCTACATTCACACTTGTACGACTCCAAGACTTTGACCAGTGATAATGGACAATTGTTGCATTGTATAACATTCAGGTAAGACTTTCATGCAACTTTTGTGGGTTAACATTGAAAAGTCTATGGCCCTCAAATTGCATGAAAGTCAGACCAAATAGTGCATGAACTATTTTGAAGTTGCTGCAACTTCAAGTCGCACATATATAAAGGTTATCATTGGAAAACATGGGGAATGACTTATAATACGATTGATGTCAAGTCGCACAAGTGGGAATGGAGCCTTAAAAATCAGCCACTAACCTCTCCAGAGATCCAGCACCATGCTTACCCTACCCGCTTTCTTCACTGCTCTTTGGTCCCTGGCACCATCACTGTGGGCAGCTGACTGACTGCTTGTGGCTTCACAGCTGGCTGCCCGCAGCGTATGCGCAAGTTGCGCTACGCCTCGTCAATGATCTTGCAGTCTGAGACCTGTGACGTGTCCCAAGAGGCTGCGGGGAGAGGCGAACTTCCGCTCCGATCGCCTAGGCCAGAGATATGCAATTAGCAGACCTACAGCTGTTGCAGAACTACAAGTCCCATGAGGCATAACAAGACTGACAGCCACAAGCATGACACCCAGAGGCATGATGGGGCTTGTAGTTTTGCAACAGCTGGAGGTCTGCTAATTGCATATCCCTGCAGTTGGAGTGGAAGCTCCAGGAAGATTCACCTGTAGCGAATGCTTGATGAATGTCAGATTTATTGCTTTATAAAAACACCCCTAGCTCACCCACCAAGTATCTGCATGGATTTTTTTTTAAAGAAATCCTTTTATTCATCTCTGCTTTTAGAAAAGGAGAAAATGTAACAGATTGAAGGCACCACATTAGTGATTAGTGCGATTTCAGATGTAACTTGATTTAAACACAATCGCATGACAATGGAAATCACACAGGGGTTGATTTGCTAAAACTGCAGTGCAAAATCTAGTGCAGCTCTGCAAAGAAATCAATCAGCTTCCAGATTTTTTTGCCAAAGCTTATAGTGAGATTCTAAAAAGGTTTGCAGTTTTTTTGTTTGTTTGTTTTAAATAACAAACATATTATACTTTCCTGCTCTTTGCAATGGTTTTGTACAGAGCAACCCCGATCCTCTTTTTTTGGGTCCGATGCCGGCGTTCCTGGCTCCTCTCCCCTGTCGCGTGCTCCAAATAGCAAGTCTTTTTTTATAGGGGCTACCGAGCAGCACTCAGCCGATAACAGCCTATGTGTGAATGGACACATAGGATAACATGATGGAGAGTTTAATGACTGTAGAAAAAAACATCTACAGCCAAAAACAGCTGCTGTAAAAACGTCCAGTGTGCATGAGGCCTAAGGGGGGTCTGGGAAGCTGCACCAAGGTGTTTACCTTAATGCAAAAAATGCAGCTTAGAAAATGTAGAACTACAATGCCCATTCACACAGTCCTATATCTTACAGCTTGATAACCAATTGAATTTTAGTATGTTCACATTTGGTATTCTAAAGCCCTGTTCAGTCCATTATATAATTTTTCGTTCAACCCCCCCGGGCTGAACAAAAAAAGAAAGAATATTGAGGACCTTGCTGTACTATGCAATGTTAGTACAGCAATCTCCCTGTTAAGCTATTGTGTTCTGACAGGGTAACTGCCCCCACCCCCAGAACACACCTATCAGTGCTCACAGCCATTGGCTGCCAGCACTAATCTTATGTCGTTTGGCAGAGGTTTTTCTGGCATGCCCATTGAACCGGTCGATATTCGGCCCGTGTGTACCAGGCTTTAGGGTGTAGAGCTCTTTGGATATTAAGACCAAACAATCATAACTTAAATGAAGACTAGTTCTTTTATTTTGCTCATCTTACATTATTGATTGAACATTCTGAATACCTGAGGCCAGAAAGCTATACACTTGGAAATGTACAGTATGTGAATAAGAATCCATAATGAAGAACACAACTAGAAGGCAGCACTAAGCCAGCCTGTGAGGGATGTGAATGTTTATCTCGTCATATCCATTAGGAACAGGATCTATTACAGTTCTGATGTATACATCCAAATGATTTAGAAGCTGCCTACTCATGGGTTTGCAGTAAATTAAAAAAAAAAAAAAAAAAAAAACACAAAAAAAGGTTGTCTAGATGTATCACAAGTTACCGTATTTCCTATAGCCAAATCTGTACAGATATTTAAAAAAAATTAAAAACCGCTTCTGAAGGTATTTTCATATGCAATTAGTACGGTTTGGTCCATTTAAACCTATAAAGATGTCATACATGAAGATAGTTTCTTATAACCCTCCATCAGAATTTTTTTTCCAGAAGGCACTTTGTTTTTCCCTTTACAAAAAGGCATCACCCTGTAAATTAATATTTTTTTAGAAAAGGCATCTGGTAACTTGCAAAGATGCATTCGAAATTTTAAATTTTAGAAATATTATGGTCATGTTGACATAGAGGTAACAATGCAACAGCCCCACCGCTAAGATAGCTCTGCCTACATTGGAAGGTGGACAACCATGAAAACAAGAGTCTGACTGCTTAGAGCAGTTTTCCTCAACTCCAGTCCTCAAGGCACACCAAGAGGTCATGTTTTCAGGATTTCCCTCAGATAAAACGGCTGTGGTAATTACTAAGGCTGGCCATACACTATTCAATTTTCCTGTTCAACTTTCCTTTAGATTTACCAAAACCATATAATAGGAGGTCAAACCTAAACACTTTCAATTTGGATGCAATCAGGCAGGCCCTTGTACTACATAGTTGAAGGTAAATCTAAAGAAAATTGAACAGGAAAATTGTATGGTGTATGGCCAGCTTAAGGCAGTGAAACTGATTAAATCACCTGTGCAAAATAATGGAAAGCCTGAAAACATGGCCTGTTGAGTTTCTTTGAGGACTGGAGTTGAGAAACACTGACCTAGAGGAATATTAGCAAAGACACATAACCAACTAGTTAACTCCTGTTCCCACAACAGGCTACCCTCCAGACCAAGACCCCTAGAATGTTTTCAGGTCCATGGTCACAGGGCTGTCTGTCCTCCAGACCAAAACCCCTAAAGGTTATGTCTGGTCACAGGGCTGTCTGTCCTCCAGACCAAGACCCCTAGAGGGTTATCAGGTCTGTGATCACATGGCCATCTGTCCTCCAAACCAAGAGCCCTACAAGGTTACCAAAGTCCATGGTAAGGCATCTTACCGCTATTCCCTTTATTACATTTAAATCATTAGTGCCCATTGTGGAAACCTAAAGGAAACGAAACCTGTCATGCACAAGTAAAAGGCAACCCCTATCTCTATGAAAGTATTTTTGTTTCTAGTTGCATATTTTTAATATTAGTACCTCATGTAATTTCTATTAAAATAAAATACAGTTACTAGATCTTTGGTATATACATATCTTAAAGTCCCTTCTACTACTAGTGGTCACAATTTTGCAGAATGAATGTAGTCCCCTGACTACACAGATGTCTCCACATATCATTCTCCAGATTTCTATAATGACTGGTCCATAAGGCAATGTCAGAGCCCAGAGCGATGTGCCTTCAAATGTATCATCATGTAAAGCAGAGGCAGCATTAGCAACTCTTACCGACTCTACCACAAGTGACTCAACCAGAGTTTACATCTGGAGGTCTATTATTACATTACAATAATGGTTTGGTCATCACAATTGATAAACTACGGTCTACGCATAACGATAGCTCTCTTTCTAACGTTTTCTCCAGAAATCTAGAAGCCAATGTCAAGCGGAAAAAATTATGTAAGGTCACAGATCATTGGCATTGATGGGGAGATGCAGGCGATTGGCTGTCCCCAGCTAAAGTAGGCCACAGATGATGGAGCCAAAATGGTGGCAGGGTGGGAATCTGCTGGTAAAATGTATTAATAGGGAAGAGATATTATGAGAAAATTAAAAAAATAAAGTCTGTTATATGTCGGATCTATTTTAACCACCTATTGAACCTATTTAACGTTTATTGTAGTTCTTAGTAGATGCGGATAAGCCAAAGCAGCCACCAGGATAGGGAAGGGGCTACAGGACACCAGCAGACACTGGAGGCGCTGCTCATCCTATAGAGCAGAATTAGCAATCAGGACAGGTTTGCCAGACTGCTTTCCACAGATCATCGCTAAAGGGGTTGAGGGGCTTCTACTAACATGAGACCGAGACTATCATTTAGCCTAGGTTCACACTGGTGCAATGCGGGAAATGCAGCGAATCCTGTGCCTTTCCAGCACCGCATTGAAATTGCACTCTGTTAATTTAATATTGACACCCGCAGCAGATTGCATTAACGACAGCCTAAAACGGCTCACAAAACGCAGTGCGATTGCCAGAATCAGATCACATGGGTGATCTCACCCATGTAATCCAATTCAGGTGCAGGGGGGGGGGGGGGGGGGGGGGAGGTCCTGCACCATTTTGGTGCGGATCTGTTGCAATTTGAGCCATACAAAAATTAATGGCTCAAATCACACCGGCACAGACATTGCACGTGAGGAATGTGGTGCAGTTCCTGTGCGAATCACATGCGGTGTTCCGCACCGCACAAGTGTGAACCAGGGCTGACAGATCAGGTCACTATCCTCTGAAGCATATGAGTGACTGATTTTTCCTCCTTCCAAAGACTTCAGCTTTAGAAATCTCAACAGTGCAGTTCCCCAAGAGACAAAGATGCCTGTTGGCGACTCAGCTCTCCAGCAGCTACCAAATACTGAAGTATGAAATTTGACTGGACCTATTACAGAGCTACAGTAAAGCCAAACATTACTAATAAAGCCTTACATAATATTACATTAGGTCCTTTTGACATGCCGTAATTTAAAATGAGAAGTTCCCAGGATGATATTTATAACTCAGTTTTCCAGCAACAATGGAAACAATACTGAATGGGATGACTTTTGATTCAGATCACACATCCTGCAAGGACTACCATCGTCATAAACATTAAAGTGGTCGTAAACCTCAGACATGAAATATAAAAAAAAATCATATCCTTCTATAGTGTGTACTTATCTCAATCCAGAGCACTTTAATTTCTGTCTGCTGTTTCGTTCCTCTGCTATCCGCATGAATCACTTCTGACAAGTTTTTCTGACACCAAGAGCTAAAAAGGTGACAGGGGAGGGAGCTTCAGCACACAGCCTTTGATTGAGAGCGTGAACACTTTATGTGTGCTGTGAGAAGAGGGTGTGTCCCTTCCCTCCAATCAGCTCTTCTCACTGAGTTCTGTGGAATATAACTTCCGCTCCCTGCAAACTCAGACAAGCTTTACAAATTCTGCAATTTGAGCGGATGTAGAAAAGCGTAGACTTCAGATAAACAGGTACAACTTATGTAAGAGGATTGGTTTCATCTCCGTGTATCACCTGAGGCCAGTTACTTCACTGGGTATATGTAAGGGCTTACAACTACTTTAACAAACACTTAGGTATCTTAAAATCAACCATATGGGGTTTTAGCAGTCTGAAATATGAGATGGAGATTAAGCTTTTGTGCCAAACAGTACAGTCAAAACCAAAATACAGCTAAGGGTAAGAATCTACTCGTACAGCTTTATTGCTGGATTTAGTGTTTTGCCTGTAGTTCTCCTTTACAAGATCAGTACTGTCACAACCATGCTCTGTCAGTCAATGGGGTTTCCAATCATGCTCTGTCATTGAAAGTGGAAAACGTCACGGTTGACCAACTAGTCAAAACTAATTAGTGATAAATATGTGCAAAAGTCAATTCCGGATCCCTACATACCCAAATATAAAAAGCTATAACAAAAGCAGACAACCCATTCCATTTACCACATTTTTTACAATCTTAATTCTCTATATTACATTATTTAGTGGACTTTTAAAAGAAATACATGGGGAATATTCTGGAAGTGTGTGTGTTCAGAATAGTAGGGAGGCTATGCAACCTCTACTACTATACCGAAATGTGAAACATTAAAATTGGTCATAAGTAACTTAACACAAGATATACAGTTGACAAGTCATTCCATTGTTGTCACTAGCTGGAGATCAGTGGATGTAGTTTAGTGAGAACGCTTGTGTTGTATCTGATGGCCCTTCAGTTTAACCTGTTTTCTAGTAGAGGCCGAATTGCTGGATGGAGTGAGCACATCTCTATGGTCTCATAGACTGTCGGACTGCCTCCTGCAGGGCCTTTCTGGTCACCAAAAGCCGAACAACTTCTTCATTCCTTTTGGTGAGACGTTTTCTGGCCTGGTCATGTGTCACCATGGTCATATCCCATCCATTTACCTGGAGATATAAAAAAAAAAAAAAAAAAAAAAAAAAAAATGTAAAAAATTGAATAAAAGGGAGTCAAAAAATAAAAAAAACACTAAGCAGGTCAGGATGAAAAAGCACCTTGGATAATAGAACATAATACTATATACGGGCAGGAATTAAGTTATTAGAGCCTGGATGCCACAGATAATGTTACATATCTTTTTACAGAATACAGTAGAACGATTTTCCTGGAAAGTGGCAGTTTAGGTATAAAAAGTTCTTACTGGAATTCTTCTTCAAAAATGACCTCCTCTCACCTCCATAAAACATATCAGACAAGTCCTGATAATGGATGTATATTACACTGCAACGTTTGTTTAAACGATACACGATTTTACAAAAAGTATTGGGACTCCTGCCTTTACACGCACATGAACTTTAAAAAGGAGTTGTAAAGGCAGAAGGTTTTTTTATCTTAATGCATTCTATCAAACTGCGAACAGGCGAGTGGAATTTTTGAGGGCTATAGTATAGATAGATAGATGGACACATACAGCGTTCAGGAGTGCACTCCATACAAAGTGCAGTGTTCGGGGTGCATTATGCACAAAGTACAGTGTTCAGCCTTCTTGCACATCCCTCTGCATCCCCTATCCACAACTCACTTCTGCAAACCCCCCTTCCCCTCGAACCTCTCCACTGCCCTCAACTTCGGGTTCCCATCCCCCCCTCTCCATAGCTCTCCACCATCTGCAATATGTTTACCTTTCTAAAAAGCACCTCAGCACCCAGCCTGGCTCTAGCACCTCCTTCCTCCACTGATTCCTTATACACACAAGTAGGAGAAGAGAAATAGTTAGGTACCTGCATTATTTTGTCTCCAGCCTGAAGGCCCGCTACCTCTGCAGGTCCTCCTTCAGTCACCCTTGTGACATAGATGCCCTGTAAATAGAAGAGGTTAGTATAGAAAACTAATTGCATATTATGCAAGTAAAATTGGGAAAAATTAAAATTAAAAAACACCAATTCTGACTCAAAGCCAGCACTGTTCAAATAAGTCACACTCACAATGGATGCCACGCTGTATCACCCAAAAGCCCAGGTTTAAAGTAAAAGCTTAGTTTAGTGTAAATAAATAAATAATCAGCCCAAGGGACATTTCTTAATCAGTATAATGTGTCCCTTGTGCTGATGGCGGTTGCTTTTAGTTGAAATCTTCTGTTATCTGATGACCCAACCCCCTCCCCAACCCTAGTGCGGGAGTTAATCGAGCCGAACGATCTGTCATACGCCCTCATCAAGAGTACCGACTATGTCTGCCCTTTCTGCCCACAAGCTGTACTATTGTTTCTATGAATGAAATGCACTTTGTGAATGGAGGAAGCGGACTATTTATTCATCCGCCTGTCCTTTCATAGATCAGTGATTTATGACAGCATTTTGCCTGCTTAAATTATAACAGCCCTGTTTGAAGCCAACAAAAGCACATAAACACAGGCTCTTCAGAGGAAAGTGAGGCATACAATACGACTGCCTACAAATCTTCCTTGTAAAAGTTCCTTCATAAAAAAAAAAAAAAAAAAAAAAAATCACTCTTGGATTGCCTAAAAAGGTAAATGTTCCTGGCTAGGAGTTGAAAGGGGAGAACAGCAGCAATAGATTAATAAACACCAACAAATAGGCAGCTATGTGATGTCTGCGGAGGTCCCACTGACATACAAATGTTGTGTCCCAAGTACATGAAACAATTATGTAAATAGTTATAGGCTCTGTCCTGCTTAAAAGAAAAGTATTGGATTTTTTTTTTTTTCTAGAGAATCATATTTACCTAGGTGGATGCAGCATCGGTCCGATGCTGTATCTGTCCCCCACACCAGCTTGAACACCGAGAACCGAGAGATCAAACACAACCGATTGCTTAGTTCTCACAGCTTCGTGAGCAGAGAGCTGGTGACTATCAGTGACCAGTCCTCTGCTATGTGCCCCCTCGCTCACTGGAGCACTGGGCTGTGGAGGGGGCGTGAGCGGCTGGCTCAAGCTCTCAGCGGCTCGCTGAGAGGCTGAGCCAGGTGCCGGTCCAGGCATGTGGGCAGTTCCGGACCATATGGTCATGATCCTTCCTGAGCCTGCACCGGCTCCGACGTCAGCCGACCGCAGACTTCAGCCCGCTGTCTGTTCAAAACTGGTCACAGAAGTGCAAAACAAACTGCACTTCTGTGATCCACATAAATACAGGTATATGAGATATGACTGTACTTCTCCTTTATTAATGCTGCACAGTGATTAAGAATCCCTGTCGTGGGAAAAAAATATGGGGGCTTTCTGAAAGTAATCACAAAAATATGCTACAGAAAAACTAACATAAGCAGCGCTGAACAAGAAAGGATTGAGATAATAATGTCCAATTTAAAAAATTTCATGAATCATGGATTGTCCATCAAAAAAGTTCATACGGGGTTAAATCCAGCTGAATACCGTCACCACACCGCGTGTGCAACAATCCCCTAAGGTAATGAACTTACCAGTCAACCAAAAGGTATTACGCTTGTGTTTTAAACGAACTCTGTCAGCAGGCACTGCGTCTCTCCATGTAGCTATTGCTCACAGCAAGCAAAAGAAAAAAGTGCACATAGCGTAATCCAGTAAAATTTATGATAAAAATATCCCCCCTTACAAATGCGCACTTACAATGTTTAAAATACAAACAGGCATAAAAACTTCCAAATATCTCGTCACTATCATATAGATGTCCACCTCTCACCACTCAGCCGATTTCTCATAAAAGCGGTGTTCCCGGGCTGGGTAAACAGATAGTCCGACAGCGTAGGATACTGCGTGGTCACGCCCTGACATGTTTCGCCATCACTTAGAAACAAAGTGATGCACGAGAAACACGTTGTTCGATAATATAAATCGGAACAATATAAGAATAAACTTGTTACAGGGTCCTGCCGTTCGATCTCCCTCCTGAATGAAGCCCCCACAACCCCAACCCCCAACTCGTGGGGGATGGAGTTGTAGAGGGCCTCTACATCAATAGCCACCAATAAGGCACCCTCTGGGATACGAATCCCATCAAGGGCCCCCAAAAAGGTCCATAGTATCCTTGATGTATGAAATCAATGACCCCACATGAGGACGCGAGGATGAAGATATTCATCTTCAATCTGGCTAGCTGCCTCCGTAAGGCATCCATTTCCCGAGACGATTGGTCAGCCCGGGGGATGGTTTAGGCTCTTATGAATTTTTGGCAATGTGTACAGTGTTGGGGTTTTTGGTGATTGAGTGTTCAAAAATTCCCACTTTTTTTGGTAATGAGATTATGGTGATAGGTAGAGCCTATTAATTTCCTATATTGGCCATCAATGTTTTTAACAAAAGCCCTCAGATACCTTTTTGTACCAATCCCAATTATTAAAGAGGAGTTCCACCCAGGGGGTCCATAAAAAAAAAAAAAAAAAAAAAAAAAAAAAAAAAAATTAAAAGTCAGCAGCTACAAATACTGCAGCTGCTGACTTTTAATTGGACACTTACCTGTCCCTGGGTCCAGCGATGCGGGGGAATCGAAGCCCCGCTCGTGTCCCCCCCCCCCCCCCTCCGCGCGCCAGCATTTCAACTGTGGGCGCCGGGCTGTGGCTTCACAGCCTGGCACCCACTGCGCATGCGCGATTTACCGCATGATTGGCCGCTCAATCACCTGGGACCTGTAATGGGTCCCAGATGATTGACAGGAGGGAGGGAGCAGAGCCGAGCCCTTCCTGTGCCGAGGGGGAAGTGATGTCACCAGCCCAGGCAAAGGAAGAGGCAGACCAGGAGAGACCACCTAGCAACAGGCATTTAGAGGTAAGTAAAATATCCAAATGTTTTTTTTGTTTTGTTTTTTAGAATTTTTCAGGTATTTGTTTTTTTGGGTGGAACCTCACTTTAAGAAGGTCCATGACCATACTTTCATACTGGGCACAATACATCACCATTACATTGCCCCTTTGTCTGAGGGTTTAATGACTAAATTGGGATTCTGTTGCAAGGACCGAATAGCTTCCTGTTGGTCAGGGGATAAATTTGAATGGGAGATCCCTTTCCATTTAGTTGGATGTATTTCATTGGTAACCTGCTGTGTGAATGCCCAAATATTTGAGTTTGCTTGAAGGGCAGGAAATGTTTGAGATTTAGGCTTATATTCTTTGGAAAAAAAATGGGATTAATGGAGCGTCGTCGGCAGGAGGGACAACCCCCTAAAAGAGAGACAAAAGGTACCCCTTTAGAGGTAGGCTCGGTCTCATCGGTGTGGCCCTCCTCCCAAAGCTCCATCAAGTCATCGAGGGCCTTGATATATATATATATTTTTTTTTTTAAATCAGAAAGGTTTTTAACAAGAATTAACAACATCCAATAGTACATGAATATAAATGATCCTTCAGTCAATAACTTATGCACAAGTATGTTGTCCTTACCACTGCTACATAACAAAGTCTTCCTGGCACTCAACTTCTATTACTCCATTCCTTCACCAACACAGCCCGCATCTTTTATGGTTCACTTGAGGAATCCTCCCCCCCCCCCCCCTCCCCAGAGAGACACTGCAAAAGTCAGGACATTACCAGTTCTCTAGGGCTCAGACCAGGCGTGTCTAGCCAGCGTGACCATATGCGTTCAAACCTGCCAGGACATCCCCTATGCTGGTAGATGTATTTTTCCATGATAAGGGTATTTCCCATGTGGGTTATCCAGGAGCTGCTTGTGGGGGGGCGAGGCAGACTTCCAGCCCATCAAAATAACTTTCCGGGCCTGGAACAGTGCCCTAGAGAATGCAATCCTGATCATTTCCTCAGGGATCACATCCTCCAGAACCCCCAGTGGGCCTTGATATCATTGATTGTCATTTCACTCCACAAGGGGTTATCTAGGGATTGAGTTGTTTTTTGCTTTTTCTCATAAATTACCTTAAACATTAATTTCCGTGAGAATAAAATTGAAATCTTTAATAAATTCAAATTGGTCTATTTTTTGAGTAGGGTAAAATGTTAAGCCCAAACTCAATACTTGAATTTGCTTGTTAGACAGGGAATAAGAAGATACATTTATATTACTTCAAAACTTTGTTTTGCTGTTAATGTCTTTTGACTCATTTGTTCCACATTTAAATAAGATAGAATCAGACTTTAGATTCAACTGGGAGGAGAATTTGCAAAGCTGCTCCATCGGAATGATGGATCTGCTTTGTCAGCAATATTCCCTTGAGCTTGAATTATTAGAAAAAGAAATAGAATATATATATCAAGCCAATGAAAATTTGATATCAGATCCTTTATTCACTTAATGGGAATTGACCTTAAAAAAAGCAACTTGGAGACATTTGTTGCTGAGAGTTTAAAAACTAAAGCTCAGGAAATTACATTGCCTGACGGACATGTCTTTAAACTGCAATTTCTTGCCAATCGGTGGGGGTGGTTTATATATTAGGATATGCGATTGTGGTGCATACTATAGACAAAACAAAAAGACTGTTCTTTCATCGGATTTGTGACCACGTCAAATTAGTCTCCAAGTCCAGAATGGAGACACCTATCAGTTGACATATGGGTCTCTTTCATGCATTTAATTTGTCCAAAATGCATTTTTTTGCCTTGGAATACCTACCAAAGAATGAGAGAGGAGGCGACAATGATAAGCTACTTTTACAGTGGAAGTCCGGTGGATTCATAATCTATCAGCTCTTAAACCGCCTGGACTGAATGATGCAGGTTTAAGCCATTCTTATGAATTAGGCTGTCTTTATGACTTAAGCTACTCCGTCTCATTCTCTGGTCTAAACAAAATTTAAATAAACTGAATGAATTTGTTGGTGAAAATATTATTGTATCCTTTCCTTTTTTTCTCCCCACCTTTCACCTGGCTACACATAGCTATCTCTTCAAATTAATTAAATACTTATTAATCCATTTAGGTTTTGTTTTTGTTTTTATTTAGGAAATGCTGTGCTGCTTGTTCATGTATCTATGCATATGATGAGCTGGTAAGGTATGCCGTATCTTCAGATGCAGTTAAAATAATTTGAGATCTCTAATTATCGTAATCAGGATTTCACATATGACTGGATCAACTGGGTTGGGGGGTAGGTAGCCATATAGATGCCCTGGGCACTTGCTACATCAGTGTCAAACCAATCACTCATGGCTTGCTCGGGCCCATAAGCACTATTAATAGGAGCATGTCCAATTCCTCTTTAACAGCTTTGACTAGGAGCCAGTTCCTGTTCTCCATGTCATATATGGAAAGCCCTGTGTCTGCTACGCTGAGGGGCGGATTGGATATTTGTCCACCCGTTCCCCTCTGCCTGCCTGGCAAGTATGGACTTTCCAAAATGGCAAATTGTGACCACTCGCAATAGCGTGTAAGGTCACATCCGCCGTCAGAGTTCCGGACATGCGCAATAGTGCTGTCAACACGTCCACGCCCCGCCGGTGACATCAGCGGGACGGGGAGGAGTTTAACATGGAGAGAGAGCGAGAGAGAGAGCGAAAGACTCTCCCCCTTAGCATAGCAAGCTCTTTCTTGAACTTTCGGCACATATAAGTACCTCGCTGCTACAATATATTCACTGGCTGTATTCCGTTTGGTGAGGGGGGGGCTTGGTTTTCACTGGTCAATATTTGCCTTTGCAGGAAAGGAGGCCACATTTTTTCAGCCACAGATGATTTATTTCCACCTATTCCTCTGAGGTGCTGACGCCTCCTTTTAAAGTGGAGTTCCACCCCAAAAAAAAAAAAAAAAAAAAATATAGCAATGTGCTTAAAAAAAAAAAAAATAAATAAAAATTTGGAGAATTTTTTTTTTTTTTTACTCACCTCTAAATGGCTGTCGCTAGGGGGTCCCTGCTGACTTATTTTTTTATTTTTTTAAATGGGAACCCCACTTTAAAAATTGACCTTGTGGCTCCAGCCCTCATCCAGGATGGGAACAATGTGAGCATATGTAGGAAGTCTCAGATATTCATATAGAAATTCCTACTAAAAGAAAAAAAAAAAAAAAAAAAAAAATTGTTTTTCTCCTAGGATTTTGCTGGTGGTCTACACCTGGGTCTTGTTAAGGCACAGCAAATGCCTTCTGCTGTTCCTCTACCAGAACATCCCAGCAATAAACCATTTTCCCCTGTTTTGGGGACAAAAAATAGATCGCATTGGTTCTACACTGTTGCAACTTTGAATAAAAGGTAAATTTTGCATCGCTTTAAAATTACTAGTTAACCATTTTTTATGATCCTGGGCTAATCATTTAGGGCCATAGAAGCTAATAAACTTACGGGTTTACATATGGATTTTATGCTTTTCAGAATCTTTATCCTCTCCCTATGGTTGCATGTATGCCTCCTTAACTCAGGCTCCAGCCTAGGAATCAGAGTTTTCTGATTAATTCAAGTATCATTGTGAGTATCATTGCGAATAAATGCATCTGGTAGTCATGCATTCTTCGCTCGTTATTTTTTGTAAAATGTATATACCGTATTCATCGGCGTATAACACGCACCTTATCTTTAAGAGAGAATTTTCAGAAAAAAAAAAAAAAAAACCTTTAATTTTAAAATAAGGGTCAGTGCTCTGCAGCCCCACCAATGCAGCCTGATCTATGCCTATCTGCAGCCTCTAACTGAATGACTAATCGGTATGGATGTCCCACCACTTCCTCAAATGTAATCTTTCTAAAATGGAGCTTGTTATATTTCCAACTTCCCAGTCCCCCCCCCCCCCGTGACTTCACCATTAAGATCAACACCACAACCATTGGTCCTTCTACACATGCCAGGGTCCTGGGTGTAAACCTTGACCTCTTCTTCAGCCCCCATATCCAATCACTGGCTAAATCCTGCCGCCTTTACCTCCGCAACATCTCCAGAATTCGACCCTTCCTGACTAATGACACCACAAAGCAACTTATTCACTCCTTGATTATTTCCAGCCTTGACTACTGCAACTCTCTCCTTAATGGCCTACCCTTAAGCAGGCTATCCCCCCTTCAGTCTATTATGAATACTGCTGCTAGACTAATACACCTCACCAATAGATCCATGACTGCCGACCCTATCTGCCACTCTCTTCACTGGCTTCCCCTACCCCACCATGTAAAATTCAAAATGCTAACCATAACATACCATACAAGGCCATTCACAACATCGCCCCCATCTACATCACTAACCTCATCTGCAGAGATCGCCTAAATCGTCCCCTCCGCTCCTCCCAGGACCTCCTGCTTTCTAGCTCTCGTTACTTCCTCCCATGCTCGCCTTCAGGACTTCTCCAGAGCCTCTCTCATCCTCTGGAATTCCCTGCCCCAGTATGTCCAATCAGCCCCTACCCTGCCCACCTTTAGGAGATCCCTGAAAACTCATTTATTCAGGGAAGCCTATCCCACACCCACATAACTGTCCCTGAGCCACCCCATCAAATCATTCTCTGCAGCTATTACCTTTTGTACCACCACCCCCTCCCTTTAGAATGTAAGCTCTACGAGCAGGACCCTCCTGTACCTTTTGTATTGAACTGTACTGTAATTGTGTTGTCCCCCCTATACATTGTAAAGCGCTGCGTAAACTGTTGGCACTATATAAATCGCGTATAATAATAAATTATGTGTTATATAATTTTTTTGACACGATTGTCACAATAATCTTCAAATACAATTTTTCATTATTCTCAGTTTCTTTTGTAGTATTTAACTTCATGCAACACTTTCAAAAGCTCCTGAGGAAGCCCTTTTGAACGAAACATGTAGAGTAAGAAGTGGTTGCACATGTTGTATGAGTTTTATGCTTTTGAACATTTGTCATTTTAAAGAAAACGTACGTCCAATAAAATTTATATTTTTATAAATCTCTTTGCATATTATTTTGGTACCTTTAAAGTCCCGCTTGTTCTTTACCAATTGTTCTCATTTACCCAATGGGATGTGGTACCTAGTTCTGACCCCTCATTGCCCAGTCCCAAAACAAAAAAAAAAAAAAGAAAGCGCAAATCAATCATCTTCCTTCTGTAAACTACTAATCTTCCCACCATCCATTAAATAAAGATGAAGGTAGGAAGACAAGTTCTGAAGTCCAACTTGGACCGCAATCATGACTCCCCTCCATACAAAGGTTTACGACACAAATATAGCCATCCCATCTAATGGCACCTCAGCTAAAATAGATTACATTAGAGCACACATCATGAAACACTTCTGACAGGTGTGTAGAATTCTTAGGGTAATATACAAATATTAAATATATTTCATACATACAATTGTGCTCATAAGTTTACATACCCTGGCAGAATTTAAGATTTCTCGGCTATTTTTCAGAGAATATGAAGAATGATAAACACAAAAAAACTTTCCTTTCACTCATGGTTAGTGTTTGGCTGAAGCCATTTATTATCAATCAACCGTGTTTACTTTTTTAAAATCATAATCACAACAGAAACTACCCAAATGACCCTGGGCTGTCTTGCATGAACTGCACGTTTGAGATCTTCCCAGAGTGGCTCAATGATATTGAGGTCAGGAGACTGAGATGGCCACTCCACAAACTTCACTTTATTCTGCTGTAGCCAACTACAGATCGACTTGGCCCTGTGTTTTGGATCATTGTCATGTTGGAATGTCCAAGTACGCCCCATGCGCAGCTTCCTGGCTGATAAATGCAAATGTTCCTCCAGTATTTTTTGATAACATACTGCATTCATCCTGCCAAAAATTTTGACCAAATTTCCTGTGCCTTTGTAGCTCACACATCCCCGAAACATCAACCATCCACCTCCGTGTTTCACAGTAGGAATTGTGTACCTTTCATCATAGGCCTTGTTGACTCTTCTCCAAATGAAGCGTTTATGGTTGTTGCCAAAAAGCTCAATTTTGGTCTCATCACTCCAAATGACTTTGTGCCAGAAAGTTTGAGGCTTGTCTCTGTGCTGTTTGGTATATTGTAAGCGGGATACTTTGTGGCATTTGCGTAGTAATGGCTTTCTTCTGGCGACTTGACCATGCAGCCCATCTTTCTTCAAGTGCCTCCTTATTGTGCATCTTGAAACAAGCACACCACATGTTTTCAGAGAGTGCTGAAGTCCTGGCAGTTGTGGCTGAAACCTTAGTTGTTCTACTTGACCGTGGTTTGGTTTCAACAGAACCCCACATTTTCCACTTCTTGATTAGAGTATGAACACTGCTGATTGGCATTCTCAATTCCTTGGATATCTTTTTATATCCCTTTCTGGTTTTACACTGTTCAACTACCTTTTCCCGCAGATCCTTTGACAATACTTTTGCTTTCCCCATGACTCAGAATCCAGAAATGTCACTGCAGCACTGGATGAAAGATGCAAGGGTCTGTCAGGAGTCCAGAAACTCATTGACCCTTTTATACACACACTAATTACAAGCAAACAGATCCTTTAATAGCCATTCAAACCCCTTTATGTCAACTTGTGTGCATGTCATTAGGCCAAAATCACCAGGGTATGTAAACTTTTGATCAGGGTCATTTGGGTAGTTTCTGTTGTCATTATGATTTAAAAAAAAGACTAAACACAGTTGATTAATAAAAAATGGCTTCAGCCAAACACTAACCATGAGTGAAAGAAAAGTTTTTGTTTTATCATTCATATTCTCTGAAAAATGTCCAAGAAATCAAATTCTACCAGGGTATGTAATCTTATGAGCACAACTATATAAGACAACAGGGGAAGAAGATATTTTATACTACAAAGAAAAAAAAAAAAAAAAAAGAAGCCCCAACCTTATCTGTCTTATCCTCTGAATATGGGTTCTGAGCGGGATCTTGGTCAATGCCGCCTCCAATACTGAAGCCAAGGATCAGGTTGTCTCCCTGTCGCAGCTTATGAATTTCAATTCTTTGCTTTAAAAAGAAGAAAAGGCGTTAACGGTTAGTGTAACAAAATCACTTAAAATAACTTTGTATGCCAAACAGACACTATATATTACATCACATTAACTGCGGAGCCTAAGGACGAGTACACTGATAAGTGTTGGAATACCACAATAATCCCCATGAACTGAGCCCCATCACAGTTGGGATCATCATAACTTCTACTGCAATGGACAATAATGAGAAGGGGGGGGGGGGGGGAGCCGATATGGGACAATTTGCAGAACATTACCTAGCAGATCTCTTTAAGCAGCAACAGATCTCTGAACGACCACAAAATGATACCATAGTACTCTCATACCACCTGCCCACCATGGGCAGAAGACTGAAAAACGAATAGGCTTCAATTAGGGGAAGTGAGATATCATATATATATATATATATATATATATATATATATATATATATATATATATATATATATATATATATATATATATATATATATATATATATATATATATATATATATATATATATATATATATATATATATATATATATATATATATATATATATATATATATATATATATATATATATATATATAGATATATATATATCTATATATATATATATATATACACACACACACACCGCATTACCGCAACTCACCCTGCATGCATTAGCGCCAACATGTTAAGGCACTTCAGTGCATGATAACATTGCCATTGTTGTTGCTAAAAGGGTTCAGGTGCGGTTTGATGTGTGCTGGCAGCCCTTTCAAAATAATTGCTTTGCCTTAAAGGAGAAGTTCCCCTTTACGCTCACCTCACATATATGTGAATCGGACCGGCTTTCAATGGAGTCAGTTCACAGATGTCTGGGGCAGCTGTAGTCTGTTTTAAAAAGGGTCCTGTGCGATTTGGGGTCCGTTTAGGTTGAATTTAAGTAAAAATGTGCACCTGAATTGGTGTACAAAACCGCAGCGCACATGTGTGAACCTAGCCTTAGAACAAATTACACCTATTTTTAGGGTGTAACATGTTCCAGCATCTGCAGCATCTCCCGGTTTTACCCTCTCACCTCACCCGCTGTCCAAATTTAAAAACAGCGTGGCCATGCAGGGCTCCACCCATACGGCTGCGTCATTCATTCACGGTTTCCCATTAGTTCTCAATGAGCTACAAGGGCGCTGGTGAGCGTCCTCGTAGTCCATTGGTCCTCCTGCTCTCAGGTAACTGCCTGTCCGTATGAGGAACGGGCAAACGGCTATGCTAAGATTTTGCAGGAGCTTGACATTGCATCTGTTATCTGCTGATCGCAGGTGCAATGCTCTGCAGGCTTCTTAGAAAAAATAAATACTAAAATGCACATTTTTTTACCTGCAAAAAAAAAAAAAAAAAAAAATTTGCACTTGTTATTTTTTTTCTCTATGGTGAACTTATCCTATAAAATAACATTGACATGTTTGCTCTTTATACACTGCAAAGGTGTGAAATCAGTTTAATTAGATGAGAATTAGTTTAATTGGGTGTTTTAACCTGACGACAATATCAAATACATGTCTTCTAGAAAATATATGCCCCCCCCCCCCATCCTATTTTGCTAATCTCCTATACAGGCGATACTCGAAAAATTTGAATATCGTGCAAAAGTTCATTTATTTCACTAATGCAACTTAAAAAGGTGAAACTAATATATGATATAGACTCATTACATGCAAAGCAAGATAGTTCAAGCCGTGATTTGTCATAATTGTGATGATTATGGTTTACAGCTCATGAAAACCCCAAATCCACAAGCTCAGAAAATTAGAATATTACATGCAATCAATAAAACAAGGATTGTACATAGAACAATATCAGACCTCTGAAAAGTATAAGCATGCATATGTACTCAGTACTCTTACAGCAACGAGTCAAAGCTTAGATGTCATTTTAAAGGATTAGATTTAGGTTCACAAAATTTGGCGTGGAGTTCCCCCTCAAGATTCATACCAAATACAGTGCTTGGTATTGGCGGGGATCCAAGACGGATCCCCGTGCTGCTTGTCGCTCATTAGGAAAGGAAAAAACATTTTTACATTCCCAATGAGCGAGCCAGCTCGGCGCTGCTATCCGCAGCTGACACAGTGCACTGCGATTACCCGCGGTTATGTGCGGATAGCTGTGCTAAATCGCTCCTGGACGCAGTCAATTCTATTTTTTCTATCCGCACAGAACCACATGTAACTAAAATCGCAGCTAAACGCAGTGTGCGAATGGGGCCATAGGAAAGCATTGTGTGCTTTTACCTGCGGTAGAAAACTAGAAAATTTGCAGCTAAAAGCACCATTCTATCCGTCCGTGTGAAAGGGGCCTCAGACACTTGTGGACATCGATGGAGAAAGAGGGGGCTCAGATAAGTAATTGGGAGGTGCTGGGGAGGCTGCTACACACAGAAGGTTTTTTATATCTTAATGCATAGAATGCATTAAGTAAAAAAAAAAAAAAAAAAAAAAAAAAACACACCTTCTGCCTTTACAACTCCTTTAAAAAGGACCAAGCCTATTTCTGACATTTGTCGTTTACGAGTTAAAATCTGTATTTTTTGCTAGAAAATTTACTTAGAACACCCAAACATTATATATTATTTTTTGCAGAGACCCTAGAGAATAAAATGGAGACTGTTGCAATACTTTATGTCACATCGTATTTGCGCAGCGGTCTTACAAACGCAATTTTTTAGGGAAAAAAAAAAAAAGACCTTTTTTAATTAAAAAAAAAAACTAAACACAGTAAAGTTAACCCAATTCTTTTTATAATTGTGAAAGAGGTTATGCCACGAGAATCACGATCTTTATTCTAAGCAATAAAAAAAAAAAAAAAAAAAAAAACCACACGTGATTCTCATTTTAGCCAGAATCATGCAGCTCTAAGCCATAGCAGTGACAACATTGCCATAGTAAAAAAAAATTTAAATAAACAAACAAATGCAGTGCTATGTGATATATCACTCAGGTGAAAAAATATATATAATTGCCATGGGCAATGCGCGAGTGAATGTTGAAGCAACTTGAATTCCCAAACAAAGAATATAAATGGTGAGAAAAAAAATATATATAGAATGAAAGATTTGTTGTCAAGCAAGTGCACAGTGAAAGAAATATAAAAAAAATTGACGTAAACATCAAAAAAATTTTAATGTCAGCAAGTCCACAGTGAAATATATATATATATATATATATATATATATATATATATATATATATATATATATATATATATATATATATATATATACACATATATATACATAGACTCTGATGATCCAAATAATATTAACTGCGACTTCACACACGTGCTCCCCCCCCCCCCCCCGTGTGACTGCGCTCACCTCCGATTGTGTGACTGCACAATTAAGTTTTGTCCGCAACAGCAGCTGAACCACCTCTGGGCTCTAAGGTCCCTTTCACACTGGGGTGGGGGCGGCGGCGGTAAAACACCGGTATTGTTAGCAGCGCTTTACCGCCGGTATTCAGCCACTAGCGGAGCAGTTTTACCCCCCGCTAGCGGCCGAGAAAGGGTTAAAAACCACCGCAAAGCGCCTCTGCAGAGGCGCTTTGCCGGTAGTATTGCCGCGGTGTCCCGTTGATTTCAAAGGGCAGGAGCGGTGTAGGGATCCCCCGGTGTTGTCAAGCATAGGAGAGGGGCCAGGCCTCTTTTGTATTTTAAATTGAGGATACCATCTTTGGATTACACCCGGGGAAGCCTGTAATTCCTGCTACTTAAAGCCCAGAGGTGGTATATAAAAATGTATTTTTATTTTTTTTTTTTCCACCGTGAACTTGCTGAAATTAAGGATTTTTGATAATTTTGATGTTTACTTCAATTTTTTTATATTTCTTTCACTGTGCACTTGCTTGTCAACAAATATTTTACGTTTATAAAATTTTCCCCTTTTTATATTCTTTGTTTGGGAATTCAAGTTTCACTCGCGCTTTGCCCACGGCAATTATATATATATATATTTTTTTCACCTGAGTGAGTGATACATCACATAGCGCTGCATTTGTTTATTTTTAATATTTTATACACAGATTATGGGAGTGTGAATATGCTTAGCGGCTGTGGATTGGTTCTCTTACATTTAAAACATTTTTTGAACACTCCATTGTTAGCTCGCAAGACATATACACACACACACACACACAAACATAACATGCTTTAAAATTGTCTCCACTCCATGAGCGTGCGCAAACGACGGTACTTCAAAATCTCCATAGGCAACGTTTTAGCCACTGGAAACCGGCACAACTGTGTCTGCAAATTGGTACTCAAATACACGGCCTCTCAGCGCCAAGGCCCACCCAAAGAGGCCGTATATTTGTGTAACGTCGGCACCTAGGGGTTAAAGCAACAGGAGCTTTATCATACCAGAGTACAAACACAAGGTATATCTGCAGACATGAAAAAATTACAAGTTAGACTTACCGGTAACTTGTTTTCCAATAGGCTTTCAGGACAGCACCCGAGAGATCATGGCTCCTCCTCCCACAGGAAACACCTCATCAATTAAGTCTTTAAATTGGAATCCTCCACGTTGCCTCATCAGTTGTTTGTAGAGAACTCCAGCCCCAGCTGCAACACATAAGTGACAGTTATATCATAGTATTACAGCATTAGCATAAACAAAGGGCGGGTTACTGCTGTCCTGAAAGCCTATTGGAAAACAAGTTACCGGTAAGTCTAACTTGTAATTTTCCGAAACGTCTTTCAGGACAGCACCCGAGAGGATAATCGAGACTTACTCCATTTAGGGTGGGACAACAGCCTGTAAGACTTTCCTTCCAAAAGCCTGGTCCCCAGCCGTCATGAGGTCTAACCGATAATGACGGGCAAAGGTTGTCAGACTTGTCCAAGTAGCTGCCTTACAGATTTGTTCGGGGGTGGCGCCAGCTTTTTCTGCCCAACTCACCGCCAAAGCTCTTGTAGAATGAGCCCGGACATTTAATGGACTCTCTTGACCTGTAAGGGAATAGGCTTCTGAGATAGCCATTCTTAACCATCTGGCAATGGTTCCTCTAGAAGCTTGTCTTCCTTTTTTATTACCGGAAAATAAAACAAATAAAGCATCTGAACATCTAAAGTCTTTAGTGTTTTCCAAGTAACTCAAGACTGCTCTTTTAACATCCAGGGTATGGAATTCTTCCTTCTTACCCGATGGATTAGAACAAAAAGGTAGGAAGTATTATTTCCGGAGTTCGATTCTGGATCGAAGCGACCTTCGGCAAAAAATTAGGATCCGTTTTCAGAACAATTCGGTCTGAAAAAATGGAAAAGAAAGGTTCCCTGATTGATAAGGCTTGCAGCTCACTGACTCTTCGAGCTGTTGTAACAGCCACTAAAAACACTGTTTTCAAAGTAATTAATTTCAGGGAGGCTAAATTAATGGGTTCAAAAGGTTCCTTGGTCAGGGCCTGTAGAACAACCGATAAGTCCCATGCTGGACAGCTTTTGATTACCACTGGTCTGGACCGGGTAAGAGCTTTGAAGAATCTTATTACTAGGGGTTCTGATGAAATGGATTTTTCCAGGAATACCCCCAGCGCAGCCACTTGAACTTTGAGGGTGCTGACTGCTAAGCCCTTGTCCGCCCCTTCTTGCAGAAACTCAAGAACAGAAGAAATTTGTTTTGGAGATCTGTCAGATGCTGTGCACCAGGAGTTGAAGATTTTCCAGACTTTGGAAAAGATTGCTCTTGTAACCTTCTTTCTACTGGATAGCAGGGTAGCTACCAACCTATCCGAGAAACCTTTCCTCTTCAAGAGCTGCTCCTCAGTAGCCAGGCTGTGAGCTTTAGTTTTTCTACTTCCTGGTGAAACAGAGGACCTTGTAACAGAAGGTCTTTTCTTAACGGAAGGTGCCAGTAAGGTTCTTGTTGCATCTGAAGAAGGGATGAAAACCAAGGCCTTTTTGGCCAGAAAGGAGTGACGAGGATCACTGTTGTCTCCTCCTTCCTGATTTTTGCTATTACCCGAGGGATAAGCTGAAACGGGGGGAATGCGTAACAGAGGTGAAAATTCCAATCTTGTGCCAGAGCATCCACTCCCAGTGATGCCTCGTTCCTGTTCAGGGAGAAGAAACGAGACATTTGTGAGTTTTCCTGGGTGGCAAAGAGATCCACTCTTGGGCGCCCCCATTTCTGCACTATTAACTGGAAGACTTCTGGATTCAATTGCCACTCTGCCTCTAAAATCTGGTTCCTGCTTAGGAAGTCCGCTACTCTGTTTAGGGTCCCTTTTAGATGGACCGCGGATAAGGATAGAGTATGGAGCTCTGCCCAACTCAGAATGCCTTTTGCCAGGCTCTGCAGAACTTTGCTTCTGGTTCCCCCCTGTCTGTTTATGTAAGCCACCGCCGTGGCGTTGTCTGACAGGATCTGAGTATGTTGCCCCTGGACTTCTTTCGCAAAGGTCAGTAAGGCCATTTCTATAGCTTTTAGTTCCCTCCAATTTGAGGACCTCAGCGCATCTCTTGTGTCCCACGAGCCCTGGGCCCACCGGCCGCTCATATGAGCCCCCCAACCCCAGGCACTGGCATCTGTTGTCAACCTCACCTGAGTTGGGAAGGACCATAACAGCCCCTCTGAGTACCTTTTCTGGTTCTTCCACCACCACAGACTTCTTTTTACTGAAGTAGGTATCTTCACTAATGAATCTAGTGAATCCTGCTGGTGATTCCAGGTTTTTAACAGGAAACTTTGCAGAGGTCTGAAATGGAGCTTTGCCCACTGGATGGCTGGAATGGAAGAGGTCAGGGTTCCCAATGCTGACATAACCTTCCTGATTGATAGAACTTGATTGGACTGTAGCAGTGACACCACTTGTACCAACTTTTTCTGTTTTTCCTCTGGAAGAAAACATTTTTTGTTCTAAAGAGTTGATACGGAAACCCAGGAATAACACTTCCTGTGAGGGAATCAGATTTGATTTTTGAAGGTTTAAAATCCATCCATAGATTCTAGATGGACACGGGCTCTGAGCAAGTTTTCCCGAAGACCTTCTCTGGTCTGGGCAAAAAACAGCAGGTCGTCCAGATAGGGAATAACTGAGATCCCCTTTAGACGCAGAGGCGCCAGAGCTTCGGCCATTATTTTCGTGAAGACCCTTGGGGATGATGACAGACCAAACTGGAGTGCTCTGAATTGCAGATGTACCACCTTCTTCCCTTCTTTCAGTGCTAACCTCAGATATTTCTGCGACCTGGCGGCAATAGGAATGTGGAGGTAGGCATCTTGTTAAATCTATTGATGCCATATAGCACCCTTGATACAGGAGGTTTCTTACTGAAAATATTGAATCCATCCGAAACCTTCTGTATTCTACTGATTTGTTCAGCATTTTGAGATTCAGGATAAGACGGAACTTTCCTGAAGGCTTCTGAACCAGAAAGATATGTGAGTAGAACCCCTGGAAGAACTCCCCCGCTGGGACCGGAACAATGACTCTCTGATTTTTCAGTTCCTGAATTAGGGACTTCATGGCGAGAGCCTTGACTGCGTCCCTTGGGACATTTGTCACCAGGAATCTTCTTGGAGGTTCTTCCGTAAATTCTATCACATACCCCTGGGAGAGCATATTCACAACGAATTGATTTGAGGAAATGGCTCTCCACTGAGGAAGAAACTCCTGGAGTCTTCCCCCGACCTTGACGGAGTCATTGTGGTTTTGCGGAGGCCGCAGGAGGATTGAAAAGCACTCCACCCCTACCTTTGGGCTTCTGAGAAGACCATGACTTCCTCTTGCCCTGCGTTTTTCCTTCCTGCTGACCTTTTTGGGGCCGAAAGAAACGCTTACGGGTTTGCACCTGTTTCTTCTTAACCGGAAACGACTTTTTCTTGTCTGCCGTGCGGTCAAGAATGGATTCTAGCTCTGAGCCGAATAGCAGATCACCTGCAAATGGAATACCACACAGTCTATTTTTAGATGCAGCATCCCCTGGCCACGTCTTCAGCCATAAGGCCCTTCTGGCAGAATTTGTTAAAGCTGCTGACCTTGCTGACATGCGGATAGATTCCGCAGACGCATCCGCAATATATGATATTGCTGCAGACAGGGTTGAAAAAAAGTCTAGAATCTCCTGTTTTGAGGAATCTGCTATGACATGGGCTTTCAACTGGTTAACCCAGTGATCTAAGTTCCTTGCAACACAGGTTGTTGCCATTGCTGGTTTCAGATTGTGCATTACTGATTGCCAGGTTCTTTTAAGAAGCAGGTCCATCCTTTTGTCCATGGGCTCCTTCAGAGTGCCCATATCCTCAAAGGCGAGGTCCGTAGACTTAGAGACCTGAGAAAAGGCAGAGTCCAATTTTGGAATCTTATTCCATATAGAATCTGGATTTTCTTCAAATGGAAATCTTTTCTTGTGAGCCCGGGAAAAGAAAGGCTTTTTCTCAGGTTCCAGACACTCTTTTTTAATCATATCAGTGATAATTGAATGGACTGGAAAAGAACGGCCTTTTGAATCTCCTAAACCAGCATACATGCGGTCATGCAGGGAGAGTTCCTTCTTTTCCTCTTCTATCCCCAAAGTGGCATGGATTACCTTCAGGAGTCCTCCCACCTCTTCTAGTGACAATTTGTATTTAGAAGCGGCATCCGATTCATTTTCCTCCTCCTCAGAATCTGTATCATCTGGAGCGAGGGAAACGGACCCTTGAGAAGCGTCCTGGGATATCGGACCCCCAAAAATTATTTGAGAACCACTCTGGGGTTCTGAAGATGGCTGCGGAACCAGAGTATCCCTAGAGGGACCTGGCTCCTCTCTTAGGTTTGACCTAAAAGCTTGAAAGGTGGCCCGGAGCTCATCCTTTATTGTTGACACCAAGTCGCCACAAACGGATGGAGTCTCCTCTCTGACCAAATTTGTAATGCACTCTGCACATAGCGTTTTGGTCCAAGCATCGCTTAGTTTTTCTTTGCAGACAGGGCACCTTTTCTTGACTGGTTGGGCAGAACCTTTGGCCTGGACAAACAGAAAAGAGATATGGAACCACGCTTAAAAAGCTGTAATACAGCGCAAGTAAAAACACCCAGGTGCACTAAAGGAAGAAACATCTCATTTCCATGTGCCCAGCAAGCCACCACCACCTAATCCCCTGTTGTAGGGCAGATATACTAAATCCAGCCACTACAACCTACCTTCTGAAGAGGGGGTGGGGGAAGGGGGGAAAGGGTGAGTTACCCCCCCACAGGAGAAAACGGCCCAGTGTAATAGAGGACACAGTCCCTTACCTTAGCCTTGCTGGCGCCTTGGCTTGCCCCCTTATCCGCTGCATCGCTATCCATAGCTGTCTGCGGTGCGTGGTGAAACGACCGGTTCCAGATTCGAAAACGCCGCTGCGCTGACCTGGAACCGGAAATAAAGGCGCCATTGTGACCATGCCCTCTCCCACTGCGCTTTGCGCCCGGAAATGACGCACGCGCCGACCCGGAAGTGCTGCCTCCTCCCTTTCAGGACGTGGCTGAAGCGCTCTTCTGCCACTAGCAACATGGCGGCCGCCACCGCTCATCCCCGTTAGGCCAAAAAAAAAAATTGGAGGCAGCCCCCCCGGACGTACAGGCTCTCCCCGAGCACGGAAGAGGGAGAGGGAGCCCACGGGACCATCCATCAAGAGGCAAGTGGGAGGCTCACTCTCCTAGCCTAAAAAAGACTTAACAGGTGAGAACCTGTGTCTCCCAGGATAAACCTGAGAGATCATGGCTCCCACCAGAGGTGTTCCTCCAGCTGGAGGAAACACAAAAAACTGATGAGGCAACGTGGAGGATTCCAATTTAAAGACTTAATTGATGAGGTGTTTCCTGTGGGAGGAGGAGCCATGATCTCTCGGGTGCTGTCCTGAAAGACGTTTTGGAAAATAATTTTTATTATACACACATACATACACACATATATATATATATATATATATATATATATATATATATATATATATATATATATATATATATATATATATATATATATATATATATATATATATATATATATATATATATATACACACACACACACACACATATATACACACACACACACACACACACAACCTTCAGACAATACAGCGGGATGTAGGCTGCAGGGAGGAGAAGGAAAAGATTGGAGAAGCTGTCATGCTCTATGCAGGCACTGCATGTCAAAGTCTGGGATGACTCAGGCGGGAGCTGGCTGTGACTTGCAGGAATGTTGAACAGATAGGAATGTCAAACACACCTCCTGTATCACTGCTTTCTGAGTCTCATCTTGTTAGCCATTTGAAATAGCTGAATGTGTTCCAATATGTAGGGATATTTGGACTTTTGATCTAGTCTGTGTAGTATATTACAATTGTGTCTTGTGTAAACAACTGAACATAGGTATAGTTGAACATATGTAGTTGAAGTGTAGGTTCAATTAAAGTAATAATGTTATGAAAATTAGTCCGGCCCCAACATTATAACGTTGTCACTGCTATGGCTTAGAGCTGCACGATTCTGGCTAAATAAACAATATATATATTTATTTATTTTTTTTCCCCTATGACAAGCTCTTTACATACCAGAACTCTAAACTAAATCTGGTGTGTCCCCCAAGAATGACACGGGTACCTGCCAGGAGTTGGTTAAAACAGAACAACATCTGTAATATCATTTTTTTTTTTTTTTTTTTTACCAACTCCGTATCTGCTTTATTCACACCAAAATACTGCAGGTTATCAGCTAGTGATTTTTTTTTTTACATAAAGAATCACTTCCCTTTAACTCACAAGTCGATCAGCACATAATCCATAGTAGAGAAAGTAGAAATCCTATACATTGGCGGAGTCACATATACAGCAGAATGATTCATCCTGACAACAGAATGGCTTCCGGTGTTTACATAGCAACAATCAAAACAAGACAAGACACGGGGTAAAGTAACATAAGGAAACAATGACTGTACTCTATATCCTCACCAGAAGAGAACAAAAAAAAATAATAAAAAAAAAAAATACAATACACCAAACCAGAAAATCTACTGATAAACTCTGGACATGTTAGATATGATATTAATACTTCACTTTATTCTAATTCTGTAGATTGGGGTACAGTAGATCTTTGGCCCCTTGTCTGCACGGGGACTTTTACAAGCAGAATCATTCTGAAGTGCAGTGAAAGGGTGTGCGTTATACAAATATCACAGCAGTCCACAAAACAAACATGCAAACTACATATCAAGTTCACTAGTCTTTAAAGTTGTTCTAAAGGTAGAAGTTTTTTTTTGTTTTTTTTTTATCTAAATGCATTCTATGCATCAAAGTGAAGTCTTGTTTTATTTAAAAACAATTATGTTATACTTACCTCTTCTGTGGAGTGGTTTTGCACAGAGCAGCCTGGCTCCTCCTCTTCTCGGGTCCCTCGCCGGCACTCCTGGCTCCTCCTTCCTGCCAGGTGCCCCCACAGCAAGCAGCTTGCAATGGGGGGGGGGGGATCAGAGCAGGCACACTCCCGATCAGCAGCTCCAGGTGTTCATTCACACATGGAGTTGCGATGTGGCCCCCCTCAATCTCCTGATTGGCTGTCAATCACAGCCAGTGAGCCAATGGCTCCCACTGCTGCCAAAAGCCAAATCAGGAGTGCGAGTCCCGAGGAGAGGCAAGGCTGTCATGGACATTGATGGATCGAGAAGGGGCTCAGGTAAGTAATAGAGGGGCTGCTGCACACAGGTTTTTACCTTTATGTATAGTATGAAGGTAAAAACCCTGTGCCTTTACAACCACTGTAAGGTAAAAAACCTTCTGGGTGCAGCCACCCCCCCCCCCCCATACTAACCTGAGCCCCATCTTGATCCAGCAATGTGAATGAGAGCAGTGGCTCTCCAGGGTGTCTCTCTCCTTATTGGCTCACAGAGAAGTAGAATCCATTGGCTCCTGCTGCTGTCAGTTGCAGCCAGTGAGTCAATGAGAAGAGAGACAAAAGTCCATTCACAGGAATGTGGCTCAGGAGCGAGCCTACGCAATTCCCCCAAAGCAAGAGAGACTTGCTATTGCGGGCCCTCAGAAGGGGGGGGGGGGGAGCAGGAGCGCCGGGGGGGGGGGGGGGGGGGGGGAAGGGGGGGCGGTTAGGGGCTGCTCTGTGCATTGAATTTGCACAGAGCAGGTAAGCATAACAGGTTTGTTGTTTTAAAAAATAAAAGGCCATGCACTTTTATTGTGCAATTTAGATGCAGCGATCAGCCCATTAAAATGAATGGATTGCCCTACTGCGTCGCAGTGTAACACCTGAAAATACATACAGCAATGCATGTGTGTGGGATATTGTATTCTGTCAAATAGGGACAGCCAAACTTGCTGAACTACCCAAATTTTGATCCATCTGTGGCCGGCTTTAAGCTAGCCATACATGTGAAAATGTATGGCCAGGGAAGCACAGGAAATTAATCTGCAACTACTGTGAAGATCCGCTCACAAGTGGATACAACTTCTATGAAACTGCAGCACAATAAAAATGACAACCCTCTTGTAAATACCGGCACAAAAATAAATTTATTTTGGGTAAAGTGGATCTCCAGCCAAAACTCTGCATTTAGTTTTGCAAAGGAGAGTTAGAAACTCTTTGTTCCATATACTTTAACCACCTCAGCACCGGAAGGATTTACCCACTTAATGACCAGGCCATTTTTGCGACACGGCACTGCGTTACTTTGACAATTGCGCGATGATGTACCCAAATAAAATTGAGGTCCTTTTTTTCTCCACAAATAGAGCTTTCTTTTGGTGGCATTTGATCACCTCTGCGGTTTTTATTTTTTGTGCTATAAAAACAAAAAAAAAAAAAAAGGCAGGCAATTTTGAAAAAAATAAAAAAAACGGTTATACTTTTTGCTATAATACATATCCAATAAAAAAAAAAATTGTAAAAAAGCTAAATATTCATCAGTTTAGGCCAATATGTATTCTTCTACATATTTTTGGTAAAAATTAATAAATAATTGGAATAAGCGTATATTGATTGGTTTGCAATTTTTATCGGACACTTGACACTTTTTTGGGACCAGTGACATTATTACAGTGATCAGAGCTAAAAATATCCACTGATCACTGTATAAATTACACTAGCAGGGAAGGGGTTAACACTAGGGGACGATCAAGGGGTTAAGTGTCCTAGGCAGGCGCTTTCTAACTGTGGGGGGAGGGGACTGACTGGGAGTACAGAGAGATTGCTGTTCCTGATCATTAGAGACAGACGATCACACTGTACTCCTCTGACAGAACAGGGATTTGATTTGTTTACATTGGCAGATCCCCGTCCTGCCTCTCTGTGGAGTGATTGCGGTGGCTGGCAGACAACACGGCCACGCACATCGGCCTCACTGGTGACCGATCACTAGGAACAGATGATCACACTGTACTCCCCTGACAGAATGGGGATCTGCTTTGTTTACACACTAAAATAAATAAAAATATATTTGCAAGCCAAAAATGGAGTGTTCAAAGAATGGTTTTAAAATGTAAGAGAACCAATCCACAGCCGCTAAGCATTATTCACACTCCCATAATCTGTGTATAAAATATTAAAAATAAACAAATGCAGCGCTATGTGATATATATATATATATATATATATATATATATATATATATATATATATATATATATATATATATATATATATATATATATATATCCGCTTACACCATATTAATGCACGGAAAAAAAAAAATTTACACATTTGATGTACAATAAAAGGTTTATGGGGAGCTGTAAACTTTTTTTTTTTTAGTATTTATAATTTAAAATTTTAATTGCTCTGATTTTTTTTTTTCAGTCATTTGTCACAGCACCAATCAGGGCTGTGTAGACACAGATTCACACTGCAGCGTGCATACACCAGCACTAATCAGTAATAGAAGCCCTTCTCAAAGATCTTTCCCTGAAAATGCCAAAGAGCAGGGAAAGATCGTGTGACCACACAACAGTACTGGTACTTAGAGCTCAAAGACCACCTACCACATATATACCGCGGCAGGACGGCTCTATTGCACAAAATTACATACCTGTACGTAATTTTGTGCATTACTGTGGGCGCGCGCCCACTGGACAGCAGGGGAGCAAATCAGCAGGTCCGGCGGACCCGATGTCCAACAGCCACCCGCGATTGTTCCCCGGAGAGGCAGAACGGTGATCTGCCTATGTAAACAAGGCAGATCGCGATTCTGACAGGGAAGGACACCGATCTTCTGTTTCTGCTAAGCAGGAGCACGGATCTCTGAGTGAGTCCACCCCCACACACTTAGTAAAGCACCAGTGTCATTAGTACAGCAACAGTGTACATTTTTAGCACTGATCACTGTAGAAATTTAACGCTGGTTCCCAAAAAAGTATCAGTTAGGTGTCTGATTTGTCTGCCGTAATGTTGCAGGATAAAAAAAAAAAAAAAAAAAAAAAGCTGATCGCCGTCATTACCAGTAAAAAAAATAAATAAAAATGCCATTATAATGATCACATCGTTTGTAGACGCTATAACTTTTGCGCAAACCAATCAATATACACTTATTGGGATTTTTTTTTACCAAAAATATGTAGCAGAATACATATTGGCCTAAATTTATGAAGAAATTTGATTTTTTACATTTTTGTTATTGGATGTTTTTTATAGCAGAAAGTAAAAAATGTTTTGTTTTTTTTTTTTTTTTTCAAAATTGGCGGTCTTTTTTTGTTGATAGCGCAAAAAATAAAAACCGCAGAAAAAAAAAAAAAAAAAAAAAAGGTCAGTTTTATTTGAGTACAATGTCACATGACTTCGCAATTGTCAGTTAACGCAGTGCCGTATCGCAAAAAAGACCTAGTTGTTAAGGTGGTAAAAAAATTAAATAATAATAATAATAATAATAATAAGGCATGATATACTGATGATTTATGTGAATGAATTGTGGCAATTACCACTTCTTTATCACTTTATCCCTTCCCCGCTACACCCAAAAAAAAAAAAAAAGTGAAATAAAATTTGGCTGGAATTCCACTTTTGTTTGCAAATTCAGACAAATACTTTACTTCTCTGGACTTGTTACGTTCCGGCTCTAGGGATCTTGTAATAAAGAACAATGCTGTTAGAGAACAAAATTAATAGCCAGAGGTGAAATTCCTTCCCGAGATAAGATACAGTATTCCCCAGGCCTCATCCCAAGTGCTTCATCCAACAAAGCCTCCACTATTCTAAAAGGTTAAAGCTGGAGCCTGTGCACAGAACTTGGGGTTTTATTTAGTAGTTCCACCAAATGACAGCCAAGAGTGGCAGGAGCTGCATCTCATCTCTAATGCCGCGTACACACGGTCGGACTTTTCGTCTACAAAAGTCCAACGGACGCTGACGGACTAAAGCTGGCTGGTAATCCGATCGTGTGTGGGCTTCTCCGGACTTTCAACATACTTTTTTAGCCTCAAATCCGACGTACTTTAGATTTGAAACATGCTTCAAATCTTTACTTCGTAACTACGACGGACCCCGAAATCCGCTCGTCTGTATGCTAGTCCGACGGACAAAAAGCCACGCTAGGGCACCTATTGGCTACTGGCTATGAACTTCCTTATTTTAGTCCGGTGTACGTCATCACGTAAGAATTCGACGGACTTTTGTGTGATCGTGTGTAGGCAAGTCTGTTCGTTAGAAAGTCCGCCGCAAGTCCGTCGAAAGTCCGCCGAAAGTCCGCCGGAAGTCTGTCGGACAGGCTGTCTGACTTTTGTAGACGAAAAGTCCGACCATGTGTACGCGGCATAACAGATTTTATTCTTAGCTCCACTCCGAGCAGACAAAAGGTCTTATATACACAGTATGGAGATGGGCGATTTAGCTGTATTCCAGATCAGCAAAATACTGGATACATCATTTCCATAAACTCCATGTTGCTTTTTTTAGGGTTCCTGCAAGTCTCACAGTTCATTTAGCAGCTTTCAGCTTGTTCCCCTACATACCTTTCTAATTGTGCAATCAGTCACCCTATACTCATAAAAGTACATACTTTTTTTTTTTTGCATATTTAGTACAGAACTCCTCTCCTCCTCTAGAACGGCTCTCCTCTCCCCACCCAGACCAGGGCACAAATGCCTGAGGGTTGTGGTGTGGAAACCAGCGGTCCGTGTGCATCTCCAGAACTGCATTCAAAACGCCCTGCAGTTACGATCTGCAGCAGGTGCCAATATTAATTTTATGAAACCCCGAATGCAGGTCGCAAACGCACTGCACAGAACTGCATGTGAAATGCACAGTGCGCTGCTGTACGATTCTCAACATCAGCTAGCCCTATAGCTTGATACACATGCAAAAATGCCTGAAAAAAAAAACAAAAAAACCCCTAGGAAAGAAAAATTGCTTTAAAATCACCAGGAATACGCTGTGCTCAGGGGTGAATGCACGCTCACAGTCAGCCATAATCAGTGTAACCCAAATGTGACATTCAGGTAATGAACGGCCCATTCAGGGGGTACAGGGCTTTTAGAACAGATATTTTCCAGATCACTAGAAAGTCTGAGTGACCCTGCTAATCCATCCCTCTGCCCATCGAGAACAGGGAAGGATGCAGTTGCCATGTAAAGAATGTTTCTTCTCATCCAGCGAGCCACAATATGATCAGCAGCAGGTCCTGGCAACTGTCTCCTGGCCCATCTCTCCCAGCAGAAAAAAAAAAATTATGTGCCACTGTAATCAATGTATTCACCTACCAGAACGCCACTGCAAGGGACTTTATATTTACTTGAGCCCGATCTCAATCCAGTGATGTGCACAAGAGCAGAGGCTCTCCATCCTCATTGATTCAGACAGAGCCATTGGCTGCACCCCGTGTGTCTTATGGGCACAGCTTGCTATGGGGGCACTCGGCAAAGGGTAGGATCTATAGAAACGCCGGAAGGGGACGCAAGGGGAGGATCGGGGCCGCTCTGTGCAAAATCACCACAGAGCAGGCAAGTATAACATGTTCATTATTTAACAACAGAGAAAAAAAAAAAAAAAACACGACATGCCCCTCGTGCTGCCACAGTTCACATTCAAAGTCCTCTGCCACTACCCCCCCCCCCCCCCAAGCGAGTGCTAGACCTGCGACAGCATTTACCAAGAGTACCCACCATGTCCACATTTCCCACCCCCTCCTCTGTTCATAACTCTACCATAGCTTCCAAGAATAAAAAAAACAAAAAAAAAAAAACACTATGAATGGAGGACAGGCCGATGAATGAAAGGTTCATAGACTGCTTTTTATTGATAGAAGCTATAGCACAGCATCTCTGGACGGAGAAGGGGGGCAGAAAAGGTGGACCCAGTCGGCACTCTTGATGAGCACATGCTACAGGTCCGGTGCTCATATCAACCCCCACAGCACCAGAAGATTCCCGCTACGGGGTATATGGGTGGAGGGGGTGGGGTAGAGGACTTCGGATTTCAACTATGACAGCCAGCACCAGCAAAAAGCGACACTTCACATTAAAGGGGTTGTAAACCCTCATGTTTTTTCACCTTAATGTATCCTATGCATTAAGGTGAAAAAACACCTGGCAGTCACCGGCCCCCCAGCCCCCCCACTTTACTTACCTGAGGCCCTTCATCTCTTCAGCGGAGACGCGCTATCACTCTCTCCATGGGGTCCCGGCTCCTGATTGGATAGATTGATAGCAGCGCAGCCGTTGGTTCCCGCTGCTGTCAATCAAATCCAATGACGCGGGCGCCGGGGCCGAGTTCGGCATTCGTGTCTGTGGAAGCAAATGCTGGACTCGGGAGCGCGCCGCAAAGTAAATCTTCAATAAAATCCTGCTGACGTCTTTCTGAAGCAATAAAACTTTAAAGAACTGCTCCACCCTACAGCAATTCTCTGACAGTTACACTTTATAATTATGACATAATCAGCTTTGTAAATAATATTTATGGGCTTCTTTCTTTATACATGTACAGAATCTTGCAGGATCAGTTTGTTAATGTTGTTCATTAGCCCTGGGGTCCCGGGTTTACACTGTCTACATGGAGTTTGTTTGGCACCCCCACGTTTACATGAATAAAGCCAAGAAGTGACAAGGAAGTTCCATTTTCAGGACATTGATTACCAGATTGTTCGTTTATAGCCGGGGCCAAAACCTACCAATACAATAAGCACAGATAAACAACTGGAATGCTCACAATTACACAACACTAAAATGGAGCTTTAGGCCTAGTTTACAGTTGTGGTTGGGGGGGGGGGGAGGGTAGGGAACTGCAGTTTTACCACCCATTTTAATCAACACGGTGGCTGGAGGGTGCTGTACACATGCCATGGCCAAAACGATATCCCCTTTGAATTCGGTGGTCAGTTCAACAGTCAAATGCAACCCATTTAAGTGAATAAAGCAACTCCCCAACCAGGGCAGCTATGGTATAGTGGGGAGCTTTACAGATTAAAAACAGGTGTCATATCAGACACCTGACAAACGCTCTCTGAAAAGCGATCCACTGCAGATTGTTTTTTAAAGGGCAACGCTAGTGTGAAGGACCCCCAGAAAACATTTACAGAAAGTGACATGTGTAATAAACTCCCAGGAAGGGTTACATCTGCAGACTGCATACCAATATTACTCCCATTACTTTAACATAATATTATTACTTTTAATCACATAAGGCCTACCACAAAAAGAGGTCATAATGCATGCCAGAAAATGATGACACAGAAGTAGAACTGACACTAACAAAGGACTTCACCGCAATCAGAGGAATTCATAAGGGGGGTTTCAGACATGCTTTAGAACTCCATTGAGGTGCACCACCCAATGTATTAGCGCTTGAACCCCAATGAGTCTGTCTGCACTGGGGAAGTGCAGTGCACAGTGTGAAAGCCCGAGGGCGGTGCACTGTGCACTCCCTCCCTTCCTGGCCACTGCACCCATCACACTGACCTGTGTATGGCTGAGGATTATTATGCTAGAGGAAGGTGGAGCCTAATGGGGAATGGAGAGATTAGTTCCCCCATCAGGCCCTCTCTACTTCTGGCTGACAGCACATGGGAGTGGGCGGATCCATAGCCGCTATTTAACCCAGTAGCAGCTTTCCTATCCGGCCAATGCCATGCACTGTCACTCAAAAATGAATCAAATCCGATGGGGAACTAGTCTTTCAGTTCCTAGTCAGTCCCGCCCACCCAGTGACAAGTCATCCCCCAAATATGGGCATGGGCATCAGCTGTATCTGCAGGCCTTTTCCTTACATTTAGGCTACTTTCACAGTGAGGCGCTTTACAGGCGCTACAGCACTAAAAATAGCGCCGGCATAGCACCTGTAAAGAGCCTCTCCTGTCTCTCCAGTGTGAAAGCCCGAGGGCGGTGCACTTGCAGGACGGTCGAAAAAGTCCTGCAAGACGCATCTTTGCAGAGCTGTAGGAGCGGTGTATACACCCAGGGCTTTTTTTCTCAAACAATAGGTGCTGGAACTCAACCACGACCCCCCAAAAACCCTCCCCCCACACACACCCTCCAAATCACATCAAATAGTGGGTGTGGCCATATTTCACAAACAGTAGAAGGGTCTTAAAGGGGCATTAAATATCAGGATTGCATTACAGAGTGCAGAGTTCATGGGCGTTACACACAGAGTGCAGAGCTGTTACTTGTAAACACAGAAACCAGACTTCTGTGTTTACAAGTGATTGTGGTGAGCAGGCACCAAGGGGTCCGAGCCAGAGGTGGTGGAACTGAGTTCCACCAAGTTCCCCCTGAAAAAAAGCCCTGTATACACCGCTCCTAAAGCGCCCCTGCCCATTGAAAACAATGGGGCAGCGCCACCAAACTGCCAGGGCAGCGCCGCTTTGCGGGCGATTTTAAACCTTTTTCGGCCGCTAAAGAGGGTTAAAACTACCCCACTAGTGGCCAAATAGCGCCAATAGAACGATGGTAAAGCATCACTAAAAATAGCGCCGCTTTATCGCCGATGCCCACCCGCCCCAGTGTGAAAGTAGCCTGAGCGTTCGGCTGAAGACCTCCCCACTGACAGCTGAATGGGGCCAGGGATAGGGCTCTGAATGGGAAGCTGTCACACTCACGACAATTTCCCAGCACGGGCAAGGTCTGCTTTGTGTACTGATGTACTTCTGTACGCCAGATCTGAGTTTGTCTGAGGCCAGGTTCACACCTATGCCAATTGGATGCGGGTTTCTCCGCATCCAATTCGCATAGCAGGAGAATGTGACTGGCTCCCTATGGAGCCTGTTCCCATATCTGTTGCGGCTGGCTTCGTTTCAGGGCCGAATTCAAGCAAAGATTCAGCCCCGATTCATCTCTGAAACGGGGAACAGGGACGCACAGCGCTCCTGTGCGATCCGCAGCCGATTCCAGTGTGAACCTGTCCTTAAAGTGTTACTAAACCTTCTTTTTTTTAAAAATTTTTGTACAATAAAATAACAAACATGTTATACTTACATGCTCTGTGCAATGGTTTTGCACAGAGCAGCTTGAATCCTCCTTTTCTTGGGTCCCATGCTGGCGCTCCTGGCCCCTCCCTCCTGCCAGGTGCCCCCCACAACAAGCAGCTTGCTGTGGGGGCACCCAAGCAGGCGGCGCTCCCTGTGTCCCTTCACACACAGAGCCATGTCCTTCCGTCTCCTGATTGGCTTACTGGCTGTGATCGACAGCAGTGGGAGCCAATTGCTCCCACTGCTGCCAAAAGCCAATCAGGAGAGGCAAGGTCCTTGTGTACATTGCTGGATCAAGAGGGGGCTCAGGTAAGCATTAGGGGGGGCTGCTGCACACAGAATGTTTTTTTTACCTTCAGGCAAAGTACATTTTTTTACAATAAAGTGGGAGTAAACTCCCTTGCATGATTTTTACCTAGCATCATTACCTTGCAGCATCTTTGAAGCATGTTTGGAGATCATGTTTGCGAAGCAAAAAAATGCTACTCTTAATTTTAAATGAATGGGAACCGCCTCAAAAACGCCCCCACTAAGCATTTTTGGTTCAGTTTTTGAAGCGAATCAGTGTGAAAAATCCCTAATAAGCCCTACCTATAGGTACAGTAAATATCTCCTAAACATTAGGGGTGCAACGGATCAAAAAACTCACGGTTCGGATCGTTCCTCGGATCAGGAGTCACGGGTCGGATCATTTTCAGATCAACAAAAAAAAAAAAATCTCCCCCACTGTAAAATTATATTAGCAGGGTATTGGCAGAGTATTGGCAGGGTATTGCAAGGGTATTGGCAGGGCATTGCAGAGTATTAGCAGGGTATTGCAGAGTATTGGCACTGCTGCCATCTGATCTCTCCCCTCCACTGTACAGATCAGTACACAGAGGGGAGAGAGGAACCGCCGTCATGACATGACGCCGGTTTGTTTACAAGTGATCGCTCCGTCAATTGACGGAGCGATCACGTGGTAAACGGCCGCCGGGTGTACCAAGATGGCCGCCGCTCCAGAGCTAGGCCGAAGCCGCGGCCTTTCCTAAGGCCGAGGCGGCGGCGCGCATGTGTGCCGATCCGAACAGGTTGAACTGTTCGGATCACGGATCGCGGACGATACGTTGCACCCCTACTAAACATGCACCATTTAGGAGATTTACTTTAGATACAGCCAGTGACGTCACTGGCGCATACGCTCTGAAGGATCGGCATACCGTGCCCTTCCTTCAGAGCCATACACAGTGACTCTCGCTCGCATGCTTGGAAGCGACGTCATCGCCAGCTCAGCCATTCAGATCGCTGAAGCCGGCGAACCCGTAAGAAAGACCGAGTGAAGATGGAAGCACCTTAAGTGGTGACAGCACTCCGCTAGAGGGCTTCATTTTAAAAGGTAAGTCTGTAATAATGTGCTACTATGCGATGCATACTAGCATATTATGACCTAAACTGCCTGGTGACTTTTTTTTTTTTTATGCAATTTACTACTGCTTTAATAGAGGGATTGAACCACTTACCCTCCGGGAAGATTTACCCCCACTTCATGACCAGACCATTTTTGCAATACAACACTGCAATGCTATACCTAAATGAAATGTCCTTTTTTCCCACAAATAGGACTTTCTTTTGGTGGTTTTTATTTTTTGCGCTATAAACAAAAAAAGGACTGACAATTTTGAAAAATAAACAAATAAATCAATACTTTTTACTTTCTGCTATAAAACACATAAAAAAAAAAAAAAAAAAAAAAAGGAATTTCTTCATCAATTTGGGCCAATATGTATTCTGCTACGTCTTTTTGCTAAACAAAAATCCCAATAAGCGTATATTGATTGGTTTGCGCAAAAGTTATAGCGTCTAAAAATGGGAATTTTTTTTTTTTTACTAGTAATGGCGGTGATCAGCGACTTTCAGTGGGACTGCGATATTGCCGTGGACAGATTGGACAGCCAACACTTTTTGGGGATCAATGACACTACTACAGTGATCAGTGCTAAAAATTTGCACTGTCCAAAGGTGTGCGCAGGGGGTGTGCCAAGTAATCACTAAACCCTAATCACTCTGTGTGGTGCCGATTCCTCTCCTCTCCCCTCCACTGCTGCAGGGGGGGGGGGGGGGGGGGGTTTCAGGATGGAGAGTGGGGAAAAGGTCTAGTCAATATGTCATTTACCGGCCCCTTATTTTTCTAAGTGAACACACTCACTCACTGTGTTCAATCATAATGGAAGCATAGTAAACTGTGTTTACTATCTTCAGTTTGTGAATGAACAGGAAGCCACTCAGCACAGAGCACTTCCCATTCATTCACTGTCCAGTGCAGCTCAGGTTGCAGAGAAAGGCATGTGTGTTTGAGCTTTGGGGTGCACATCATTGTACTAATGACACTGGCAGGGGTTAAATG
Organism: Lithobates septentrionalis; assembly: GCA_037952835.1. Classification (NCBI taxonomy): domain Eukaryota; kingdom Metazoa; phylum Chordata; class Amphibia; order Anura; family Ranidae; genus Lithobates; species Lithobates septentrionalis. The sequence goes on from JBBDGP010002219.1 coordinate 2,422,169, forward strand.
TGCGCTTTGGCACTTTGCCACCATATATCTAAGTTACACGGTCGGTAAGTGGTTAACTAGGGTAAAAAATGTCCTGTCTTTAGAACTACTCTACTTAGTCCTGATGGCGGCTTCACACTTGTGCGCCTGCATTTCCATGCATTTTTCCCATGGTCACCCATTGAAGTCTATGGGGGACAAAAAAAAAAAAAAAAAACACCCAAAAGGCGGCTTCTATGCATTGCAAAGGTGTGAATGGACCCCATTGCCAGTAATGGGATTCCTCCTGTCCTACAATGGGCAATGTGTGACAGATGGCTGTTCTATGGGTGCATTGCATGTTATACAGAGATGATTGGGGGGGGGGGTCACATCTATCTATGGGGGGTATACACCCAGAGATCACACATGTCTGTGTATGCCATTCACAGGGGGGTGATGGGTGCAGGACCAGAACTGTCTACAGGGTGCCCATCATTCCCCCCCATGACTCCTCTATGGTAGAGGAGTGATGACGTCACAGGAGTGCTCTAGGTGTGTCCGGTCCCCCCCCCCCCTCCCTATGAGGACAGCTCCATGCTGAGATAGAAGTTCCCCGCTCTCTCTCTCACACACACAAAGTACACAAGGAGTTGTCAGGAGTTTCCTTTGTCCGCCCCACCGAGCCCACTCACCACCACGGCGGTCACCGGCTGTCCCGGGATGAAAGACATGACGACTCCGGACTCCGCTCAACTCGCCAACACCCTCACTGGACAAAGGGAACCCGGGCCTCACACACGCCCACCTCATGAATATGAATAGAGCAGGCAGGCCTCTACCAAGAAACTCCACCCACAACATTACATTCCGGAATCCACGCTCAGCAAACCACGCCCACTTTTACAGACCCGCCCTCTCATTACTACCACACCCAATGCTCCAGTTAGGCACAGAAGCCACGCCCCCTACAAAGCATCGCCTGTAGACGTGCTCATAAATTATTCAGAGCTATCTATACCCGCCCCTTACATAGACTTCACCTGTACAGGCAGGAGAGCGGGACCCCGCCCACTGAACTTTAAATAATGGGGCACTGCGTTTTGGTAGTCAGTCTCCGCCCCCTTCCTGAGCAGATGGTGTCTGGAGAAGAATGTACAGGAACTGTATGGGGAGTGAATGTTGTGCAGGGTTGCCAACTTTCAGTAAATTTACAAAAAGTTTGTAAAATCTGTCATTGTTGCATCTGTCCATTACGGACATGCAAGGGGGTGGACAGGTGCAAAAATTGTAAAATGTACATAAAGCTGGCAACCTGATGGAGTGCAAATCACTAAGCAGACCTGAGAAGTGCTCACTAGATGTGATTGGATCATACAAGCCAACATTGATTTATTTTATTTTTTTAAACAATTGTTAAGTTGGAAGATTTAAGCTGCTTTATATGATGTTTTTTGTTAAATGTAATTGTTGAAAAATTAATAAATATTATAATAATAAAAAAAAAAAAAAAAGCCAACACTGATTTAACCATTTGACCTCCAGAAGGTTTACCCCCCTTCATGACCAAGGCATTTTTTGCGATACGGCACTGTATTACTTTAACCGCCTGCCGACCGGCTCACGCCAATATATGTCAGCAGAAGGGCACATACAGGCAACCTGTACATTGCCCTTTAAGAAGCAGTTTGCGGGCGCGCACGCGCCCGCCGCGAACTCCGTGAGTGTAATTGCGGGTCCCGTGTACTTGATTCTGTGTCCGTGAGTTAGGGACCTTGGATTGCAGACCCCTTGGGGGTGTAGGTGTGTGTGGAGCTCTGTGTAGATTGATGGCACTACATGGGTACCTTAAATATAAAAAAAATAATAATAATAATATAGTGGATGGGCATCTTGATGGGACGCAATGTGCGGGGATGGGGACAATTGTGGGTGCTCACTCAGGTTGAACTGGATGGACTGGTGTCTTTATTCAACCTTAGTAACTGTGTAAAACTCCAAGCAGCTTGACCACTGACTGTAACTACAGTTGCAAAGAAATCTAATGTCCTTAGGAGTGTAGTCAACCTCTCTGGATGTGGCTGCAAGAGGAACATTTACCCCAGTTTGAACCAAAAAATAGTGCAAATTGTAGACAAAACTTCCAAAGGGATACAAGCTGAACTGTAAGAACTGTACATCAGTGACAGTGGGCGCAAAGGAAAATGGTCCAGGATGACTCCACTGTTGAATAAAATACATAAAGTCAGACCAGGATTTGCCTAAATGCATATTGACAAGCCAAAATGCTTCTGGGAGAATGTCCTTTAACCCCTCAATGACTGCCCACCTGCATTTGCCTACAGCGGGCAGCCGCTGTAGGCAAAGTGAACTACTGGTAGGTCACTGACTACTTCCAGGTTTAGAGTGCACGCATGCGCCCCCCCCCCCATAGAGTTGCCACCTCATCCCTTTAAACCCGAACACATATGAATCACACAGGTTCGGGGGCTAATTTAATGCAGATAAGGCACCAAGTGAGTTTAATTACAACCTTAATCAGCCACAGAACCTGTGTAATTATTATGAGCTCAGTTTTAAAGGGATGAGGTGGCAACCCTAGCCCCCCCCCGGTCAGCTCCCGCTGTGATTGTACACAGCAGGAGCCTGTCAGCAAATCCGGCCAATGATTTACACCCGGGATGTGCTGATCATCTGTGTACACTCACAGCCCAGAGCTCTGTGTTGAAATTCAATACAGAGCTCTGTACACAGGGAGGGATCTATCAGTTTCTCATCCCTGCAAAGCAGGGATGAGAAATTGAGAGATCATTAGTAAAAAGCAGCACACTTTACACACATTAAACATAGTTAACCACTTGATCTCCCTAGATGTTAACCCCTTCCCAGCCAGTGTCATTAGTACAGTGATGGTGTATATTTTTAGCACTGATCACTGTAATATTGGCACTAGTGATGTTAGTGTCAGTCAGTTGCCCTCAGTGCCAGAATGTCCACCACAATAGTGCAGTCCCATTATAAGTCGTTGATCACTGCCATAAGTGGTATAAAAAAAATTCCATTGTATATACCATGGTTTGTAGGCGCTATAACTTTCATGTAAACCAATCAATATACACTTATTGGGAATTTTTTTTTAATCAACACAATGTAGCAAAATACATTTTGGACAAAATTTTTGAAGAAATGTGATTTTTTTATTTTTTTTTATTGGCAATAGCAGAACGTAAAACATAGTTTGTTTGTTATTTTCTGCCTTTTATACAAAAAAAAAACCCCATTGGTGATCAAATACCATCAAAATAAAGCTCTATTTGTGTGAAGAAAAATGATATAAATTTTGCTTGGGTACAGCATTGCATGATCACTCAATTGGCAGTTAAAGTAGCGCAGTGCCGAATAGCAACAAATAGCCTGGTCATAAAGGGGGTAAAATCATCCAGAGCTGAAGTGGTTAAACAGATAAATCAAATGAGATGATGGATGCCAATTACTTTGGTGAGTTTCAATTTACTTCAGAGAAAATTGTGGGTTCCTTTTTCAGTGGAAGGTTCCCAAGATATTTGTCAGCTCTGAAGATTACTTGTGTATGGTAAACCTTAGGGATCCATAAGCCACCACATATCATATCACATTGGTTTCAGCGGAATCTAGAAACAGGCACATAAAATGTATGGAGGAAATAGCTGGTTCATTAGAATTGAATTTACAGTATACTCAAACTTTCTTAACAAAGGACATTTTATTGCCCTTCAGACATTAGCCTGACTGTGGTCAGTGAAAATGAAAATGCCTCTGTATCAGAGGGAGTAAATGAGGTTCTAGTCTTGGTGGTCAGTGGTGGTGGTGGGGGGGCAATCCATTATCATTATAGCCAATTAAAGGACTGGTGCCCCATTCTTGATATCAGTTGGAGGAATAATCCTTGGTGTCAGTGGAAAGAATTTTTTTTTTATCACTGATGTCAGTTGGAGGAATTGTAGAAAGCGATCTGCTTGGGTTGCCTTGATTCTAATGGACAAATGGATCTTAAAATAATGCTTGGGTTTATTTACAGATGGATATACATAGAGTCTAACCACAAATAGGGATATACATAAATGTAAGTTACAAAAGGGAAATGGAAAAAGGGGAAAGGTAACGGAGTGGGGAAAAGGGGCCCTCTCTAGGTTAATGCTGCATACACACAGTCAGAATTTCCATCAAAAAAGTGAGATGGGAGCTTTTGGTCAGATATTCCGACCGTGTGTATGCTCCATCCAACTTTTTCTGTCTGAATTTCCACCAGCAAAAGATTGAGAGCTGGTTCTCTATTTTTTCGACGGAAAAAGTTCTTGACGGAAATTCCGTTCATCTGTATGCAATTCCGACGCGCAAAAAAACACGCATGCTCGGAAACAATTCGACACATGCTCGGAAGCATTGAACTTCATTTTCTCAGCTCGTCGTAGTGTTGTACGTCACCGCGTTCTTGACGGTCGAAAGTTCAGAGAACTTTTGTGTGACCGTGTGTATGCAAGGCAAGCTTGAGCGCAATTCCGTCGGAAAAAGCTTGGATGGTTTTTCCGACGGAATTCCGCTCAAGCTTGCCTTGCATACACACGGTCACACAAAATTCCACTCGTGTGTACGGGGCATTACAGGTCCTTGCATTCTTTTGCACAAGGACTTCTTTTCCAATTTTGGACCCATCCCCTCAGGTAGTTCCCAGGAAATTGCACCTTTGATCCCTCAAGTAGTCATAAAAATGAATTCCTGTTCCAGGGTGAGAGTTTCGTTTTTTAACAAACACATGATCACACAGGATGACCGTAACAATTCTCCCACCAGCAAGCATGTGACAAGTGTGGATAGTAAATACCAATGGAGGGAGACATACTGTCCCCTGTGCTAACAACCCTCAAGCATTCATCCATTGATCATTATCACTGCTCATCCAGCCCTTTGTTGACAGATGATTTTGCAATCTTCATCTGCCTTAATACAAATCTACTTGCAATTTGCTCCTCCAGGAGACATATTTTAGTTCCTATTAAGGCTGCATGGATATCAATTGTTATCAATAGTAACAGGAATAGTACCCCATGGTTGATGTCAGCAAGATGAATGCCTCAACACTATGATTGATGTCAATCAGTTGGTTAATGTCAATCCGTTTTTTCCAATGTGAATGATGTCATTGGTGTCAGTGGAATGGATAGAGTCCTATCGTTGGTGTCAGTATGAGGATTAGTGCCCCATCCTTGGTGTCAATGGAAAGCATAGTGCCTTTTATTGATGTCCTTTGGAAGAATAGAGCTCCATAGTTAATATCAGTGGGAGAAGTAGTGTCCATCATTGGTGTCAGTGGAAGAAATAGTGTCCCATTGTTGGTGTCATTGGCATGAATAGTGCCTTTTTATTAATGTCATTTGGAGGAATAGTGCCCCATCGTTGATGTTCATGAGATGAATAGTGCCCCATAGGAAGGCGTTCCTTCATTGTTCTTCATAGTTGGCGTCGGTGGGATAAATAATGCTCCATAAGAGGATAAGTGCTTCAAAGGCTGGTTAAAGAGGAGCTGCAGTCTGCTCACATAATTTGGTATAAAATCATCTTTGCCATTCTAAAGCTTCCCTCCAACCACTTTGCATATTATTCTATATTTACTGTCATTCTGTACTCGCCAAATATGCTGCAGAAATTTCCTTCCACTGAGTCTGGCTGCAACCATTTTAACTGAATGGAAGCTGAAGCCGCTGCCTGTTCACTTCCTGGATTTACACAAACACACGCAGAGGCACACCTCCAGCTCTGCAGCTCTCATTGGCCCTCTTATGACTCATCACCCTCCCTTTCTGGCAAACTCTGATGAGAGTGAGAGAGAGAGAGCTGTGTACGATGTCATAAGCCTAGGCTTTTTACCAGACAAGAAAAAGAAAGTGGGCTGTATAAGGTATTTATTGGCAGAAAAAAAATGTTTTACTATCCAAAGTTATAACAACAAGAGCAGAAGATTTAATAGATGGAAAGATGAAAAAATGACTGAAGGTCGGCTTTAAAGGCAAGTAAAGAGCTGATTCCCTGTCCACTAGTCTCAGTTTGGAGACCAATTTATACCCTCTACTGAGTTATCTGAGGCTGTTGATACAACTGCATGGAATTTTTTACAGCCGATGTGTGCACTCGCACTATCATTTATTATCTGTTTTGGGAAATCCAAACATTATAGATTGTAATCACAGCAATAAGTGAAGAAAAAAACTTAGTTTTTTTAAAGTAGGGAAGGGTTAAGTTTGTGCTCTATGGAGATTTCCCTTCACTGCACTTCCTGTCTGGCGGACACAAAAGGTAACTGAGAGGGGAGGTTCCATCTTAGGAAAGTGATTTGGATGGCTGTAAAGCGGCCTGCTCTCTTTCTCAAGCACCAGAAAGTATTGCCCCTATGCCATGTATCCTCGGCTTTGCTGTCCCACCTGAAGGCCTAGGAGGGGCAGGGCAAGTGTCATTAGGTAGAGCTCCTTCTATTATTATATAAATATTTTATCACTTCTGGGTTCAAAGCTGCTATTTCCCTACAGTACGGGCTAGGGATGAAGCTGATCAAGCATGATCTGTGCTTGCTCAGCTTTTTTGGAGTCCATAAGTGACATTAAAGTGTTACTAAACCCAGAACCTGCATTCACTATATCTGGACTTCCACAGTACACACGGAAATGCAATTGTTTTAGTAAATATAAACAGCTAAATACCTTTTCTCATCAGCAGTTAGAGCAGTCATGTGACTTCTATCAGTGTCCTGACGAGCACGGATTAAAGCTTGTAGGAGGAGCTTTCATTCTCCCCTGACCCTCTGTCTGGACAGTGCTGATTGGCCTTGTGCTGATCACATGCACTCTTCCAAGAAAAAAGAAATACACACCAAACTGAGCATGTGCAGAGTGACTCCAAAGGTTCTGTTCTATCAGCAGATGGATTGCATAGTTGCCAACAGTCCCGATTATCCTGGGACAATCCCGATTTTGGGACCCTCGTCCCGGATGGAGGCTGTCCCAAATCGGGATTTTCCATAAGGAAAATCGGGAATTTTTTTTTTTTTGTTTTGGAGCAGCTGGCTCCAGCAAAATGGCGGCCGGCGCCGCTGCTCGATCTTCCCCCTAGTGACTGTGTGTTGTGTGGTGGAGAGAGGAAGGGGGCTCGATCCATGCAGCCAATGAAGTGGCTGCACGGCCCCTACCCTTTGCACTGAAGGAGAAGACAACTGCGACGGCGCCGTGTCTTGCCGAAACGAAGTTTCCCTGCCCCGTACTGCGCAAGCGCTGCGCCTGAGCAGTACAGGGGGTCCATACTTGCCGAGGGGAACTTTCTCGGCAGGCAGAACACCGGCCGGCCGCACCTGCACTGAATGGGGGGTGAGCGGGGGGTGAGGGGGGCTGCATTGAGGGGGGGTGGCTGCACTAATTGAGGGGGGCTGCACCTAGCGGGGGTCTGCACTAATAGAGGGGGGGCTGCATTGAGGGGGAGTCTGCACTTATAGAGGGGGGTCTGCACTTATAGAGGGGGGGCTGCACTTATAGAGGGGGGCTGCACTAATAGAGGGGGGCTGCACTAATTGAGGGGGGGCTGCACTAATAGAGGGGGGGTCTGCACTAATAGAGGTGGGGTCTGCACTGATGTAGGGGTCTGCACTGATGGAGGGGATCTGCACTGATGGAGGGGGTCTGCACTGATGGAGGGGGTCTGCACTGATGGAGGGGATCTGCACTAATGGAGGGGGTCTGCACTGAGGGGGTCTGCACTGATGGAGGCGGTCTGATGCAAGGACAGACTCTGCCGGGGGCACCTGATGCAAGGACAGACTCTGCTGGTGGCAGGCGACGTGGCTAGTAACACACTCAGGGATCCCACTGATTCGGCATTATGGTGAGTTGAAGTATTTAATTTTATATTACAATGTAATAATAGAAATAATGCACTTCAATCATCCTGACACCAAAACAACCATGGTGCCGGGATGATTGAAGCGTTAACACCAGGTGTTTGGAGTATCTTTATCTGCTGATTGTTAAACTTTCTAGAATACACATATTTCTATTTTGTAGGATCTGGGGCTGCTGTCCCGTCATTCCCCTCTCCCCCTTTCCATCTCCCCCTTTCCATCTCCCCCTTTCCCTCTCCATCCCTCATTCATCTCAGACTCTAACCACACCCTCTTGAGCCACGCCCATTTAAGCCACACCCACTTTTACACGTAAGCCACGCCCATTTTCACTGGCTGTTTTTCGCACGTGTAATTTTTTTCTAGGCCACACCTACAAATGAATGCTCCGCCCCTAATTATTGTACGGCTCCGCCTACAGCCAAAAAAGTGTCCCACATATTTTTTTTGCAATGTTGCCAACTATGGGATTGGGGACTGTGAAAGGAGAAGATCAGAGATGACAGGCTCAAACATCTTTTTTACACAATGCAGATGATTAACCCCTTATGTTCCACAGTGAGTATAACAATCATGCTTTACTGCATATACAGACTGATTTTACTGTTGTGGGTTTAGTAGCACTTTAAGGGTCTAATAGATCTCTGATATCTCCTTAACCGCCTACCACCCACCATATAGTAAAATGACAGCAGGCAGGATCCCCTCTCCTTCATGGATGACGTCATATGACGTTGCCCCCGTCTCACTGATCTCGCGTGACCGATGACGTGGCTCGTTACCCATGTGATCGGCTATGTCCAATCACATGTAAACATGGAAGTGCCAGTAATCGGCTCTCCTTGCCTCACACTGACTGAGTGTGAGGAGAGGAGAGCCGATCAGCGGCATCTCCTCGCAGGGGAGACTGTACAGGTAGTCAGGGCACTGATTACCCATTCATGCCCATTTGCCCCTCATTTTGGTCTGATTTATATAGTTGTACATAAAACACACTTTTTATCTTTCAAAAAATGTTTCCCAGTGCTAAACCTTTTCATCCAATTTCTTAATAGCTGCATTTATAAAGTTCAAAAGCCAATATAAAGAAATAATAGTGGTAAAAAAAAGCGCTTGTGGGTTTCACCAATCATTTTTTTTAAATAATTCTCCTTTTAAGGGGTGCAGCAGGGGGTGTGTCCTATGCCTACATACTTTTGTAAATAGGTGTCCCTTATTACCATCTCAAAAAGTTGGGAGGTTTGCAGTCAGTGATCATCAGTGATGCCAGTCAGTGCAGCATATCAGTGCCGTCTCATCAGCGCACATCAGTGAAGTAGAAAAATTACTTATTTACAAAATTTTCGGATAGAAACTAAAAAAAAAATGTTTTTTCAAAATTTTCAGTCTTTTTTCGTTTTTTAGCAAAAAATAAAAACCCAGCAGTGATTAAACACCACCAAAAGAAAGCTCTATTTGTGTGGAAAAAGAATGATAAGAATTTGATCTGGGTACAGCGTAGCATAGCTCCCAACTGTCCCGGATTTTGAGGGACTGTCCCTGATTTGGAGCAAAGTCCCTCTGTCCCTCATTCCTCCTCATTTGTCCCTCATTTTGGTCTGATCTCTATAGATGTATATAAAGTGCACTTTTTATCTTTCAAAAAGTGTTTTCCAGCCCTAAACCTTTCATCTGATTTCTAAATTGCTGCATTTGTAAATTCCAAAAGCCGATATAAAGGAATAGTAGTGGTAAAAAAAAGCACTTGTGGGTTTAACCAATCTTGTTTATTGGTACAATTCTCCTTTAAGGGGGTGTGTCCTATGCCTGCATACTTTTGCTGATAGGTGTCCCTCATTCCCATCTCAGAAAGTTGGGAGGTATGGTGATGGTGTAGCATGACTGCACAATTGTCATTCAAAGTGTGACAGCGCTGAAAACTCAAAAAATTGCCTTGTCAGGTAGGGGGTAAAAGTTTACAATTTAGGAAGTGGAACTTCCAAACGGAATAATAACGGTGAAGAATCTGATCCCCGTACTGGATTTGTCAGAACACCGGTATAACATGCACCCAGACACCTTCCCCTCCTCCACCGACACGCCCACACGTCACGTGACGTAATAGATGCTGCCCCAACTAAGATGGCCGCCGCCTCCTCCCGCACAACATGGAATAGGGTTCTCTTCCGGATTACTAATGAGGGTGAAAGGTTACTTCCTGCCTGCAGTCAAGATGGCGGCGGTCTCCCTGTAGTATCTGGCCGGTGGTCTCGGATTAGAAGAAGGATTGGGGCTGCCGGGTTGTCTGCGGGGACGAGTCCTTCACAGAGGTGAGCGGGGCGTGTGGGTGTTATGGGGGGGTGACCTGTCAGTGCCCAGTACAGGGGGGAGGGGAGTTCAATGCCAGTGACCGGCTCAGAGACTGAACACCCGATCCTGCCATTGTCAGTGCTGAATGATTACCCTCCCCCCATATCTCCCTGTCATAGAGGGTGTGGGATTACACTGGGCCTGATCTATGATGTCTGTACATGTATGATCACATCCAGTACAATCCATACTCCATGTCACACACAGGGGGTCACCAATAATGGCAGCCGGTCATGTGACACCCCATACACCGCTGTGATTGGCCCTGATGTTGTACAGGACTGTCATTGGAGGAGACTAGGAGAGTTGAGAGATACAGGCAGCCAATTACTGAATTGCACAAAGAATTGAATGAATTTTGAGAGCGCTCACCAGCAACATTGCAGTTCATTGAGAACTACAAGATGTCTGGCATGTACATGTAGTTCATTCACAGCTGTGTGGGGGGAGCCCTGGACAGCTGTGCTGTTTTTAAGTTGTGACAGCGAATGTGGGGAAAAGATCCCCCCCCCCCCCCCCATGGATCGGAGAGGATGCATGAGCTGAAACATGAAACATATTTTCAAAGGTGAACTTAGCCGTTTAACATGGCTGACATTTCAGTTTTTCCAATCAGGGGGGCTCAGTATTAGACCCCTTTCACACTGAGGCGCTTTTCAGGCGTTATAGCGTCCTGCAAGTGCACCGCCCCAGTGTGAAAGCACTCGAGCTTTCACACTAGGGCGGTGCGCTTACAGGATGGGAAAAAAAAGTCCTGCAAGCAGCATCTTTGGGGCGGTGGAGGAGCGGTGTATTCATCGCTCCTCCACCACCCCGTCCATTGAATTGAATGGGCAGCGATGGCGAAGCGCCGCAACACGGACGCTTTTAACCCTTTCTTCGGCCGCTAGTGGGGGTTAAAAGCACCCTGCTAGCTGCCTAACATCGCAGCCATAACAGCAGTAAAGTGTCATTAAAACTAGCAACGCTTTACCACTAACGCCCGCACCGCCCCAATGTGACAGTACTCTTATGTGTGAATGTTGCCTAGGGTGGTCTACATGTAAATACAATCTGCCTAGGAACCCCCAATCCTCCAGACTGACATCCGCCTATCAAGGCACGCTGATATACGTCAGCAAAGTGACACAGGTGTGCAAAATCCTGTATGGGTACGTCGGCCCTTTAAGAGCCACCAGAGGGCACACATCCATTGCACGTCGGGAGACCCGGTGCGCGTGGCCGGCGGGTGCGTGCACGAACGTTAGCACAGGGATTTGTGTGTGTGTGTGTGTGTGTACATACACAAATCCCTGTGCTGTCAGGGGAGAGGAGACATATCGATTGTTCCTAAGTAGGAACAACGATATGTCTCTTCTCTTACTCAGTCCTATCCCCATACAGTTAGAACACACTGAGGGAACACGCATTTAACCCCTTGATCACCCCCTAGTGTTAATCCCTTGTGACATTTACACAGTAATCAGTGCATTTTTATAGCACTGATCGCTGTATAAATGTCAATGGTCCTAAAAATGTGTCAAGTGTCCAATCTGTCCGCCGCAATGTCGCAATTCCGATTAAAATCGCCACCATTACTAGTAAAAAATAATAAAAATGTCATAAATCTTTCCCATAGTCTATAGGCGCTATAACCTTTGCGCAAACCAATCAATATACACTTATTGTGATTTATTTATTTTTTTTTTTTTTACCAAGAATATGTAGAAGAATATATATTGGCCTAAACTAATGAAGAAATTTTGTTTTTTAAAAATCATTTTTGGGGATATTTATTATAGCAAAAAGTAAAAAAAAAAAATATATATATATATATTAAAAATTGTCGCTGTTTTTTTGTCTATAGCGCAAAAAATAAAAACCGCAGAGGTGATCAAATACCACCAAAAGAAAGCTTTATTTGTGGGGAAAAAAGGATGCAAATTTCGTTTAGGTACAGCATCGCATGACCGTGTAGTTACCAGTTAGAGCGACGCAGTGCCAAATTGTAAAAAGTGCTCTGGTCGGGAAGGGGGTAAAATCTTCCGGGGCTAAAGTGGTTAATATTTGCACAACTCTTCCCAAGAGCCAGCCCACTGCTTGTCCAGGCTGAAAGCTTTTGGGATCAGTACTGAGGCAGGGTGCGGTCATGTTTTCAGGAAGCTATGTACAGCACCCTATAGGCCCCTCCCAGCAACCACGATCTGCCTGCAATGCATAGAGAAGTGCAGAGATCAAATTATGTCGCTGGGTCTAAAAAATGTATGTAATGTAAATGGGTTTTATTTAACTGCTTCAATACCGGGCACTTTTACCCCCTTTCTGCCCCAGGCCAATTTTCAGCTTTCAGCGCTGATGCGCTTTGAATAACAATTGCGCGGTCATGCAACACTGTACCCAAATTACTTTTGGTTGTATTTAGTCACCGCTGGGTTTTTTATTTTTTGCTAAAAAACGAAAAATCCCAAAAATTTGAAGGAAAAAAAAAAACTTTTTTCTTCGTTTGTCAGAAAATTTTGTAAATAAGTAATTTTTCGCCTTCACTGATGAGGCTGCACTGATGGACAGGCACTGACTGGCATCACTAATGGTCATTGTTGGGGCGGCACTGATGATCAGTGCCCTGATTATCTCTACAGGTCTCCCCTGTGAGGAAATGCCGTTGATCGGCTGTCAGTGTGAAGCAAGGAGAGCCGATAAACGGCACTTCCATGTTTACATGTGGTTGGACACAGCCGATCACATGGGTAAAGAGCCACATCATCGTCTCTTTACCGAGATCGGGGTTGCTGCTGCTGCGCAAGACTGGGTTGATGTCATATGACGTCGTCCCAGAACAAGGGGGGATCCCGCCCGCCGTCCTTTGTCTATATGGCGGGTGGGAGGAGGTTTGAGTGGTTCTAAAGGCAGAAGGTTTTTTTTTTTTTATCTTGATGCATTCTCTGCATTAAGATAAAAACCTTCTGTATGTAGCAGCCTCCCTAATACTTACCTGAGCCCATCTCAATCCAGCGATGTTGCACAAGAGTCTTGGCCGTTCAGGCTCTCCCTCCTCCTTGGCCGAGACAGCAGCGGAATCCCATTGGCTTCTGCTGCTGTCAATCAAATTCAGGGAGCCAATGAGGAGAGAGAGAGGGGGTGGTGCCAAGCCGCGGCTCCGTATCTGAATGGACAAACAGAGCAGCGGTTCGGTTTGGGTGCCCCCATAGCAAGCTGCTTGCTCTGGGGGCACTTAGCAGGGGGGAGGGGCCAGGAATGCTGGTGGGGGGCCCAAGAAGAGGGGGATCCTGGCTACTCTGTGCAAAACCATTACACAACAGGTAAGTATAACATGTTGGTTATTTTTAAACAAAAAACAAGACTTTTTAATATCACTTACAAAATGTCATTAGTAGGTAGATGAGGGATAAAAGGAGGAACCAGGGAAGGCAAAATAGAAGCAGATAAAACTTTTGCTTTAAGAAAGGGTGAAAAAAAAAAAAAAAAAGTAATGTGGCCAACGATTCACTATCCAATGAAATGCAGCACACCAAAGCAGCCTATAGATGATTCAGTTTTTTTTCATCTTGTTCAACCAGTGGGTTGAATGAAAAAAATGACCCGATTTTCCCCCCATGCATACATTTGAGGAGAATGGGGGAATCCCTTTGCTAAACTATTGTTTTCTGACAGCGGGGAGAGCTCAAGAAATTGGGCTGAACCCTGCTGAACTGGGCGAATATTGATTTGTTTTTGTTTTTTTCAAATATAATTTTTATTTAACACCATTAAAGGCGAGACCCCGATGTTACAACAGTGGTATAGAGATAAGTGAGGTTGTAAACATGAAGGTTGATTCACAATAAATCAATGAACATATCACATTATCATATTACTTATTGGTACAAAACAAGATGAAGTTTGCAGTTAGTTTGCTCAGAAAAAACAACCGTGACATGGTTATCTTGTATGTACAAGGGGGTAACAGGATCTCCCCAATCTCTTTTCCTCTTTTCTTAAAATAACAACAAAGTAGAAATAAATTATAATCAGAGAATAGTGCAAAAAAAATATATATAAAACAGTAGGGGGGGGGGGGAAGCAGGTAAGGGGACTACTATGGCGGTTGTCGGTGGGCATTGCTATTTCCAGTAATGAGGTATACAGGACTTAGCAGCGTTTAACAGGTGCCGTACAATTGATTTTTTTTTTTGTAGGTATTAGCAGGGATTTTTGAAAGGTGTAGGCAGGAAGAATGCTGCATCGTCTGGTATCTTGTACTCTGTGAATGTCTGTATAATGCGATGGACATCTACCCAGAAATTCCCCAATCTAGGGCAAGACCAGAAGATGTGTGGTAGTGACCCCATCTCTCCAGACAGGGCAGACGTGGTTGTTCCAAAGGTGTGTTCAAAAGGGAATACGTTTGAGGCTGGGTTCACACTGCTGCAGTGCGAATTTAGCGCGATTTTGATCCGATTGCGTTGCGAATTTGCATTGCGAATTCTTTGTGTGTTCTTGCAATTCTACTGCAAATTTTGCAGTCTATAGAGCTGAATTCGCATCGCACACGGATCAAACTCGCACAGGACCTTTTTTTCACGCAGGTTATATTCGCAACGCGTCGATGTGAACGGCACTAATGTTAATCTATGTAATTTAAATGACTTGCGAATTTGAGCGATCGCAACGGCTCAAATTCGCAATAGAATTCGCAGCAGTGTGAACCTAGCCTTAGAGAGAACTTTGGGTAAAGACTCAGTCCCAGAACAATATTCTTCTAAGGTCGTCAGTTGATGAGAGAAGCTCTGAGGGTCGGGAATTGAGTGTAGGAAATGGTGCAATTGCACCGCTTTCCAAAATGAAAGTTGGTAGGGGCCCGCAGAATTGACTAACTTCGGGATGGATGGCCACCGCCCCGCAGTAACAAACTTAGAGGCATCATGGTCAAATCCTGAGTTGCGCAAAGACATGAATTCTACTGGATGGAGGCCTGGCGGGAGTTTTGGGTGTCTGAGAATCGTAGATAGTGGTGATTGTTTCCTCGTGAGAGAAACTTGCAGGGCGACTTGGGAGCTTTGCCTTAATGTGGTCTCTATCAGTGGGTGAGATTTCATCTCTTGGGTCAGAGTCATAGCACCATTGAGTACTCTTCAAGGGTATTTTGGTTTTGAGTTTGTTCTATTTGTACCCAGAGTTTGGATACTGCATGGCGCCGCCAATCAAGTACTCTGCCCAGATGGATAGCCTGGTAATATGTCCGAATATCTGGTAATGCCAGCCCCACATTTTGTTTTGGTAGGGATATTTGAGTCTGAAGAAGGTGGGGTTTTTTGTGCACCCAGACAAAGCGGGTGAAAATGTCTTGTACTCGCTTAAGAAAAGAGAGTGGTATCTGTATAGGCAGAGCCTGGAACAGATGGAGGTACTTTTGGTAGGTGCACATTTTTATAAGGTTGTATCTGCCAAACCAGGAATGTATGCCTTTATGCCAGTTCTCTAGGAGAATATGGGTTTTAGCTAATAGAGGTGGGAAGTTGAGATCGTATGTACGTGAAAGGTCTGACGGGATGTATCTGCCTAAATATTTCAAGGCAGAATCTGCCCATTTGAAGTGAAAGTTGGATTGCATGGTTGAGAGGGTGTGGGGAGGGATTGCGACTCCCATGGCCTCAGATTTAGAAAAATTGATTTTCAAGTTTGAAAGAGTACCGTATACATCAAACTCCCGAAGGAGGTTTGGTAGCGATGTCGTAGGGTTTGTCAGAGAAAAGAGTGGGTCGTCTGCTTAGGCTGATATTTTACACTGAGTGTCACCCACCGGTAGTCCCTGTATGTCTGCATTAATTCAAATTTTACAGAGGAATGGCTCTAGAGCAGTGGTTCTCAACTCCAGTCCTCGGGACCCACCAACAGGCCAGATTTTAAGTATTACCTTGGGGAGTTGCAGACTAGAATACTGCAATCACTGAGCAGCAAGTGATATCACCTGTGATGTATTTCAGCTATCTTGAAAACCTGGCCTGTTGGTGGGTCCTGAGGACTGGAGTTGAGAACCACTGCTCTAGAGCGAGCGCAAATAGAGGGGGTGATAGAGGACACCCTTGCCTTGTCTCATTATCAATAGGGAAGAGGTCAGAGAGCAGGCCATTTGCTTTCATCTGAGCTGTCGCGTTAGAGTAGATCCTGCCGAGCATCCTCTCCCCGAGACCAATGTGGCGAAGCACAGAGAACATAAAGTTCCAATTCACTCGGTCAAATGTCTTTTTGGCATCAGTGCTTAGGAAAACACATGGGGCACTCTTAGAGGTTGCTACATGGAGGAGGTTGAGTGCTTTAATGGTGTTATCTCTTGTCTCCCTGGTGGGAATAAAGCCCACCTGGTCGAGATGGACCAATTTCTGGAGATGCTGTGCCAACCAGGTAGCCAAGATCTTAGAACAGTTTCAAGTCGATATTTAAGAGTGAAATGGGCCTATAGCTTCCGCAAGAGGTAGGGTCCTTACCTTCTTTGTGTATTAGCGAAATATGAGCCCTCAAGGTATCTCTAGGGAAAATGGCCTTGGATCCAACTGCATTAAAAAATGTCACCATATGTGGGCCTAGTAGCGGGAGGAGGGTTTTATAGTATTGTTTAGCTATCTGGGCCCGGGGCTTTGCCTGGTTTCATAGCTCGAATAGCTAGCTGAAGTTCTTCTAGAGTTATAGGGGAATCTAGTTCTTCCTGAACCTCAATGGGAAGGGATGGGAGTAGGGAGGTCGTTATATAGTCCTCAATGTCAGCTTGGGCAGATGTCCTATTTGGTAGGTTGTAAAGGGTGGAATAGATGTCCCTGAACTCTTGTGTTATTTGTGTGGGGAGTGTATCTTTCTGCCCGGTGGAGCACATAATGTGGGGAATGTAAGTTCTCTGACCATCCTAGCTAACACCTTCCCACACTTGTCCCCCGCCTCCGTAGCTCGTTTTACAGCAGAATTGCAATGCTGCCTTGGCCTTATAGTGTAATAAATCCGTGATCTGTTTGCGTAATAGCTCAAGTTCCATCTCCAATACGTGGGAGGGGGCATGTTTGTTACGGGATTCAGCGGTGGACAGCCTGGAAAGGAGTAGGCTGAGTTGTTCATTTCGTTCCTTCTTAATGCGCGTGCCATGTTTTGAGTATCCCTCTGAGAACTGTTTTATGAACTTCCCAGAGGGTGCCTGGATCACATCCCAGGTGGTCATTCATTTGGAAGTACGGGGTTAACTCTTTAGATATATCTGCTAGCACCTCTGGGACCTGCAGGAGGCCAAAAGCGGTGTCTGGGGGAAGACGTTCTGGAGAGTGTATATACTAGGGAGATAGGAGCATGATCCGACCACGTTATGTGGCCAGTCAAAGAATCGAACACTGAATGTAGTTGGCCATGGAGGATCAAGAAATAATCTATCCTGGAGTAGATCTTGTGTGGGGAGGAGTAGAACGTATAATCTCGCTCACCTGAATGCTGTAGGCGCCACATATCAATCAGCTGAGCTGTATGTAGGGAGTTGGCTAATCGTTTGCTGGAATATGGGGGGACCGAGAAAAAACCTGAGGAGGTGTCTACCGAGGGGATCAGGGGGACATTAAAGTCTCCACCTAGTATCAGCTGGCCCTCTGTAAACTCCAGGAGTTTTTCCAGGGTATGTTGGATAAAGGTATCTTGGTGGTCATTGGGGGCATATAGCGTTTCCAGGGTAATTTGCACCTCGCCTATAAGTCTCTTAAGGAATACAAAGCATCCATTGGGATCTTTAATGACATCTTGGCACTGCCATGGTAGTTTACTGGACAACAATATAGAGACCCCTTTTAGTCTTGGCTGTTGGGTTAGTGGAGTGATATGTCAAGGGGAAGTACTTGTTTTTGAGAATTGGGAGTTTTATCATTTTTGAAGTGAGTTTACTGGATGAAAGCAACATCGGCGTGAGAGCTCTTTAAGTCATTTAAGAGCATGCGTCTTCTCTCAGGTATAATAAGACCTTTTGCATTTAATGATACCACTTTTATAGATACCATCGCCATGTCGTAAGGGGGGGGGGGGGCGGGGGAAGTAGAAACTAAAAGAGCGAATAGGCGGAGGAAAAGGAAGGGAAGTTAGGGGGCAGAGGGTGAGAGAAAGAAAGAAACAAGTTCAGGACAAAAATCCTGAAGTAACTAAATTTGCAAGTAACAAACTTGTTATATCGTAGTATCGGAGATCCGGAAGTGTACGCTAGCCTATGTGGGGGAGAGGTTAGTCAGCGACCAAGAGGAGAGGACCCAACTCTCCCATCCACCCCGCAGGAACTTCAGTTCGGTTAGAAGCATTAACACTGAAAAATGAGAGCATAAAAAACCAACATAGAAAAAAAGAAAATGAAACTAGAGCATCATTGAGTCATATTGCGCAGAGGAGGGTTCCCCACCTGGCATGATGTGTCTTATGAGGTTTGCAAACCAGCTGTCAGTCCACCCCTTCCCTGCACCTGGGTATGAGGTCCCCAGAGGCCTGGTTCAATTTTATGTAGCCAATCACGTGGGAGGCCTAGCACCCTAAATGGACATTTAGCTGGGGTCTCTGACTCTGGATTACCTGTGGAACTTGGGGTGAATAAAGATTCCCCCCCAGCTGAACATCATAAAAAATGAGTGGAGCATAGCCCAGCAATTTAAGAGAAAAATTAGGAGTCCCTCTATCCCTGTAGAGAGTAGGAAATCTCATCAACATCACAAGGAGGGAGAGGCTCCAGCTGATCGGGCGGAGTGTCTGTCGCTTCCGGCAGCCTCCCCCTTCGCCCCCACCTCCCGGAACCCTCCCCGGGTGGCGGGGGGCACACCCCAGTCATCAGCTCAACAACGTACCGCTTATACAGCATTACAACATTGAATGTATAAATATATCACAGATCATAGAGTTGTATGGATTGCTCTCTGAGAGCCAACCTAGCATCTGAACACCAGTAAAAAGCTAAATGTACTCATGGATCGGTCCAGGTACTGGGGCATCTCCAGCAAAAATATTAAGGCACAAAGACCTTCAGGACTGCTTGTAGGTGCATAGAGGAAGCATAGTTCTGCCTCCATGGTGTACAGGGGGAAGAAGACTCCATGTCGTGTGCGGAAAGCCATCTGACGTGGTGTCACACTCCACAGGGTGGGTATAGACGATGTGGGCTATCCCTCAGTGACAAGGTGGTTCCAGCACAAATGTTCCATAGCAAAGTTGTGAGGAGGCTGGCTATGTGCTGGGGAATAATAACGGGTGCCCCATGCAAAAAATAAAAATGAGACACAAACAAAAAAAAAAAAAGAAACTGAAACCGTAAACGCTGCACAACCGGAGGGCAGAACAGAGTGTACTGTAATGGAAGGTGACTTTCGTGCAGGGCTACTCACGACTCGTGTGTCTCTTCCGGGGATGGTGCTCCTGAACGGCGGCAGCTCCTTTTGCGGCCTGGGTTGGAAGTCACTGCTGGGCACAGCATGGCCCGCACAGCCGAAGGATTGCGGAATAAAAGCAAGCCAGCCAGTCAGGGACCGCAATCTGTGCTGATGCCAGGAAGGTGAAGAGAGCTGGAAGGGACTCCGGTGAGCAGAGAGTAGAGGATCGCTGGCCCTTTCGGAATGATCGATGGGGGGAAGCCCCAGCGGTAGGTGACATCCAACCTCCTGGCTAGATTCAAGAGCGGCTTCAGGAGGGCTCGGCGCTGTAATGTTGCTCTGGAGAGGTCTGGTAGGATTTTTGATCTCCTGCTTCCCATGCTTTCAGGCTTGCCCGACACTCTCCTGAAGATGTCGGTAACTGGCTGCTAGGTCTGCCGGGCCTGTAGCTTCCGGTAGGCCTCAGAGCCGTAAGTTGTTCCGTCGGCTCCAGTCCTCCATTTCCTCAAGGTGTAATTGCAGGCCCACTGCAGCTTCTGTGTGGGAGCTTTGTAGAGCCTCCAAAGCAGTTACTCTCCGGTCTACCGTGGATAAGGAGACTTCTCCCGCTGTGAGTCTGATGGTAAGAGTTTGAACGCACTGTTTAACAGTGCGGCTTTCCTTCCTATGAGTAAGCTTTCACGGCAATGCCTGGAGGATGGATTTCAGTTCAGCAACCGCTCTGTAAGTCAGGGGCAGGTGAGGCGAATTCCGTGGGTCCGACAGGAAA
The DNA here is from genome assembly GCA_037952835.1 of Lithobates septentrionalis. Classification (NCBI taxonomy): domain Eukaryota; kingdom Metazoa; phylum Chordata; class Amphibia; order Anura; family Ranidae; genus Lithobates; species Lithobates septentrionalis. Next base: position 2,442,507 of record JBBDGP010002219.1, read on the forward strand.
GCTGGAGGGATGTCAGGGTAGGTCTCTGAGCTCAAGGACCCTGCTGGGGAGGCTGGATAGACGAGAGGGTTGAGGCCTTCGGCGTGCGAGGCACATGCGTCCGCCATCTTAAACTCTAGGGAGCCAGACTGGGGGAGCTGGAAGAACCGCTGGATCTCACCCGGGGATGGAGTCACCGGAGTCGGTTTTGTGCTTTTCGTGTTTCGCTTAGTTGAGCTCTTCTTGGATGGGAGCATAATGTAGAAAATAGCGCTAGGTAAGCTGGGGTAGATGGGAGATGGTCAGGAGCTCAGCAAGCACATGTCTCTACTTGGCCATGTCCAGACCACACCCTTTTTTTTTTTTTTTTTTTTTTTTCTTTACCCTAGGGATGCTGGGGAGGATCAGCACGCTTCTGATTGGTCAGTGCTGGTAAGTGGCCACACTGACCAATCAGAACCTCTTTGATCTCCTAGGGAAAGAAGAAACCCCAGGACTGCTGTACCAGGCTGAGTAGATGGAGACACTGAATCGCCCACAGCAGGGACTGGGGGAGGGTGTAGGGTTTTAATTCACCTTTTTCATTTTTTCCTGAAAAGGTGAGCTTACACTTTAAACCTCTGTGCATATGCACAAAGACACCCTTTGTCCACGGCTCCCTGCAACTTTTTTTTTTTTTTTTTTTTTTAAAGGGTTACTTTTTTTTTCTCTACAGTCTCCTTTGATGATAAATGATGATGAAGTATCTCCACAATGTAAAAGACCTTATTTAATTCTCCGGGTGACAAAGAGCATGTAACTCTGTTCATGTCCGTCTGTGGTTGTTGAGCAGCATGGTTGGTCAGCTCACCCCATCCACCCTTGGGAGACACCGCATTTCGCCCCACTACCATCAGCTTGTCAAATTCTTTGATAGGCTAAAGTATGCAGCAGACGCTGTACCAAGAGGTACTCGGGTTTAGGGCCGTATGTGTTCACATGCTACAGGGCAATGATGTCACCACTGTTCTTGCCCCATCACTTGTATTGTTCCTCAACGGTGAGATATGATATATGGGAAAACCCCATGCAGATTTTTTTTTTTTTTTTTTTTGTGGGGATCCCCCATTAACAAGTTCAGAGCTTTCCGTGTGGAACATTGGTTTCTGAGGAAGCAGCAGATGCTTGCACCCACCACGTCCTTAGAAACACAGAATCTTTGCATTCGGGACAGACGTGCCTGTACGTATAGAACCCTAAATATGAATACCACTTGGTACAGCACCCAGCTGCTGGGCATTTTCGCATCTCCTAGATTTTAGGGGGGGCTGGATGCTGAACCTGTGACTCCCAGGCTCCCTAAAATGCTAGGATGGGATGCTGACAGGACTACGATGCCCACACTCCCCCCCCCCCCCCCCCCCCCCCCACTCCATTCAAAGAAACTGCACTATAGCTTCTATGAATGAAAAGTGCTTTATGAATGGAGGAGGCAGACAATTCATTCACAAATCCTCCATTCATAGATCACTTTTCATTTCTGAAAGCTATAGTAAAGCTTTTATGAACATAGAAGGGGTAGAAAGCGTGGGCATATTTGGTAACTCCTGAGGGAGTGCCTGTGACAGATCCAGTACTTGTATTAACCCCCGCCTCCCTGAAAGGTTGTGGGTGTATGGCAATAGTGGAGAGAGGACTTCATATTTCAACTGGGGAGGGGGGGGGGGGACTTCTTTCTTTAACTAGGACAGCCATCACAAAGGACACCTTTCATTAAATGTGAGTACTGCCCTGCCCCCTGTGCTGATATATATATTTCTTACAAAATTGAGTACACACCTCACATTTTTGTAAATATTTTAATATATCTTTTTATGTGACAACATTGAAGAAATTACACTTTGCTACAATGTAAAGTAGTGAGTGTACAGCTTGTATAACAGTGTAAATTTGTTGTCCCCACAAAATAACTCAACACACAGCCATTAATGACTAAACCACTGGCAACAAAAGTGAGTACACCCCTAAGTGAAAATGTCCAAATTGGGCCGAAAGTTTCTATTTTGTGTGGTCACCATTATTTTCTTTGGGCATGGAGTTCACCAGATCTTCACAGGTTGCCACTGGAGTCCTCTTCCTCTCCTCCATGACGACATCACGGAGCTGGTGGATGTTAGAGACCTTGCGCTCCTCCACCTTCCATTTGAGGATGCCCCCCAGATGCTCAATAGGGTTTAGGTCTGGAGGCATATTGGCCAGTCCATCAACTTTACCCTCAGCTTCTTTAGCAAGGCAGTGGTCGTCTTGGAGGTGTGTTTGGGGTCATTATCATGTTGAATACTGCCCTGCGGCCCAGTCTCCGAAAGGAGGGGGATCATGCTCTGCTTCAGTATGTCACAGTACATGTTGGCATTCATGGTTTCCTCTCTGAGCTGTAGCTCCCCAGTACCAGCAGTACTCATGCAGCCCCAGACCATGACACTCCCACCACCATGCTTGACTGTAGGCAAGATTCACTTGTCTTTGTACTCCTCACCTGGTTGCCGCCACACACACTTGACACCATCTGAACCAAATAAATTTATCTTGGATCAAACCACAGGCCATGGTTCCAGTGATCCATGTCCTTGGTCTGCTTGTCTTCAGCAAATTGTTTGCAGGCTTTCTTGTGCGTCATCTTTAGAAGAGGCTTCCTTCTGGGACGACAGCCATGCAGACCAATTTGCTGCAGTGTGCGGCGTATGGTCTGAGCACTGACAGCCTGACCCCCCCTCCCCTTCAACCTCTGAGTGCTGCCAGCATTGCTGCGTACGTCTATTTCCCAAAGACAACCTCTGGATATGACGCTGAGCACGTGCACTCAACTTCTTTGGTCCACCATGGTGATGCCTGTTCTGAGTGGAACCTGTCTTGTTAAACCGCTGTATGGTCTTGGCCACCATGCTGCAGCTCAGTTTCAGGGTCTTGGCAATCTTCTTATAGGGCGTACACACGGTCGGACTTTGTTCGGACATTCCGACAACAAAATCCTAGGATTTTTTTCCGACGGATGTTGGCTCAAACTTGTCTTGCATACACACGGTCACACAAAGTTGTCGGAAAATCTGATCATTCTGAACGCGGTGACGTAAAACACGCCCACACACGGTCGGAATTTCCGTCAACACGCTCCGATCGGACATTTTCCATCGGAAAATCCGACCGTGTGTACGGGGCATTATAGTGCCAAGGTTCGCCATCTTTATGTAGAGCAACAATTATTATTTTTTTTTTTTTTTTACAGACGCTCAGAGTTCTTTGCCATTAGGTGCCATGTTGAACTTCCAGTGATCAGTATGAGAGAGGGAGAGAAATGACACCAAATTTAACACACCTGCTCCCCATTCACACCTGAGACCTTGTAACACTAACAAGTCACATGACACCGGGGAGGGAAAATGGCTAATTGGGCCCAATTTGTACATTTTCACTTAGGGGTGTAGTCACTTTTGTTGTCAACGGGTTAGACATTAATGGGTGTGTGAGTTATTTTGAGGGGACAGAAAATTTACACTGTTATAAAAGCTGTACACTCACTACTTTACATTGTAGCAAAGTGTCATTTCTTCAGTGTTTTCACATGAAAAGATTTAAAGTGGTTGTCAACCTAGTTACACCACTTGTACCTACAGGTAAGCCTATAATGAGGTTTAACTGTAGGTACTGTAAATATCTCCTAAACCTGCACAGTTTAGGAGATATTTACCATATACACTTGCGCCGACATCATCGGGACTTGCGCTGTGAGGAAACGGCCCTCCTAGCAAGTGACATGACTGACAGCTTCTGTGCACATGTGCGGGAGGGACGTCACGCGACTCCAGTCAGTCACAGAACCGGAGTCCGTGGGCCCGGAAGGAAGAGGGGCGAAGATGGATGCAGCCACCAGCGGGGACAACACAGGTTTTGTTTGCAGGTAAGTGCCACATAATAGGCTAGTATTCAATGCATACCAGCCCATTATGCTTTTACTTTGCAGGGGAAAAAAGAGGAAGTAAAACCCATCAGGGTTTACTTCCTCTTTAAAGTCCAACTCCAGGCCAAAAAAAAAAAAATACCCTTGCAGTCGCCCCCCCCTCAACCCAACCCACACCGCAAAGCTTAAATACCCTTTTAGTCTAGAGGTAGAGTAATACCATATAATACTTACCTTATTCATCACTTCCTTGGGCAACCTCCATCTATGTTACTGGTTTCTTGAAGCCTCTGTGGGTGTGGAAGGGCCCCACTTCAGGGTGTGTTTTTTTTTTTTTTTTTTTTTTTTTCCATGTGGAATTGAGGTTTAAAAGCAAAAATACGAATGGTCTTTTTTTAAAGGATGAATTATAGTTTGAGTGATTGTATAGCCTTTACCTGATTATTCTGTTTTCTGTCCTATAGCTGTACCAGGAATCCATATACTTGCAGCAATGGCTGCCATAGTAATGAAGAGAGAAGGACCACAGTTCATCAGTGAATCTGCCGTTCGAGGGAACGCCGCCGTCCTTGATTACTGCAGGACATCTGTCTCGGCCCTGTCTGGGGCCACAGCTGGGATCCTTGGATTGACGGCCTTGTACGGCTTCATCTTTTATTTCCTTGCCTCGTTCCTTCTCTCCCTGCTCCTGGTATTAAAGTCCGGGCGACGATGGAATAAATATTTCAAATCACGGAGGCCGCTGTTCACTGGCGGGCTTATTGGCGGCTTGTTTACCTACGTCCTGTTCTGGACCTTCCTGTATGGCATGGTGCATGTATACTGAGATACTGCCTTCCACAAACACTCTTTTTAATGGAATTCATGGACTCACGCCCAATGGTCCATCAACTAGTCAGGTTTAGTTTTTAAATTAATAAAGTTATTGCTCGGTTAATAGTAACTTAAAAACAATGTTTTCCTTAATTAAACCCTTCTATATTCCTTGTATTTTGTTCAAGTGTAAATGATTCACAAGAATACTATAAATGAAAGTCTATGAAACATGCAGTTGTTTGTTTATCAGCACACAGACTTTTATTCTTACTTCATTGCCATTGTCCTCATTGCTCAGTAAAATAAATCTGCTGCTATTTATGTGAGTTGCCTTACATTCTTTGTATCCTATTAATCTATGTGGCAAAAACATCCTTCTGAGGAATTATAAGGATAAAACGGCTGCTGAAAATTTCCATGATTTACAAAAACGCCGACCCTGAGGTGTCCTATTGTCCCTTCTATACAGGAGGTGGTTACATAATTTTTTTTTTTGTTATGCTATGCCATGAAGTGCTATCATACCATCCTATTGTGCCATGCTAGTATTATGATACAATTATTAGCACTATAATATGCCAGTACACATTGGGAAAATATACTTCAAGGTCATTCTAGGAATCTGTCAAAATCAGGACATATGTCATAAACAGATGACAACTTTTCAACAAGTCACTGCTTAACCACTTGAATACAGGGCACTCTTGCCCCCTTCCTGCCCAGGCCAATTTTCAGCTTTCAACGCTGTCACACTTTGACAAATTGCGCAGTCATGCAACACTATATCCAAATTACATTTTTATCATGATTTGAGACAGATTGAAGTGGTGGTATTTAAACACTTCAGCCCCGGAAGATTTGGCTGCTCGATGACCAGGCTATTTTTTGCGATACAGCACTGAGTCGCTTTAACTGACAATTGTGCGGTCGTGCAACGCTGTACCCAAACAAAATTGACGTCCTTTTTTTTCCCACAAATAGAGCTTTCTTTTGGTGGTATTTGATCACCTCTGCGGTTTTTTTGGAGGGGGGGGGGGGTTGCGCTATAAACAAAAGGGCTACAATTTTGAAAAAAACACTTTTTTTTACTTTTTTGCTATAATAAATATCCCACATTTAAAAAAACAAAACTAAAACATTTTTTTTCTCAGTTTAGGTCGATATGTATTCTTCATATTTTTGGTAAAAAAAAATCGCAATAAGCACATATTGATGGGTTTGCGCAAAATTTATAGCGTCTATAAAATAGGGGATAAATTTATGACATTTTTTAGATTTTACTTTAACTAGTAATGGCGGCGATATGCGATTTATTTTTTTTTTATTTTTATTTTTTTCTCGGGACTGCGATATGGCGGCGGACAAATTGGACACTTTTGACACATTTTGAAAAATGCACTGATTATTGTATGGCAGGGAAGGGGTTAACTGTGTTCCATAGTGTATGTTCTAACTGGGGGGGGGGGGGGGGGGGGGTTCGACTGTCTAGGAAGAGGGAGAGATCTGTGTTCATACTTTGTATGAACATACGATCTGTTTCTACTCCCCTGAACACACACAGATCCTGGTTTTTGCTCTGTCACGAGCGATTGCGGGTGCCCGGTGATAGTGGCCAAAAGGCGAAGCGACGTAAGGTAACGTCGATTTTAGGGCTGCAACTAACGATTATTTTCATAATCGATTAGTTGGTTGATTATTGTTTCGATTAATCGGTTAATAACCTTAAAAGAGAAGTGTGGTGTATAATTTAGTTAATATGTAAAGTTTAAAAAAAGGCAATTTATTCCAAAATACCATATTTATCGGCGTATAACACGCACCCCAATTTAGAAGGGAATTTTAAGGAAAAAAAAACTTTTAGGAGGGAAGTTGAAGGGAAAAAAACTTACATTTAAATGCCCATCATTGCAGCCTTGCCCCAGTGCAGCCATGTCAGTGCAGCCTTCCCCAGTGCAGCCTTCGATCCCCTGTCCCTGCCATCCTGGGCTTCAAAATCGCCGACCGCGATTTGAAAATGGCGCCGCCGGCGCCGAAATACACAGAGTCGGTCCTCGGCTCTTTCCGGCGGCTCTCGTTCACTTTTGGCTCCACTCATAGTCCTGAGCGGAGCTATCCGAACCTAGCCGAGTAGGTTCGGATAGCTCCGCTCGGGACTACGAGTGGAGCCGAAAGTGAACGAGAGCCGCCAGAAAGAGCCGAGGACCGGCTCTGTGTATTTCGGCGCCGGCGGCGCCATTTTCAAATCGCGGTCGGCGATTTTGAACTTGTGACAGCTCGGGATCGCAGGGGATCGGCGTATAACACGCACCTGTGACTTTCCCCTGATTTTAAGGGGAAAAAAGTGCGTGTTATACGCCGATAAATACGGTATCTTTATATGCAGGGGTAAATATAAATAACCAACTATATGGTTAGGGAGTAAAATCTTTAATCCTCTCTGAGAATAACAGACAGAAGAGATATACTATTAGAGGTTGAATCTGGTAGATATCATCAGACTCAGATCAAATTTTTTTATTTAAAGAAAAAAAAAATTCTAGACTGTTTTTTGCAGATTTTCAAACAGAACTGTAATATTACATGCTTTTCTGCAGCTTCTCCATTGAAGTATATTGAACCAAAAAAGCACCGTTTTGCATTGGAAAAGGTCCTTGACCCTTTCCAAATACACAGCAGCTGAAAAAAGCATAGATGTGAACGTTAAATGAACTGTAGAGCATTTCTGCAAAAAGCACCAAAAAACACATGGGTGTGAACCAGGCCTAAGACATTTAGTAACATAATGGAGTTAAAAAAAAATAAAAACTTAGCCCTAGTTTTTTACTGTGCAACAGTGAAAGCAACATTTACAGTAGAGATTATTTGCTCTTTTTTTGTACTATGTAGGGCTAATTTTAGCTTTTTTAACCCCATTATGTTACTGGCCGATTAATCGATTATGAAACTAGTAATCCATTAATTTCATAATCGATTAGTTGTCGATTAATCGATTAGTTGTTTCAGCCCTAGTCGATTTGCCCAGCCGAGCCAACCTGCCAAAGTAAAACTGCAGCGGCTGGTTCGGAAGTGGTTAATCACCACTGGTGGGTGTTTTTTTTTTTTTTTTCTCTCTCTAAACAAAGACTGAAAAAAAAAATGATTTTCTTAGTTTCTGTTATAAAATTTTGCAAATAAGCAATTTTTCTCCTTCACTGGTGGGCACCGATAATCAGGGCACTGATTATCTGTGTACATGTGACAGCACATGAGGAAAGGAATGCTAATAATTGGCAAGTGTGTTTACATCTAATTGGATACAGCTAATCACATGGTAATGGGCCGCTGTGATTGGATTGGCCCTTTACCGCGATCTGTGATCAGCTGTGTCTAAAGCGATCACAGAGCGTTCCGGCTGCACACCTTAGGGGGCACAGTTCTGGGAGGATGTCCATTGACGCCCTCCCAGAATGAGAGAGCCGAGCTGTAGCCATCTTTTTCGGCTATAGCGCTGTTCTGAAGGGGTTAAAGCTAAAGTATAAGCTTTTTAGATGTTGCTTTCTCTGCCCCATCCCTCCCCTTGCCCTATTAAGATGCTAAATAAATCTATACATAAAATGTTTCTGTTTTTCATTACATGCCTTGTTTTAGACCAAGTGATATAATTACTCGGTCCTTCTGCTGATCATGGCTGGTGGGGAGGGACAGTCAGGGTGCTGTATATGGCATCCCAAAAACATCATTGCAGCCCCCTCAGTACTCCTCAGCCTGATGCAAGCAGGGGGCATGACTCTTGGGAGGAATCATGCAATATATTATTATATATTATATTATATTATTATATGTGTGTATATATATATATATATATATATATATATATATATGTGTGTGTGTGTGTATATATATATATATATATATATATATATATATATACATAATGAGCGGGCATTTCTAGGCAGGTTTCATTTGCATGTTGACCTGCCTAGGGTAACACCCACATGTGATGCTGAGCATAACTGAAAGCCATTGATTGGGTAGGATGGGCCAGGGACAGTCGGGATAGGATGGGCCGGGACAGTTGGGATAGGATGGGCCGGGGACAATCAGATTAGGGAGAAAAAGGCCCTAGATGATGATGGAGGTCCTCCAGCCAGGATATGAGATGGGCTCTATCTGACCTGCTGCAGCTTCTACCTTAGTGTCCAGCGAATCAGAGTAAGCAATATGGGTACAGAAGAGGAACATGTACAGCTAAACTAAAGGTAAGGCTGGAGTTTGGTGCCAAGCTCACCCCCCTGCATCCCGCAGTGCACCATTAACTTCTCTCTGGAAATTGTTGAGAAAGGAATGTACTGGCTCCTAAGAGCTCCATAGTAACTAGGTTAAAAGAAAACAATCTGCAGCTGTTTCCATTTTCCCACAAGCGCAGTTATTTTTGTTTAGTCCTTGGGATTAAAAAATAATCTGCTGATCCTTATTCTGTCCTTTGGGAGTTCTGAATTTTTCAATATATCCAATCTGCATATTTGTTCCTGGTCAGTGTCTCAGAAAAAGAAAGAAGCCTTTGGATCAGGCAATCAGCATTTTCTGAACAATTCAATGAGAGCATGATTATTCTCTCAGTCCCCATTACCTGTGATGTTTTTGAATCCTTGATTTTTATGTATATGAGAATATTTTGTTTTGTAGTGGTACAGAGTGTGTTCTGCTGCTGTTTCTCAATGCAAATCAAGGAGTTGGCTGCCACATTGAGAATAATATATTAACCTACAACTTCCTGTATTTAATAATATACAAATAAACATTAATGATCAAGCTTATTCCACTGTGAATGTCATTTTAGTTACCAATACACCATGAAGTATTTTCAATGTTTGGATGAGGGGGTGACCATCCCAAGAGCCAACCTTGATGCAGGCTAAAAAAAAAAAAAAAATGATAGGGAATCTGTCTTTTATGGCTCACGGCTGCATATAGGCACATGGGCCTTTGGAGGCTTCTGACATAAATTGTGGGTGTATTTCTCTTATAGTCATTAATGAACACAGCTCTTCCATAATCATCATAGGGTTTATAGTGCCACATTCAGGAGTAGAACCTAGGTAGAAAAGAAACATGGTACTGCCTATGGGCAGTCCTAGCTGCTAGCAAACTCCCTACCCTGCTATAGGTGACTCAGTTCTTTCTGCCTGGTGTCAGGAGAAGGACCTAGTTCCCTTTTGGGACTTGTGGTTTCATAGCTTTTTTTTCTTTTTTTTTTTTGTCCTGCGGAGATCTTCAATCAACAGCCAGGCTGGGTATCAGGCTAGATGAGCTTATGCAAGCTTAGCATAAAGCTGCATACAGCCATTCGTTACTATGGCAGGTGTATGTTGCAGTCGTCTCTCCCGGGTGTTGAAATATGCCTGCAATTTATATCATAAACCTCAAACGGGCCGTGTGCATGAGGCCATAGAAGTGGTTAAAGTGTAAGTTTACCTATTCAGAATAAATGAAAAGGGTGAACAAACACACCTTACACCCTCCTTTAAGCGGAGTTCCGCCGAAATGTTTTTTTTTTTTTTTTTTAAGTCAGCAGCTTTAAAATATGGACACTTACCTGTCCAGGGCGCCCGTGATGTCCTCACCCGAAACCAATCTGTTCTTCGGCTCCTGGGTGGAGGCTCTGCCATCTTCGGTAAGGGAATCAAGAAGTGAAGCCTTGTGGCTTCACAGCCTGGTTCTCTACTACGCATGCGTGTCCTCACTGGTCCCTGCTGTCTTCTGGGACCTGTGTGTCTCCCAGAAGACAGCGGGGGGGGGGGGGCAGAGGAGGGGCCAGACATGGCATAGATCACCGCGGAGCCAGTGCATTGAAAAAGTATTCCCACCCTTTGAAATTTTTGTACATGCATTTTATTGGAATTTTATGTGCGGCTACTTGACAGAACATCGGAAAATGACGTCTCTGCCCTTCTGCGCATGCGTTTCCGACTTACGAACAAATCTGACTTAAGAACAAACCCGCAGTCCCTAACCCGTTCGTAACTCGGGGACTGCCTGTACTCTATATTTTTTATTAGAACAGACCCGAATAGTCAAATGAAATCAATACTATGTCAACTAAGTAATTAAAAAGAAGTACAGTCAAGGATTTTTTTGGCCATACTTCTCTCCTGGGTCACAGGACTGCACTTACTTTTGCCTTTGTTGGACCTACACTCAGCTTTAGCCCGCTGTCATCTGATGTCACAGAGCAAGAGGCTTGGTGTGGGGGCATCTGACAGGGGAAGGAGTCAATTTAAAACACAAAGACCAACACAAAGTGGCACATAATTATAAAGTGGAATGGAAATGATAAATGGTTTTCCAATTGTTTTACAAATATCTGAAAAGTGTGGTGTGCATTTGTATTCAGCCCCCCTGAGTCATTACTTTGTAGAACCACCTTTCGGTTCCATTACAGCTGCAAGTCTTTTTGGGGATGTCTCTACTAACTTTGCACATCTAGAGAGTGACATTTTTGACCATTCTTCTTTGCAAAGTAGCTCAAGCTCTGTCAGATTGGATGAAGAGCGTCTGTGAACAGCAATTTTCAAGTCTTGCCACAGATTCTTAATTGGATTTCGGTCTGGACTTTAAATGGGCTATTCTAACACATGAATTTGCTTTGATCTAAACCATTCCATTGTAGCTCTGGCTGTATGTTTGGGGTCGCTGTCCTGCTGGAAGGTGAACGTCCAGTCTCAAGTCTTTTGCAGACTCTAATGCCCTGTACACACGGTCGGACATTGATCGGACATTCCGACAACAATCCATGGATTTTTTCTGACGGATTTTGGCTCAAACTTGTCTTGCATATACACGGTCACACAAAGTTGTCTGAAAATCCGATCGTTCTGAATGCGGTGACATAAAACACGTACGTTGGGACTATAAACGGGGCAGTAGCCAATAGCTTTCACCTCTTAATTTATTCTGAGCATGCGTGGCACTTTGTACGTTGGATTTGTATACACACGATCAGAATTTCCGACAACGGATTTTGTTGTCGGAAAATTTTATAGCAAGCTCTCAAACTTTGTGTGTGGGAAATTCCAATGGAAAATGTGTGATGGAGCCCACACACAGTCGGAATTTCTGACAACAAGGTCCTATCATACATTTTCCGTCGGAAAATCCGACCGTGTGTACGGGGCATAATAGGTTTTCTTTTAAGATTGCCCTGTATTTGGCTCCATCCATCTTCCCATCAACTCTGACCAGCTTCCCTGTCCCTGCTGAAGAAATGCATCCCCATAAGATGATGCTGCCACCACCTTTCACAGTGAGGATGATGTGTTCAGGGCGATGTGCAATGTTAAAGTGGATGTAAACCCAATGTCATCCTTTCTAAACTACTGCCATAGGGGTTATCTATAAGGATATACATGCCTCCTGCATGTATCTTTACCTGTCAAATGTCTCCCCTCTCTCTGTTATGAGACCCGAAAAAATGCATATTCTGTGGGTGGGTCTGTTGTCTGGAGCTCGGTGGGTGGAGTCATGATGTCAGTAGACTCCCCGCCCACATCTACACTCCCCTTGTCAATATGCATTTTCTCCTGTGTATTTCTTACACTGAACTTCTGCTATGATCTCTAACATCCAGTGAAAAGACAGGAAAGTAACCACATGACTTCAGCATGCCAAATCATGCTGAGGTGTGGAACAGCCAATCCTTGCAGTGCCGCTGAAGAAAGAAGTGGGGGTGGGAATTAAAAAATAATGCATGTCTTAGGCTAGTGCACGAGATATGTAAATCACCTGTCACTCACAGCAAGGGGGAGGATTTGACAAAGTTTTTCTCTGTTTGTCAAGATTTATCCCACTGAACAATAAAAGAGGATTGCTCTTTTAGGAGCTAGATTAACTCTTTGTGGTGGCAAGACTGGGCTCAAATGATAGGAAATCTTATACTCTACATTATGACATCACAAAAAAAAAAAAAATTGGGGTTTACATCCACTTTAAGCCGCGTACACACGATCAGATTTTCCGGCGGGAAATGTGTGATGACAGGCTTTTTTTTTCTAGTGATATCAAGAATAATATTATTATTCATTTTTTTTTTTTTTTTTTGGGCAAGTTACCACAACATTATTATCTTAAAGTTTTTAAGATCAAAGATACAGCTATGTTGGTGTCCCTTGTCAATTTTACACTGTATTTTTTTTTAAATGTAACTGCCTACTCCCAAAATGTAATTTGAAGTAAAACACATAGCCAAGTATTATTCTCCACAATGTTTTTATTGTGCATTAAAAATAGAAAACAATTAAAATTAGACATGCTATCTGCCAATAGAACTTAACCAAAAAGTGCATTCTATGCATCCAAAAATATAGAAAATATACCAAATCAAATCATTATTCAACCAAAAAAATAATGTAAAAGTAATAACTCCAAGGCCAATAATAAATAACATGTTATCTCCTCCGATTCCGCAACATGTCTGGTTGACGAACGGCCGTGAAACTAAATGAAAAGTGCGAATCAACACTCAAACTTCTACTAACATGAAATTAGCAGAAGGAGCCCAAAGGGTGGCGTTGAAGAGCTGAAAAACCATGTAGTACGTCACTACATTCGTGATTGTTGGCCAACAATTGTGTGCTGTGTGTATGCAAGACAAGTTTGGGCCAACACCCTTTGGACAAAAGTCCACCGTTTTGTTGGCCAGCAATCTGATCGTGTGTACGAGACTTTAGTTTTCCACCACACATAGCACTTTGATTTTAACCCAAAAAGTTCAATTTTGGTCTCATCTGACTAGGGGTGCAACGGATCAAAAAACTCACTGATCGTATCGTTCCTCGGATCAGAGTCACGGATCGGATCATTTTTTCGGATCAGCAAAAAAAAAAAAAAGACAAGACAAATCTTGTTACACCCACCGGAGTTTTAGATTTCACAGTTATTTTCAACACAAAACGGAGCTTATATGCTTTTAAATACAGTATTTGTAAATCCGACGGACTGTTTAGATGTAAAATTTTAAAAGCAGCAGCAAACTTGCTACAGTCCGTCGGATTTACAAATACTGTATTTAAGCATATAAGCTCCGTTTTGTGTTGAAAATAACTGAAGTCTAAAACTCCGGTAGGTGTAACAAGATGTCCGCTTGCCCCCTTCTCACTCTATCATTACTGTGCAGGAGTGTGGGGTGTAGCAAGATGGCAGCGACGAAACCTCAGTTCCTGAAGAAACAGCAGCCGCCGCCGGGTGTACAAAGATGGCCGCCGCTCCGGAGCTAGGCCTTTCCTATGGCCGAGGCAGCGGAGCACTCTGCGGATCGCGTGGTGTGCCGATCCATACAGGTTGACCTGTTCGGATCACGGATCGGTGACGATCCGTTGCACCCCTACATCTGACAAGAGCACGTTTGCTGTGTCCCTAATATGGCTTCTCGCAAACTGCAAATGGGACTTCTTATGGCTTTCTTTCAACAATGGCTTTCTTCTTGCCACTCTTCCATAAAGGCCAGATTTGTGGAGTGCACGACTAATAGTTGTGCTGTGGACAGATTCTCCCACCTGAGCTGTGGATCTCCGCAGCTCCTCCAGAGTTATCATGGGCCTCTTCACTGCTTCTCTGATTAATGCTCTCCTTGCCTGGTCTGTCAGTTTAGGTTGACGGCCATGTCTTGGTAGGTTTGCAGTTGTGCCAAACTCTTTCCAATGCTGCAGCTGTCCCCCGTTGGCTCTTATGCCCCCGTACACACGATCTGACTTTCCGACAACAAAACCGTGGATTTTTGTTCGAAGGTTGTTGGCTCAAACTTGTCTTGCGTACACACGGTCACACAAATGTTGGCCAACAATTACGAACGTGGGAACGCGCTGACGTACAACACAAACGACGAGCCGAGAAAAAGGAAGTTCAATAGCCAGTGCGGCTCCTTCTGCTTGATTCCGAGCATGCATGAACTTTTGTGCATCGGACTTGTGTACACACGATCGGACTTTCCGACAACAAAGTTTTGTTGGTGGAAAATTTGAGAACCTGCTAGCAAACATTTGTTGGCGGAAAGTCCGACAGCAAATGTTCGATGGAGCATACACACCGTTGGACTTTCCGACATAAAGCTCACATCCAACATTTCCGTCAGAAAATCCAACCATGTGTACGCGGCATAAGACTTATGCCGCGTACACACGGTCGGACTTTTCAGCTACAAAAGTCCGACAGCCTGTCCGACAGACTTTCGACGGACTTTTGGCGGACTTGCGGCGGACTTTCTAACGAACAGACTTGCCTACACACGATCACACAAAAGTCCGTCGAATTCTTACGTGATGACGTACACCGGACTAAAATAAGGAAGTTCATAGCCAGTAGCCAATAGCTGCCCTAGCGTGGGTTTTTGTCCGTCGGACTAGCATACAGACGAGTGGATTTTTCGACCGGACTCGAGTCCGTCGGAAAGATTTGAAGCATGTTTCAAATCTAAAGTACGTTGGATTTGAGGCTAAAAAAGTCAGTTGAAAGTCCGGAGAAGCCCACACACGATCGGATTACCAGCCAGCTTTAGTCCGTCAGCGTCCGTTGGACTTTTGTAGACGAAAAGTCCGACCGTGTGTACGCGGCATAAGAAATGAATGATAAGATGACGGTTGATCGCTCACGTTTCAGTCTTCACTGAGTAGAGAGCGTTAATTGCCAGTCACTGGCTTTCTGCTCTGCCCTCTAGCACTCACTAGAGCGCCAGGATGTGCAGGAGGCAGGATCGCCTGGCTCAGGCTTTCAGCGGTGCACTGAAAGGCTGAGCCATCTTCCCCTAAAGTATCTGGGTGGATCTCTCTCTGGACCGGCTCTGTGATGTTATCCGACAGTGAGCTTTAGCCCATTGTTGTCTGAATCTGGGTCACAGGAGTGTAGAAGTGCACTCACATACTGTACATGAGTACAGTATGACCAAAAAAGCTTCAGCCATACTTCTCTTTTAAGGCCCAACTCCAGGAAAGTTAAACAATTCATCTTTGCAGCATAAGGAAATGTCACTTTTACATCATTTACTGGTAATTATCTGACTACGCTCAAGTTAGGCATGTTGAAAAACAATAGGTGATTACTCATAAGATAATTTTTAAGTCAGATAATTTTGAGCCTCCTCTGTCAAATTATCAATGAGTTATGTTAGAATAAAAGGAATTTATGATCTGATCCTAGGTGTGAAGACACAGACATTAACATTGTGACCTGGCTCAGAAGGAGCCAAACCTCCAGCTACCTCATTATATTTGTACAATCCCAGTGAGGCCACTATGAGTTGCTATAAATGACAATGCAATACACACTGATTGCAGAGTGAGTTGCCATGTCACAAGAACTAAAACTGCCACTAGACACTTCAAAGCCAGCAATGAACTAGAAGCTGTTTGGACTCCTATACAGTAGGATGGGAATACATTAACTAGACAATATTTTTTTCAATTTGGTCAGGATTCAGCATTTGTCAAACAGCCAACACTTTATTTTTAATATTCCCTGAACAGATTATGTAGCACAGCCTTTCTTAATCTTGGTAGTGCACTTGGAAGTACAGTCGCTGTAAATCTGAGAGGGACATTCAAGGAAAAGAAAAAACAGCATTTTTGCTTGTACATGATTGGATGATAAAATCAGCAGAGCTGCCCCTGATTTCAGATCTTCCCCTCAGATTTACAGCGACTACACTTCCAAGTGCACTTTCAAGTGCACTTATAGTGCACTTGTAGTGCAGAGTGGATTTGCCTTTAGTAAATAAACCCCATGGTGTTATTAGCATCTTTGACATTCCCTACAGGACCAAAATTATTTTCAGTATCAATAATAAAATGAAACAAATTATAATGATAGCCAAAAAAGAAACCGAGACAGTGAAAATGTCAGTATTTTTCTCACATCATGATCAGTGAAGAAATACCTGCTTACAGTGATGGTCAGTGATGTCTCTTCCTTCCCTACTCTGGTGGTCATAATCAAGGGTCTTCTCAAACTGGTCACTACTGAAATTGTTCCTTACACTGTTAGACAATGGGGATTGGCCTTCTTAGATTGGTCGTCAGTTGAGAAAGATCCTCTTAGCCTGGTGGCCAGTTCATAACGGCCTTCTTAGATTGGCGGTTAGTTCATAAGGGCCTTCTTAGAATGGCGGTCAGTGGAGAAGGGCCTTCTTAGATTGGTGGCCAGTGGAAAGTATGCCCCCTTACAGATAACTAAAAAGATATTTGGTGTCAATGGTTACTTTTTAAAAGGGCTGAAACCGCTCAAGTACCCCCTAGTTTCTCCCTGATTGAGAAAGGCCTAATCTAGCTTTTATAAACAAAAAGATGGTGTCAGGTTCAGTCTATAGTGGTCTCACCACCTCCAGCTGATCAGGATGGCCGTTACATCACTCTCACTTCCTGTCCTGAGGTCACATCTGGTTGCTGCATAACTGTCAAGACAGGAAGTGGAAGTGATGTAGCGGCCATCACGCTCAGCTGCAGGTGGTGAGGCTATAGACTGAACCTGACGCCAACTTTATGTTATGAGCTATTCTATTATGATTTTAAATGTGAGTGATTTTCTTTTAATAAAAAAGTTGTTAATTTGAGCTATTACACCATTGGAGGTGTTTCTCTTTTTCTTCTACATGTGTTTAATAACATGAGAGCTGGATAAAGGAGTTGGAGGTTGTGTTTGAACTCCTGAGGTGGGATCTTATCATCATATGCTATTGCCAGTCATGAGAATGAATAGCAATTGGGTCCGGTGAGTGATATTCTGAAGGGAGTGGGATCAGCTCTTTCACTTTGGCAGTGAATTTATGCTTTATTGTCTTCATTGAGAAGAGACGATGCAAAATTCTTTTGGCACTTTATGGACATTTGTTTGAAGGACTTTATTTTATTCATGTTATTAATTTTCTGTTTTTTCGTTTGTTATTGGGTTAACAGTGATGATCTTTCACCTTTGTGGGTCTCAATCAACTTTTACATCCCTAAAATTAGCCTAGATTTTTTTTCTTTAATGCTATCAGTTTGTCAGTGGACTGATATGAATGGATCTAAGTACTCTATGTAACTGCTGGATAATATGTTGGAACTATATAAATTATGATCATTTCACATGTTTTCTTTAAAAACAAAGACTACCTACAATTGTTTATTCCATTTAGGGTAGTGTGCTGCATTCTGTGGGGATGTTATGTAGTTTGAACAAGAGATCTCTGTCCGCTCTCCTCAAGTGGTCTGGTTCAGGCCTTCACTTATCTCTATGAGAAATAATAAAAGGGGATGCAAACAGTGCTGTCATAGGGATACATGGACAGTAGTGGAATGCCAGGTGGCATTGTTACTCAGCCTAGTGACAGGCGTGTTTACAGTACTGGATGCCATACTCTTTAGAACTCCAAAGCTACCCAAAGAAACTCCAAACCTTTAGATCACCAAAGTGGGAGTGTCTTCTAGATGAAGGTTAGAGAGCAGGAGCATTATCAGAATTAATATACAGGTATCCCCCTGCCATTGGAGGAAAACAAATCTGCTTCTCTTTGTATGCCATCTTACAGCAAAACAGCAATGACACAGTAAACAAGTTTGGGTTCTGTACACCTTTTTTTCCCAGCGGCCTTTCACATGCAAGCTAATATAATAAATATTGTGAAGTAACATTCCCATGAATAGTCCTTCTTCACATCACAGAGCTTCTGTTTAGCATAGTCATGTAGAGTCCAATCCATGGTTTAAGAAAATGAACATAATCAGTCATTACAAAATATGGTGTGGTGCAAAGCCTAGAAAACAACACTGCACCCTAATGACAAACCAGCAAGGTGGGCAAGTCCCTGAATCGCTTGCAGTGGATTTATCAAATGCATTACAGTGCCTATAAAGTCCCGCCAGATTGTTGCATTGGATGAACGAGACTCTAATGTCCCCATGAATAAATAAGTGATGCTGTTTGGGTTGCAGCAAATCTTTACACAGAACAGCCGCTGAAGGAAGCTATGGATGGAACAGTTCATGAAAACACCCAACAATGGAGCAGAATTCAACATGTCCTTTCCTATTTTACTTCCTTATAGGCACTTTATCTGGATCTTCAGAGTCATTCATTGCTTTACGCCTCCACACTCTGCAACTGTCTCAACTGATCTATGTCGTCGTGGCTTTTTGATTTCTTTTGTCCATTTACCTTTAGTTTTTTTTTGACTGATCTGTGAATAGAAATATGCTGTATTAGAATGTGTTAAAAACAAGACGTTATAAATGATCTATTTATCTATCACTTTTTTACTTTAACGAGCATACAACATGTCCTACTATAGCTACTGGCAGTAACTGAAAAGTATTTCCCAATATAACCCATTAGAATTACATTGTTCTATAAGACAGAGGCCAGAAACTGATTGTGGGACTAGGAATGGGGTACTGACCCACAGGATGCACACCTAGGGGATGATTAATCATAAGTTATTAGTACCTAAAAAAATACAATGGCATAGGCATATCCAATCATTATCATTACTATCATTATTATTGCCTTTGTAGCAGTTTAATATGGCCGTTATGATGATCATGCATCCATCGTTCCATTATCATCATCACCTCATCATCATTCTCCTTTCCTTCACAGGTAAACTGCATAAACATCTTAAATTCTTCCCTACAGCTGTGTATGCTTAAAGTGGTTGTAAACCCTTACATATATCCAGTGAAGTGACTGGCCTCAGATGATACACAGAAATAAAAAAAAAAATACTTCTATGTAAGTTGTAAGTTGTACCTGTTCATCTGCAGCCTTTTCTTCTCTACATCCGTTCAAAGTGCTGAATTTTAAAGCTTGTCTGAGGGTTTAGAAAAAGGGGGCGGAGAGTTGAAATTACACTCTGCAGAGCTCAGTGAGGCAAGCTCTGAGAGCTGATTAGAGGGAAGGGACCCCCCACACACAGACACACACACACACCTTTACACAGCACACAGGAACAGAGCTGAGACTGTCAATCAGCTTGGAGGTCCCTCCCCTGTTACCTTTTTTCTTTTGGAAGGAAGGAAGCAGCAGAAAAAAGTGATACTTAGTGCTCTTAATTATTATTATTATTATTATACGAGATTTATATAGCGCCAACAGTTTACTCAGCGCTTTACAATGTATAAGGGGGACAACACAATTACAGTACACACTATAGAGGGATGTGCTTTGTTCATATTTCATGTCTGAGGTTAACAACCACTTTAAGAATTTTCCTCTTAGGGCTCATTTACATGGGTACAAAGAGCCGTACACCATGAAAAAGTGTGTATCTGCGCACCCACGAGAGATGTGTGTTTGTATATAGCCACCTGTACAAATCAATGACAGGCTGCAGCTGTATTTAAAACAAAAATAAAAAGTACCCCTGCTGCACCAAAAACATGTCAATGTGTGTTCCTAATGTTCAGTGTTAACTGTGCTGCTGCTGCTGAGACCTGAAAAGTGTCCCACAAATAACACTGCAAAGCAATGTAAATAATAAGTGACTTACGCTGCAATCTCCTTCGCTTGTTCTAATCAATAGAACTTATTAATTCAATAATCAAATGTCCATAGTGAATAAATCATATAATTGTAAAAAGTGCATAAAAATAAATGATCCAATGTCTTCTAATATACAATCCAACCAACAGTCCACGTGAAACACAACATGCAATTATAGTGTCCAAGTGTCATATGTCTTCACAATTTTCTGTGATGTTACCAACCACCATGTGATGTGCTCTCCATGTGATGTGCCATAATGCAACTCACCTCAATATTACAGAGGCGTAACTAGACACTGATAAACAGTGCCCCAATCATCAGTGCCATCTATCAGTGCTCATCAATGCCACCTATTAGTGCCCCTCAATGCTGCCTATCAGTGCCCATCAATTCGGCCTACACGTGTTACCTATCAGTGCTCATTAATGCAGCCTATTAGTGCCCATCAATTCTGCCTATCAGCACCACCTATCAGTGCTCATTAATGCCACCTAACAGCGTCCATCAGTGCCAACTATCAGTACTCTTCAATGCGCACTATCAGTGCCCATCAATACTGCCTAAGTTCTGCCTATCAGTGTTTCTCAGTGCCACCCATCAGTGCCCATCAATGCCACCTATCAGTGCAGCATATCAATGGGCCTACTGTATCTGTGCCCATTAGTGCCTCCTATCAGTGCCGATCAATACCTCTTATCAGTGCCCATCAATGCCTCCTATCAGTGCCTCCTATCAGTGCCCATTGGTGCCTCCTATCAGTGCCCATCAGTGCCTCCTATCAGTGCCCATAAATGCCTTCTATCAGTGCCTCCTATCAGTGCTCATCAGTGCCTGCTATCAGTGCCCATTGGTGCCTTCTATCAGTGCCCATCAGTGCCTTCTATCAATGCCAATTAGTGCCTTCTATCAGTGCTCATTAGTGCCTCCTGTCAGTGCCTTCTATCAGTGCCCATAATTTGCCTCCTATCAGTGCCCATGATTTGCCTCCTATCAGTGCCCATAATTAGCCTCCTATCAGTGCCCATCAGTGCCTTCTATCAGTGCCTTCTATCAGTATCCATTAGTGCCTTATATCAATGCTCATCAGTGCCTCCTATCAGTGCCCAAAAATGCCTCCTATCATTGCCCATCAGTGCCTTCTATCAGTGCCTATTAGTGCCGTCTATCAGTGCCCATTAGTGCCTTCTATCAGTGCTCATCAGTGAATCCTATCAGTGCCCATCTGTGCTGTCTGCCTTCTTAGGACAGCATGACTCTGAGCGGAGAGCGTGTCTCTCATGGAACTGCAACACAGAGACACCGGCTTTGACAGTTCTATTTCCCTCTCCGTCTGTCCTCTCTCGCACGGGATGACAGAGGACACAGCAGATCTGCTCCCCCTTCTCCCTCCACCTCTCTTCTCTGTGTGCTCCACGGGAAATGTGAGCTCCTTAGCTTCACACTTGACGGCCCGCGGAGCACACAGAAGAGAGGAGGGGGGAGAAGGGGGAGCAGATCTGCTGTGACCTCTGTCATCCCGTGCGAGAGAGGACGGACGGAGAGGGAAATTGAACTGTCAATGTCGGTGTCTCTGTGCTGCAGTTCCAAGAGAGACACGCTCAGAGCCCTGTGAATAGCAACCCCGCTGGGGCCCCCCCACATTGATGCCAGGGCCCTGTCGCAAGTGCGACTGTTGGGACTGGTAATTCTGCCACTGATTATGACCCACTATCAATTTGGTCAAAATGGGCTTGTCCGGTTGAGCGTACAGTGGTTTAGTTAGGAATATAGATATAGACTCTATGTGTTTTTTTTTTTTTTTTTTTTTTTTTATGTAGTTGTTGATCGAGCCTGGGTATGCCCAGTAGGCTCTGTTTTGTTCGGTACTTACATTGAAAACCTAATAAAAATAATTTACAAAAAAAAAAAATGGGCTTGTCCCTTTAAGGGTAACAACTCCAATATGCCAGGTGAGCGTGCTGGAGTTGGTGTTGGCAGCATGATGGGAAGTTGAGAGCAGCACTTTGGACTGTTGGTAGGATTGTATATATATTGTATATTAGAAGACATTTAATTATTTATTTTTATGGACTTTAATTTATATGATTTATTCACTATGGACATTTGATTGTTGAATTAATACGTTTTATCGATTAGAATAAGCGGAGGGGATTGTAGCCCTGAGTCACTTATTATTTATATTGGGCTGTGGCTGTAGGCTGATAACCACATATATGATCATTTACCTGCGCAGGGGGATAGATGTGTGCCCCTGGATAAAGACAGTTTGGGTCCAGGGCTGCCATGGACATTTACCCAAGTAAACGCTTGGATGTGTAGTTATCAGTGTACAGCTGCAGCATTCATTTGTACAGGCAGCTTTTGGATTTCTGCTTTGCTCTATTTCATAGGAGCAATGGTTTCCATACACTGCATTGATGATGGCCAACTAGCCTGAAAAAGCTGTATGCAGTTTGGAATAAGTGGCTCTATAATATGTGTACCTGTAATGTACACCTGCAGTTCTGGATATGAAGTTGACCACAAAGGGGCATATAGGAATTATTTACATGGCCCTGCCCACTATCCAAAGTTTAAGACCTTTCTTTAAAATAACAAACATGTTATACTTACCTGCTCCCCCCCCCCCCCCAGTCCTGCATGGCAGCGATCTCCCGTTCTGAGCCCCGGTATAGCCGCCTCACGGCTCCGGTGCGTAGAAATCCTCTCAGCTTTCTCTCTTCTTCTTCCCCGCTGAGAGGATGGGCTACTCGGGTTCTGATTGGTCGCCGCCGACCATTTAGAGGGTTTGGGGGGGGAAGGAGGGGGTCCTGTGTAAGTTCACCTTATGCCGCGTACACACGGGCGGACTTTTCGACAGACTAGGTCCGGCGGACTTTTCGAGGGACTTTCGAATGAACGGACTTGCCTACACACGATCAACCAAAGTCCGATGGATTCGTACGTGATGACGTACGACCGGACTAAAATAAGGAAGTTCGTAGCCAGTAGCCAATAGCTGCCCTAGCGTCGGTTTTTATCCGTCAGACTAGCATACAGACGAACTGACTTTTCGACCGGACTCGAGTCGGTCGGAAAGATTTGAAACATGTTTTATTTCTAGGTCTGTCGGACTTTTGGGGAAAAAAAAGTCTGCTGGAGCCCACACATGGTCGAATTGTCCGACAGAGTCCGGTCCGCCGGACCTAGTCCGTCGAAAAGTCCACTCGTGTGTACGCGGCATTATAGATTTTTCTATAAAGGTGAACTTACCCTTTAACAATAAACCCCTTATTTTTTGATGGAAGGGAGGCTTTTCTTGTTTCTTGACCTCATCATAACATGTCTGGTTGTTCCAATGTGGTTCAGAAACATTATGGACCTCTGTTATACTTACGTCACTTCTTCAAATTTCTTGTCCCTGTAGAAGTTACTCCTTTTAATCACATAAAGTAAGACCAAGTCACAGAAGAAGGCCCCCTGAAAAAGTAATGGAACACATAATATACTTCCAGACATAACAAGAGTCGATGGAGGAAAAAAATAATCAAAAACCTGAAGTTACCACTCAGAAATTAATCACAGCAGACCTATTAAGCAACTTCAAAGGGAACTTGTTGGTCCAATGAATTGCCATTAATTGAAACCTAACAAGTAGCTGACAACATAAGCTGTCAATGGGTAGTTTAGCTCTACACCTCTGTTTCCCTAGAGCCATTTGCATCCCTGCTAACTGTGCTATGTGCATACTGACATTCTCAAAGTCACTATTTGAATAATCTTCCCATTAGTGCCTCCTTCATAGCCACCAGATACTGCCCTGAGCTACTATCTTCTGGCGCTGTGGGAATTATTAGCCACCGCTGCTAGTCTGAAAAGTTCTGCCACTCACCTGCCCCCTGGTAATGGGCGGTGGGGATCCTGTATTTCAACTGTTCCTCCTGCATTTACAGAATGCAATGCATTATGGGAGAATAGTATTATAAATTTTATGAATAGCGAAGAGGGCAAAAGGGGGCAGGTGAATGGTGCAAGTTTTCAGAAGATCAACAGCAGCTTTTACCCCATACAGTGCCAGGAGATAGCCACTCAGGGCAGTACCATCCAGGTCGCGGCTTCGGCGGCTTCCCCCCTGCATCTCCTCCTGAGTCCCAGCCAATCAGGTTTTAGGAATCCCGGCCAATCGGGTCTTAGGACTCCCGGCCAATCTGGTCTTAGGACTCCCGGCCAATCTGGTCTTAGGACTCCCGGCCAATCGGGTCTCAGAACTCGCTTCCTGATTAGACAGGAGGAGAAGCAGGAAGACATTAGCAAATATTAATTTTCTAATGTCACACAAGTGGGTTTTGGGTGCAGTCCTCTGCGCCCTGATCCCACCCTTTTTGAACCCAATTGGAGTCTCAGGCACTAATTTAAATTCATTGAAATCCAATGTGTCCCGCGTCCTGCATGGAGATTAGGGGCCAGGCGCATGGATTATGGGGGCGGCGCCCCTGCGCCCCTTATGAGCAGCCACCACTGCACACCATTATATATAACTTATAAGTTTGGCGTTGTATCCCAAAAAAAGGCTAATTTAGATCAGTCAGTAGGTGAGTCTGTAGGGGACAGAGCCAAAGATAAGGTGAGTTTTACAGCTGAAGCTGTTTTTTTTTTTTACTGTGTACCCATACCGGAGAGGGATTTTTGTTCTATTATTTTTGCCTAAGATGGAGTTGGGATTTGATCTCTGTAGACTAGGTGATAGCTATGGTGAGGAGATCACTGTCTATGGGACTGTGAGGTCAAATGGCCTGGCAATGGCTGTCTCTGCCACTACTCTGTACATTACTTTCTGTATATTGTAAAGTAGCATTTCCTTTTCCCTGACATCTGTTTTATTCCTTCTGTTATTTGTTGTTTAAAGGATGACCACACATTTATACTAAAGACATCCATTTCACCCCCATTGTATTCAAGAATAATAAATATAAATATGGACCTACGATAGAGACTTCTCCATTTCACACAGCCATGGCCTGCCCTAAGTTGGACAAGTGACCAAGTCTAGGGCCCTCTGCGGTAATGTGCATCACATAGGGGTGACCATAGTAATGGCTGTAACTATTTTCCTGCACCAGAGGGGAGATGGTCACACCAATTACTCTGTATACTCAGAG
Organism: Lithobates septentrionalis; assembly: GCA_037952835.1. NCBI lineage: Eukaryota > Metazoa > Chordata > Amphibia > Anura > Ranidae > Lithobates > Lithobates septentrionalis. Next base: position 2,467,857 of record JBBDGP010002219.1, read on the forward strand.
GAACCATTTAAATTATGTTTATTACAAATTCTCCTTAGATTTACCAGCCTTTATAAGTATGTCTGATTTACCATAAATCAGGTGGAATATTTAGGAAGACTCTCATACTACATAGTTATTGGTTGATCTAAAAGAACCCGTACAAGGATTGTATAATCAAATTGTAAAATGTGTTGCCAATTTAATAAAAATTTGTCAGACTAATGCCGCATACACACGATCGGAATTTCCGACAACAAATGTTCAATGTGAGCTTGTCGGAAATTCCGACCGTGTGTAGGCTCCATCGGACATTTGCTGTCGGAATTTCCGACAACAGATGTTTGAGAGCTGGATCTCAAATTTTCCGATAACAAAATCCGTTGTTGGAAATTCCGATTGTGTGTAGACAATTCCGATGCACAAAATTCCACGCATGCTCGGAATCAAGCAGAAGAGCCGCACTGGCTATTGAACTTCATTTTTCTCGGCTCGTCGTAAGTGTTGAACGTCACCGCGTTCTTGACGTTCGGAATTTCCGACAACATTTGTGTGACCGTGACAAGTTTGAGCCAACATCCGTCGGGAAAAATTCACGGTTAGGTTGTTGGATATTCCGATTGTCTGTACGTGGCATAAGAGATTGTGAGGTGTACGGCCAATCTGCTTGGATCCAAAAAAAACAACTCATCCAATCACTGTTTAATGAAACTTTGTTGAAAAGTTAAAAATCTGCTGGATTTTGTGAGCCAAACACTTTTAGATTTCTACAATACTGCCTACATTTAGTAGATTGTACAGTTGTATTGGAGCTAATTTTAAACATTTCAGATCTGCTTACCACACCCATTAGAGCCAGGCCTGAGCCTATATTGATGATTGTTGGGATGATATTGAACTTTCCAGCCTGTAAAAATAAACAGAAAATGCACATTTTTGGTGCACATTTTATATTGTGTTTTCCAACACAGAGAAATGAATATATTTGGCTAATGATAAGCAGAAGTATGCACATAGAGAACTGACCATACCTGGTAAGATTGGGGTCGCCTGATTCAGGCCCAGACAGGTGTATGACTGGGTAAAATAAAAATAAAAACAGAGGCAATAGAGCTCTAGAATACATACAAATTTCCCAAAGTTTTATCCCTTTAAAAATGCTGCAATTACAGAAAAATAACTTGATCTGTGTGTAGGCAGGTGCAGACTATTTTCTTCACTGTAGGTGGTGCTCATCTGCAGCAGCATTGCAGTTGGAGGGGAAGTCAAGAGGAAAATGGTTCCTCTATGGTATCCTGGGTCACTGGGAAAGCTATCTGATTGGATGCTGCTGCCCCATGTGACTCTGGCAGCCATCTTGGGTCAGGCGTTTTTCACATGTGGGATGTGTAGGGACAGGTCAACCATCTGGTAATAACAGTGACTAGCAGTAGGAGGAGGTTCCAGAGGAGTAGGGAGAGGATAGGGACATGCCATCCTTCCTGGAGATCTTCCCCATTTGGGCACAGACCGTCCAGGCCGCATTCCACCCCTCAAGACAGACTCTGTTGACACATCTGAGACCTGCTTTGCTTTACACTGCTGTTACATTCCGAGAGTGTTTCTGGTTGGGCACTTTCCCACCGGGCTTGTTGTGAGTTATTTGGGAAGTTGCACCTATGTATGAACAGGTGAATAATATCATTATATCTACTATTTAGAATATTGGTACCTTTCCATTCACCATGATGTCAAAACGAATGCCGTATGCTTTTATCAATGTTCTGTAGTCCGTCTCATTCACATCACGATAATACTTGGCATATCTTAAAAGAAATATGTTATTAAAAACACATAATGGGCAGCCACCTAGAAGTCAGATTCTGCAAACATTTCTGATATGAAAATGTAGCAATTTAAAGTTAGTATAGCAGGACTAAGGTCTAACAATAGTTGTAATTAAAGTACACTTACAGTATCTCACAAAAGTGAGTACACCCCTCACATTTTTGTAGATATTTTATTATAACTTTTCATGTGACAACACTGAAGAAATTACACTTTGCTATAACGTAAAGTAGTGAGTGTACAGCTTGTATAACAGTGTAAATTTGCTGTCCCCTCAAAATAACTCAACACACAGCCATTAATGCCTTAACTGCTGGCAACAAAAGCGAGTACACCCCTATGTGAAAATGTCCAAATTTGGCCCAATTAGCCATTTTCCCTTCCCGGTGTCATGTGACTCATCAGTGTTACAAGGTCTCAGGTGTGAATGGGGATCAGGTGTGTTAAATTTGGTGTTATCGCTCTCACTCATACTGGTCACCGGAAGTTCAACATGGCACCTCATGGCAAAGAACGCTCTGAGGATCTGAAAAAAAGAATTGTTGCTTTAGATAAAGATGGCCTAGGCTATAAGAAGATTGCCAAGACCCTGAAACTGAGCTGCAGCATGGTGGCCAAGCCCATACAGCGGTTTAACAGGACAGGTTCCACTCAGAACAGGCCTTGCCATGGTCGACCAAAGAAATTGAGTGCACATGCTCAGCGTCATATCCAGGGGTTGTCTTTGAGAAATAGATGTATGAGTGCTGCCAGCATTGCTGCAGAGGTTGAAGGGGTGGGGGGGGGAGTCAGCCTGTCAGTGCTCAGACCATACGCCGCACACTGCATCAAATCGGTCTGCATGGGTGTTGTCCCAGAAGGAAGCCTCTTCTAAAGATGATGCACAAGAAAGCCCGCAAACAGTTTGCTTAAGACATGCAGACTAAGGACATGGATTACTGGAACCATGTCCTGTGGTCTGATGAGACCAAGATAAACTTATTTGGTTCAGATGGTGTTAAGCGTGTGTGGCGGCAACCAGGTGAGGAGTACAAAGACAAGCGTGTCTTGCCTACAGTCAAGCATGGTGGTGGGAGTGTCATGGTCTGGGGCTGCATGAGTACTGCCGGAACTGGGGAGCTACAGTTCATTGAGGGAACCATTAATCCAACATGTGCTGTGATATACTGAAGCAGAGCATGATCCCCTCCCTTTGGAGACTGGGCCACAGGGCAGTATTCCAACATGATAACAACCCCAAACACACCTCCAAGATGACCACTGCCTTGCTAAAGAAGCTGAGGGTAAAGGTGATGAACTGGCCAAGCATGTCTCTAGACCTAAACCCTATTGAGCATCTGTGGGGCATCGTCAAATGGAAGGTGGAGTAGCACAAGGTCTCTAACATCCACCAGCTCCATGATGTCAGCATGGAGGAGTGGAAGAGGACTCCAGTAGCAACCTGTGAAGCTCTGGTGAACTCCATGCCCAAGAGGGTTAAGGCAGTGCTGGAAAATAATGGTGGCCACACAAAATATTGACAGTTTGGGCCCAATTTGGACACTGCTGTGTACACTCACTACTTTACGTACATTGTAGCAATGGTGTAATTTCTTCAGTGTTGTCACATGAAAAGATATAATAAAATATTTACAAAAATGTGAGGGGCGTAATCACTTCTGTGAGATACTGTATCTATTGTGTTTAAGTGAAGTGCAGCTATTCTTAAATAAAAGTTCATATAAAAGTGTTATTAACAATGAATGTGGATTTAACTAGCATAATAAGAAACTTTTCTGTTTGTTAAAAAGCAGTTATAGGTATATATTTTAATGTATGTTTTATGATGATAAAACGACCACGTTTCCAAAAAATGTTTTACTCAATTGTGCTGATTCTTCCTTTGTCTAAACCTGCGCCGTTTAAAAAATTTTCACATTGGCTCAGGCTGATTGATTATGATAATAAACTCTGCATTCACAGAAGACTATGCGGCTGATTTACTGAAACTGGAGAGCAGCTCTGGTGCAGCTCAATTAGCTTCCAGTTTTTTTTTTGTCAAAGCTTAATTGAAAAAACTGAAGTTAAAAGTTGATTGGCTACCATGCACAGATACACCAGACTTTGCACTCTCCAGTTTTAGTAAATCAACCTCACTGCCTCTTATTCCTACATAGTTACATAGTAGGTAAGGTTGAAAAAAGACAATAGTCCATCCAGTTTAACCTGTGTAGGTGTATGTGTTAAAGCAAGGAAAGAAAGAAAAAGGCGTGTGGCCTAGTGCATTATCCTTGGTAATAAGAGGAAAAATCCTCAAAACGCATCAGCCAATTACTCCACCTTACTATCCCATGAGATATGGGTACTGTTTTATGACCTTTTAGAGGAATGATGTGATGTTATTCCAGATACCAAATGTGAGTACGTCACTTATGCTTTTTAATAAAACTTTTTACCAAGGATAATGCACTAGGCCACACGCCTTTTTCTTTCTTTCCTTGCTTTAGTACTTTGGACTCCCCCTAGTTGGCTAAGGCAGTGGGGTGTATAGAATCCATCCATTAGTACCATAACGGAAGTACAACATTTTTACTTAGGCCCTCCGCACAGCACAGGAGAGATTTTTCTGTTGCTGTAGGTGTATGTGTGTCAGTGATTATAATTATTTCCCTTATCCCTGTAAGTTGTGTTCTTTAAGATGCATGTGCAAGAGTCTTTTAAAAATATCAATACTCCCCGCTGATACCACTAATTGTGGAAGAGAGTTCTGCATCCTTATCCCCGACAGTGCAAAAAACCCCTGCGCAGCTTAAGGTTAAACCACTTCTCCTCCAATCTCATTTTGTGGCCCTGTGTCCTCTTACACCCCCTGAGACTAAATAGTTTTTCCTACACTAGGATCACCATTGAGTTACTTGTAAATCGCTATCATGTAACCTCTCAAGCGTCTCTTTTCCAGCGAGAATAAACTCTTTGCTTGTAGTCTTTCCTCGTAATTGAGGTCCTCCAGTCCCCTTATTAATTTTGTTGCCCTTCTTTGGACTTTCTCCAGTTCCAGCACATCCCTTCTGAGGACCGGTGACCAGAACTGGATGGAATACTCCAGATGTGGCCTAACCAGAGTTTTATAAAGTGGCAGGATTATAGTTTTATCTCTGGAGTATATCCCCTTTTATATGCATGCTAATAATCTGCCGGTTTTGGTAGCTACAGCTTGACATTGCATGCTATTGCTCAGTCTGTCTTCTACTAGGACCCCCAGATCTTTCTCCATCCTTAATTTCCCCAGAGGTTCACCCCCTAGTGAGTAGTTTGCATTTGTGTTTTTAGAACATGAATGCAAACTACTCACTAGGGCGGAGAACCCCTACTAACTAGGAGGAGATCCTCCTCCTCCTACAAAATTACTGATGTTATGCTGCACCACTCTATTTCGGCCAGCAGAGGGAGAGCTAAAGCCAAGCAAACCTGTAGACTTTTAAGCAGAGAGCTAAGAATCCTGGGAACTGTAGTTTGAGATGGCAGCCATATAATGGGACAAATAGACTCCTTACAATACAGAAGCAATATGCAGTAGGAGGAGTGGAGAGATGATTTTTTATTAAACTGCATGGGAAAGTTCTTCCTCTTAGCACCAAGGGAGTGAGCGAAAGAACACCTTTGTCTGGATATTCACCTGCCAGCAGGAGACCATACCAGTGGAGATCGGAGCCTGAGACTAGAAGTGAGGATACCCAGTGGGCAGTGCAGCACTGCCAACATCACAGCACCTGCACTGCTGCTGCAGGTAGACTGGAGTATCCATTCACCATATGCTTCCCAGTACTAATAAGAGAAGGCTTTCGGGGAGAGCCCGAGGGGGCCCCCCTTCCACACGAGAGGTTACTGCAGCATCCTGGGGACTGGTGAGATGGCTATTTGCCCTTTTCTAATACTGCTAGCAGGCATTAAGCCACTGAGAACAGGACACCAAGTGTACTCAATCCATAATGCATCCATACTATACTCTAAAGCACACTTATTCCAAACCTTGACTGCACCTATACAACCTCATACCAAACTTTTACCCCACCTGAACCATATCTACATTGCACACATGCTGAGACTATACAATACCTATACTATACTGGAACTTTGATTAATTGCATCAACGTTCTTAAAGAGCCCCAACGATAGCTGGCAGCAGAACATTTCAAATTACTAAATATATCAATTCTACAGGCCCCCTCCACTGCCCCCTCCACTACCATCTTTTTTCTTTTGGACAGTGGATACCCAGTCAATCTAGGACTAGCATCACCACCATAAATGCGCTCTGGGGGTATAGTTTCAGCCCTCGGTAGATTAAACTTTACTACTGCTCCACTTGAGGTGGCCTTGCTTAATTATGTTAATCTGGATGGCAAATTTCATCTTATGCCTAGTCCTTACTGTTAATCACTTTGTATGATAAATTGTGTTAATCCATGTTATGCTTGCCTAATTACCAACCATATTGGGTGACAATATATTAAGTTTGCCTTTACTACCTGGTTTGGTGCCTGTTTTCTTTGATATAGCACCAATATTGCACTAAGTATTATTTTGAGTGAACTCCTGTGTTATTGTATGTTTTTTACAATCATCCTGATGTATCAGAGGGGATGAGGTTTTTGAGAAGGTTGAGGCAAAGAACAGAGGACACATCCTATCCAGTGGCTCCTATGGGGGTAGTGCTACACTGGATTTCTGGATATCATTAGTAGCACACTGATTTCATTGATTATCAATATCACTTTGATTTGACCCTTTTACTGGATGAGATATACGGCGTCAGTAAATCTAATACAACCTAATAAAACAATGCTAGACAATTTTATATGTCAATTGTTCAGTTGCTAAAGTGATACACTGAGGCAATCCAAATGCCCCACATACCTAAAATGAAAGCATACAATGTATTTATCCTCACATCAAATGTAGATACAGCTAGGTTCACACTAGTGCAGCTGCGACATGACCCAATTTTCAGTGCTATTTTGTGGTGCCACACTACATGTTTTCGATGCTACATGCGTTTTTTGGAAGAGGAGGGAGACTAGGGGGTTTTCTGCAGCTCAGTGATGCTGGTCGTTAAGGAATCGGCACCCGGTAGCATCCCTGCTGTCAGCCGGGGATAAAAAAAGGAGCCTGTCATAAAAATAAAAAAAAAGATTGGCGGTCCCCCCAAAAATACATACCAGGCTCTTTGGGTTTGGTATGGAGTTTAAGGCGGACCCTATGCCAAAAAAATATATAGCATGCGGCCCCCCCTCCAAAAAAAGAAAAAATCAATTCCAGAGCCAGAGAGCCTGGTATGGATTGTGGGAAATCCCCACGCCATTTTTTTTAAATGATTGGCTCTTATGTTTACACAAGCATACCCCTCCATGTTGAAGGCATGTGGCTCGGTATGGTGCAGAAGGTAAAGTAAGCTCATCCCTTTCCCTTTCCTGGCCTGCCAGGCTGTGTGCTCGCAAAAGGGTCTGGTATGAATTTTGGGGGGGGGATCTTGCGACAATTTTTCGGGGGTTCTGATGTGGGGTCCCCCTTAAAATCCATTCCAGACTGGAAGGGCCTGGTATGGAGTGTGGGGGGAACCCCCACATCGTCTTTTATTTTTATTGAGGGCTCATCTAGTTACTTCCTGCTGTCAGTCAGGAATCCCCAGCTGACAGCAGGGATGGGTCACTGGTTGTTAGGATGACGGAGGGAGCTATTTCCTTACTAACCTACACAAATCCTGCAAAGACGCATGGACATTTATTTGATTTGGTGTTTTTGGTGAACTTATGTTGAAGTCAATTGGGCCCAAATCATGCAGCAACCACAATAAAGTAGCACTCACACTTTTTGCTGAACTGCATTGATGTGAAAGGGCAACATGGAGAATAATGTGATTTCCATTGTACTGGGGGTCTATGTGACACAAGTTGCATCTGAAGTCGCACTAGTGTGAATCAGGTCTAAAAGTGTAGTAATTTGTATATAGTAATACCTGAAATTGTAGCCAGAGGAGACAGATTTCTCTGAGAATTTATTATCCAGCCGCGTGAAAGAGTAGCGTGGGTGACATTCAGAAGCATCCTTGTCCAGGTTACAATCCCATTCTATCTGAATTCCAATAACACCACCCTGACACAAGATATTTACAATGTTATCAGTTTTCTAACAACTTGTGCATATAGATTCTACAATACAATTACAATAATTTGGAGATAAAATAAGACAATCAATAAAAGAAATGTCATGAAAAGAAAATGTTAGCGTCTTAGCACAAAGATGAAGTACGTTTCCTACACTGACTGCAAGAGGGGAAAGAAATCTTTTGGCTAATGGCACTCACTGTACAGATTAAAGGGGGTTGTAAACCCTCTTTTTTAAAAAAATAACAAACATGTGATACTTACCTCCACTGTGCAGTTCGTTTTGCACAGAGTGGCCCCAATCCACCTCTTCTGGAGTACCCTAGCGGCGCTATCAGCTCCTCCCCGCATTGGGAAACCACCTAATAGAAGCGCTCTCCTTGGGGGTTACCATGCGGGCGCACTCCCGAGTTCGGCTTTTGTGTCCATAGACACAGAATGCCGGACTTGGCCCCACCCCCGCCTCATTGGATTTGATTGACAGCAGCGGGAGCCAAAGGCTGCGCTGCTATAAATCTATCCTATCAAGACCAGAGACACCGGTCAGAGAGGATGAGCGCGTCTCCGGTGGTGGAACGAACGGGCTCAGGTGAGTAAAACAGCGGGGCTGGTCAGTGACAGAAGTTTTTTCACCTTAATGCATAAGATGCATTAAGGTGAAAAAAAACACGAAGGTTTATAACTCTTTTAAATCTGTAATTTATACAGCATTTATTTATTTATTACAGCTAATTACATAGTGGCAACAAATTATGCAGTGCTTTTACATACTGTAAATTCACAGTCTCTGCCCTGAAATAGCGTACAATCTAATGTCTCATTCTCACACACATATACAAACACATTATACATTCACAAACCAGGGTCAATTTAGACAAGAGCCAATTAACCTGCCAGCATGTCTTTGGACTTTAACCTCTTGGTGCCGGCCGCATGCATATATGCAGCCACTCAGCAGGTGGGCCTTAACCTCCCTGGCGGTATGATTCTTTCTGATTTTAGGTGCTGAAAGCGGTACAATTATTTTGCATGGAAATTTGGCGTTTTATATTGTAGGTCTGTAATTATTAACAATAACACACTTAAATCTGTCCAAACAAGAGTCTAGTAGATATCCCAGGTATGATAAAGTTTGAAACACAAAAACATAAATTATAATATAATAAAAAAATAATAATAATTAAAAAAAATAAAAATAAATAGTAATAAAATAAATTTCCACACGATTCACTATCGCTCAATTCTGCATGTGTTCTAATTTATTATCGCTGTTTTCTAGCTGGTCTAAAGCCATTTTTGACGTAAAAGGACACTTTTTGGTTGCTATGGACAATCTCCAGTTTCCAGGCAGAAAGAACAGTATATGCAATATAAAACTGCATGCAGGGCATGGGCCAGAGCACTGGGGACAAATGGGATGTGAAATCATTTCATACAGTACTGTAATCTGTAAGATTACAGTACTGTATGTGTTATGCTTTTTAAATTTTTTTGAATTTGCCGCCAGGCTCCGCCCCCGTGCGTCGCGACGCTCGCAGGGAACGGAGCCTGGCACAGAGAGGCTTCGGGCAGAGGACGGAGCCCACGGACACTGCGGGGGACATCGCAGGATCCCGGGGACAAGGTAAGTAAGGAGGCACCAGGATCCTGCGATGCAATCCCGAGTGTGGCTCGGGGTTACCGCTAATGGTGCTGAATCTTAACCCCGAGCCACACTCGGGAAAACCGCCAGGGAGGCTACCACAGAGCGGCCTATATGCGGCCCTGTTAAAACAACTTACTGTTCTGAGAACACGCTCCCTGCATGGTAGCCAGAGGGGATTGGTAAGCTCCCGATGCATACTTGCAATTGGGAGCTTTCCAATCATGTGACCACTGTGACAGCCAATCACAGCAGTCACATGACCTGAATGCCCACCTCCTGCTGTTTAGAACTCTTAAAGGGCCGGCAGGCGATCGTCGGAAAAGGGTTAAAAGGAAACTGGAGTACCCGGAGGAATCCCACACAAGCACAGGGAAAACATACAAACTCTATGTACAATATTTGTATTTATTTTTCTCTACCCTATAATGTTCAGCTGATACATTGATATGCACCTGTACCTTGGAGTTTGTAAGAGAACCTTGAACGAACTACATTCTGGAAATTGCAAATAGTACATATATTTTTAAAGTGTTCCCAGCAATATTAGAGCTTCAAGTGTAGGTAAACCCTAGCAATGATCGTCTCTTATTTACTACCCTTTGTAGTGGGTGCTTTTTCTTAAATGTGTTCAATACGTGTAAAAAATAGTTGTTGATTCTGAAATCTAGTGCGCTTGTAAGTTCCTGTGCTGTCTGTCACTGCTGCACTTATATGAGTTAACATTATTCACAGTTTAGTTCTGTTGACTAGAGAACACCTGCCCCCTATGTTATAGAAATGAGGAAAGAGGGAGGTGTTATGTAGTTATGACCTTCCTTTATGCCATAAGATGTCAACACTGCTCATTCCACAGATATAGTACAGTGGGGGGTTATTTACTAAAACTGGAGATTGCAAAATCTGGAGCAGCTGTGCATGGTAGCCAATCAGCTTCTAACTTGAGCTTGTTCGATCAAGCTTTGACAAAAAAAAAACCTGGAAGCTGATTGGTTTCTATGCAGACCCGCACCAGATTTTGTACTCTCCTGTTTTAGTAAATCAACCCCAATGAGTCAGTGTTGTCACCCCAGGACAGGAAATTACCGTATGTTACTGGCAGGCACACCAGGTGAAAATAAAGGAAAAAGTCTGAAAAGTGATAACTAATGCAGTCACCACATCTGGTAAGTTAGGAGGACTGGAAAGCTACAATAAATACAATTTTTATTCTTGATTTTATTGAAAAAGTATAAACAAGAAGGTTATAGTGAGGAGGGACTGAAGGAACCAAGGAGCTGAACCAAGGAAGCCCTCTTATGGTAGCACCTTCTCACCATTTCCTTCTGGGTTATACTTTTTTGTTGGTTCCCAAACTTTACTCTGTTGAAGCCATGGTTTGCATGCACTTCACTGGTGATTGCCAACAAACCTTCCTTGTTTTAAGTTTGTCTGGCAGAATATTAAATATATAGAAAAATAAAATAATAAAAAATTCACCTTTAGGCCCCTTTCAGACGGAGTGGAATCTGTTCAAGCGGATCCGCCTGCTCAGCGGGGGGGGATCACTCCTTTGATGACAGGTCCGTGTTTGCTCCGCTATGCAGAGCGGACATGGACACAGCCCTCTGTTCTCCTTTGGAGCTGTCAGATGGGAACAGTCTGCCAGTCTGTTTCCATCCGATTGTCATATGATCCACCAGAGGGATGGGGAACGGATCCCCAGGCTTCTTTTTTAGCAGACCGGATCGGATGCCGGTGGGTGACAACGGACACATGTCCGTTGACATCAACCGCCCCATAGAGAACAATGGGCAGTCCGTTTTTCACATGGACCCAATCAGTCCATTGGTGTGAAAGGGGCCTAATGTGATGCTGTATGGCGGTGCAATTACAGACTTTTTTAATGTAAACAATGCAATATTTACACTACCATAACAACTCTGATAGTACAGGGAGGTAGCGATAAGTAGGTTTATTTAAAAAGTTGTTGGGTATCCATGGATATATTTGAAAAGCTAGTTGTTAAGTACAATTATTCATTCATTCTATTTGTGAAATAAAACTGTAAGTATGAAAACGTCTGATCCATTTTTCTATTTATAGGATTACATCTGATTTACCTCCAGTGCTATATCCTGAAAGTCACTTCCAGACCAAGAGACAATTTTCCCTAGGTGGAAGATGGGGCAATAATGATCATCTTTACCGTGTCGACATGTCTTCAGGAAGGAGCCATCCTTTGTATCACGAACATTCGTTCTGTGAAATATAACAATTCCAATACATCACATCACTGTATTTCACTAGGAATATTACTTTATTTTTCCTGAAATATGAACTACATAGAGAAACAAAATAATAAAACTCCACCTTTTGACTAATGGGATGCTGTATGGCAGTACAGTAAAATTGTCATGTTTATTAATAGTATTTATTTTCTCACAAGTTCCATTAAGTTGGTAAATGCATATGAATTATTAAAAGTCTTCTCCAGGTAGAAAATAAACACTTATTTTCAAGCAATTACAATGATGGCTTTCTACTGGAAATGTTTTTTTTTTTTTGTATAGCTAATCTTTGCTTCTGTCAGTGTCCTCAAAAAACCTGCTTCAAAAGGAAACCTGCCATGAGAGAAGTATACAGTGCATAGGACTTGATTTACTAAAATGAAAAGAGCAGGGAGAAATCGGCATGAAGGTAAATGGTGTGTTTGCAATGGAGGCTCACATGAGCTTTATTATACACGCACCCAGCAGTCATGATTTCCATCATGTTACACATGCATTGTTGTTTGCTTGCCTTTAAATACTGTGCATCCGGAAAGTATTCACAGCGCTTCACCTTTTACACATTTGGTTATGTTACGGCCTTATTCCAAATTGGATTAAATTCATTGTTTTCCTAAAAATTCTTCAAACAATACCCCATAATGCCAACATGAAAGAAGTTTGTTTGAAATCTTTGCAAATTCATAAAAAAAAAAAATCGTAAAAATCCCATGTACATAAGTATACACAGCCTTTGCCATGACACTCAAAATTGTGCTCAGGTGCATTCTGTTTCCACTGACCATCCTTTAAATGTTTCTATAACTTGATTGGAGTCCATCTGCAGTAAACTCAGCTGATTGGACATGATTTGGAAAGGCATGCACCTCTCTATATGAGGTCCCACAGTTAACAGTGCATGGCAGAGGACAAACCAAGCCATGAAGTCCAAGGAATTGTCTGTAGACCTCCAAGACAGGATTGTATTGAGGCAGAGATCTGGGGAAGGGTACAGAAAATGTTTTGCAGCATTGAAGGTCCCAATGAGCACAGTGGCCTCCATCATCTGTAAATGGAAGAAGATTGGAACCACCAGGACTCATCCTAGAGCGGGCCGCCAGGCCAAACTGAGCGATCGAGGGAGAAGGGTCTTAGTCAGAGAGGTGACCAAGTCAGTCTGACAGAGCTCCAGCGTTTCTCTGTGGAGAGAGGAGAACCTTCCAGAAGTACAACCATCTCTGCAGCACACCACCAATCAGGCCTGTATGGTAGAGTAGCCAGACGGAAGCCACTTCTCAGTAAAAGGGGTGGGGCCTCCAGATGACATCACCCAGTTACCCCGCCCCATGCCAATATAAGTAGTGGTTCACCGCGCACCTAGCATTAGAGCGGGAGAGAGCATCGAGTCCACATCGGAGGAGGAACAGAGGGAGAAGGCAGTGCAGAGAGGAGACCCGGCAGAGGCAGAAGACAGTGGATAGAGGGAGCAGAACCAGAGAGGGCTAGAAGACATCAGTGGCGAAGAACCAGAGAGGGGAGAAGAACTGACAGAGGCAGAAGACATCGGCAGAGGAGGGAGAAGGAATCGGAAGAGACGCCGGAGCTGCCTTAATAAATTACTTTAAAAACCTGTGTACTGCGTTTTATTTTTGACACTTTTTTTTAGCTGAATGGGTAGGAATACAATGTACCCCATACTCATTCACATAAGGGGGGGCGGGATCTGGGGCCCCCTTGTTAAAATGGGCTTCCAGATTCCGATAAGCCCCCCGCCCGCAGACCCTGACAACCAACAGCCAGGGTTGTTGGGAAGAGGCCCCCCTGCCCCAAAGCACCAACCCCCCCATGTTGAGGGCATGTGGCCTTGTATGGTTCAGGAGGGGGGCGCTCGTCCCCATCCCCTTTCCTGACCTGCTGGGCTGCGTGCTCGGATAAGGGTCTGGTATGGATTTTGGGGGGGACAAAAAACTGGCGTGAGGGTTACCCTTAAAATCCATACCAGACCAAAGGGCCTGGTATGGTCTTGGAGGGGGAACCCCATGTCGTTTTTTTTTTATTTGGGGTGGGGTTCTCCTTCAAGAGCTTCAGAGCAGTCACATGCCAAAGTCGGATCAGTTAAGACGGTGATCCGACTTTGATCCGACTTCAGTGGTATTCAATGCGCTGAAGTAGGATCAAAGTCGGACCAAAGTAGTGCAGGGAGCATTTTCAAAGTCAGACTGATTTGTGCAGGACCAGTTAAGACGGCTCTCATAAGGAAACATTGATTTGCACACGTCATGTGACATGAGCTCCCAAAGTTGGAGCGTTTGTCGTACCAGTGTGAATCCAGCCCTAATGAACAAGCTAATGTTAGAAGTTGATTGGCTACCATGCACATCTGTACCAGATTTTGCACTCTCCAGTTTTAGTAAATCAACCCCACTATGATTTTATGGCCTATCTGATGTCCATCTGTTATGATCTGCTTTGATCTGTTTTTGATTAAAGCTTTCTAGGATCTGCAGGATATCATTTTGATTGAGTCACTGTATGCCAAGCTACTGAGACTCTAAGGTAAGCTAAGCTAAGCTATCTCACCACAACTCAATCAGTTATAGAGATCAAACTTTTACTTTCAGTGCTTAGATGTGGAAGCAGAACAATCAAAAAAATCATCTGTAGCTCTGAAATACACTGAAATAGCACTATAGGCACTTTCCACTGACTGACACAGTATAAACCCAAGCACACAATGCGGTAGAGGCTGATATTCACACACGTTACCCGGTAACAGCAGTTTTCCTTCAGCAGATGGATATAGGCATCTGATACACTTGTCCCTCCCTCACAGCGAGGACACCGAGTTTATTATCCACAATGGGGAGTCTTTCAGTGGACCAGGATTGCTGATACAGGACTCGGTAGGAACCCTGAGCTATCCCTCACAGGCCGGAACACTCTCCCTACCTTCTCCTAACTCTCCCTCACAGCGAGGTCTCTGTCCCTGTCTATACACACACACGTGTTCTGTTCTCAACGTGGCTGGGCTTTCCTATATAGAGGCCAAACAGCTCTGAACATATGTACACATAAACATATTAAAGCGGCTGAAAAGGGTGTTAGTACACTTGCTAACCCACTTCCTCTTGCAGCCAGCTAGGCTGCTCTGCTGTCAGGTCACCTGAGACCAGGTGACAGATGCACTCCGTAGGAGTCAAGAGTGCACCGCTAAGGTAGTGGACCCTAGGACTGACTGCTGCGGATTGAACCCTGGGAGGTTCAGGAAGCAGGTCTACTAGATCACTAACACAGATCCCAGTGGGAGGTAGAGCATAGATTCCCCAGGGAGTGGAATCTAAGAGCCAGCAGGTGTTCACCAAAGCCTCTAGTGGTGAGGATGGACTGCGCTGCAGTCTGGCTCCAAGTCGCGGCCCCCAGGGTCTCACAGCTCACGCTTACGGTAGACTACAGGAGATAGAGGAAGGAAGCAGCGGGCTGGAACAACAAGGATAGTAAGGGGATAAGCCAAGGTCGGGGCAACTAGCAGACAAGGACAACAGAGTACACGCCAAAGGATCAGGGTCACAGCAAACAGGAATAGTCGAGAACACGCCAAAGTCGGTAACAGAGACAAATGTAGAGCACACGGAAAGCAGGAATCAGGAAGCCAAACACACAATGGTTGATCAGCAAGGTTGGCTTGCAAAGCACAGGTTAATATAGTGTTCCTAATTGTAGGCTGAGGTGGAGCTATGCTGAGGGAAGATTATATATGCAGTCAGGTGAGAGTGGCTGGCCTCTAAAGGAACACATGGAGAGAGGTAAACTGACAGACACACATTACTGCATAACCATGACACCTGCACTACATCTGCCTACAGGTGTCTATAAAACATATGTATAAGGCTTTCTGGCTTATGTAGCACTGACCCCCGAAGGAGCTGCTGATTTATTTGGGCCTGTACTCTGCTTTATACCCCTTGAATATCTCAGTCCCCCTGACACAGCTGTGGTGTAATAGTGTGCAGTCAGAACGAAATCACGAAGGCAAGTTCACAATACTCAATATAGTATACCTGTCTGTAGTTACCTTACCCTCCTCTCGGCTGGTGATAAAGAGGAAAACAACACTCACACAGTTATACTTGAATAATAACCTTATTTACTGCAGTTGTATTAGAAGGGTTAAACTACAATGGTTGTACTATCAGACCAACATAGTCTGATAGACAACTAAACTTTATATTACAAAGATATAATGCAGGTATAAAATGCCTGAAATAATATATGAGAGGTATAACAAAGTAAATAGGATAACCGTCAGAGTGAATGTATTTCACTATGAGCACTGTCCTATTTCCTGCGCGCTTAAGGCTATACTAAATCAAAGACTAACTTGATTAAGTATAATACAACACTAGGGAGCTCCCTCCTTTAATATCACACCGCCCCGATATAGTAAAATAACCCATAGCCTTGTATGTTACTGAACAGTCCTTCTTTATCTTCTTTTCTTCTGCTAGCAAACAAAGTACATTTGTAATCCAAAGGATTAGTGACTCCTGATCAAAGTAGAAAATGTGACAGTGAGGTTCTGGTGCAGCAGCACTATAACTGACTTTGATACCAGGGACTCAATACTAAACTCTCTTGACTTTGCTTGTGAGACTATGGGTCCCAGCAACTCTGTCTTGTGTAGATGGATGTAATAAAAGTGCATGAAGAAACTTGTGGGCAACAGCCCTCTCACCCAACCAGGACAGTGATGTCAGAAAACTCTGTTCTGATGTACAGGGTTCTGTCTCCACAGTAGCTCAGTTCGTTCGCTGTGGCCGAGCCGTCAAGCTGTACCACTTCACAGACGACCGGGAGACCTTGGTTACCTCCTTCAAGGGTCTCTGGATCGATCACACTGCTGCTCCAGCACGCTGTGATGTAAGGCCAGGTCAAAGACTACACACAGACGACCGGGAGTCCTCGGTTACCGCCTTCAAGGGTCTCTGGAACGATCACTCTGCTGCTTCAGCACACTGTGATCTAAGGCAGGATCTCTGGCTGCTGTTCCGCTTCTTCACAGGATAGGCCGCAACCCTGTGGGACACACACACCCACAGAGTCCTGCTGCCAGGCCACGCGTCCCAGGAACAAGAGACCTAAGATGGCCGTTCCCAGCTATTTTATAGTCTTCCCACAATGCAGTTCTGTTCCCTGGGGTTTGTGGGAGTCACTGAGCATTGTGGGTAGGTCAAGTTAATGTCCAAATGTAAACAAACAAAATACTTCCATGTCAACTTGAATAGTAATAGAAAAAATAAAGATGCAGTCTTTGTATGTTTTGGCCGCTATATGGCGCCAGAGGATAAGGTATAACATAACCTTAAGTTAGATCAAAAATGTGCCCCGCTACACACTCCCCCTGCTTGAACTCTTTGGTCCCCAAAGAGATGTAGAATTTTGTTTCTGTAACACATTTTTGATTCTATACGGTTACACAAAACAGACAGGGGAGCTTCCCACCAATTTTTACATGATGGGGAGCTGTCCTGTACACTCACAGACGATACTTTGATGGAGTCTACAGGTGTGTTAGTGGGTGAGACAGGGTTTCTTCTCACCAAATCTGCGGTGAGAAGGTCAGGCTCTCTTTGACAACCCTTGAGGGGTGAGGACAATTTCTTCGGAGCTCTCCTCTAACACATCACAGATTTGTCTCTTGGATCTGTAACTGACTATTCGCTTCTTTTGATGCATTGGTTCAGACACGGTAGGCTCACTTGCCTTCTCTTCCCGCTCAACCACTTCTGCCTCCTGCCGGTAGGTTTCTTCCACTTCTTTTTTGGATATTTCCTCATCCACGGTGGGAAAGGTAGACACTTCCAACCCTTCTTCTGGCAGTGAAGGTAGAGGGTCACTTCTGGGGACTACAGGGGCTAACAGTCGCTTCACCAGGTCTGTGTTGGTCCCAACGATGAGAGAACTTCTTGAGGGCACTGGCAGCCAAGGAAAGACAATGGCCAGTGTCTCAAAGTTCTGAGGCTTCCCATCCTTCAACGAATCACACGACAACTTGACCCGCAGACATCCATCACAAGGGTACTCTTCCGCTTGAACACCCTGAACCTTTAAGTCTTCCAACTTTTCCAAAGGCAAGTATGAGAAGTACCTCTTGTAAAAGTCTCTGGTCATAAGGGTAACCTGGGCACCTGTATCAAGGATGGCTCTGGTGTAGATCCCTTCAATCAGAATAGGCACTACAGGCAGAGGTGGTGCGCTCATAGCTGCCGTTTTGCCTCAGTGAACCTCGCTCTTTTCTTCTGTACCTCAGCCGAGAAGTCGCCTCGATCTCGGGTGAGCCAGAAGATGGTGTCTTGATCGCAGCAGTTTAAAAACTGGGCAATAAAAGTGCACGGTGGGGCGCCATTAGGTTGCGGTTTCGCTGCTAAGCGATGGGCGCGCTCCACTACGAATGTTGAGAAGGCCCCTCTGCCATATGTCTTGATAAGCAGGTTCTCCAGATAGGTGGGGGGATCCGTGCCCTCAGATCTTTCAGGGAGCCCCACGAAACTTAGGTTACATCGGCGGAGGTGGTTCTCCATGTCATCTTGTTTGGAGAGGACCGCATTTAGTTGGTATTGCAGTTGCTCGGTAGTGACCTGGAGTGGGTGCAGGCCGTCCTCCACATGGCCGACCCGGCATTCAGTCTCGGATACCCGCTCCCGCAGTTTGTGGATATCCTGCCTGATCAGGAAAATGTCTACCTTTACCTCCTTGATCCTGGAGGTAAGGGTGGATTGGCACAGAGTGATAGCTTCTAGCACCCTGGCGGTGTCTCCGGAGGCCTGGTCGTCTTCCTCCGGGAGCTGGGCGGTGCCATATTCCTCATCTGGGTCCCGCTCCCTGTGGCGATATTTGCGCAGTTTGGCGATGGCGCTCGATTTTTTCGTGGAGACATGTCGGCTCTGAAACAGGTAGGCAGTTTGTGGTGTTGTGACGTCTATTTACAGGGAAGGTAACCCCCATCCATCCCACAAGGATATTGCTCGAGCGGAGCTCTCACACTGCACGTCCTATTCCATGCTGCTCCAGACCACCCCCCCCCCCCCCCCGTTTCCAGGACCGCTATGCCTGAAGAAGGAGCACGCATGCTCATTCATTTTACACATAGAATTTTTTTTTTTATCTTTGTATAGGCCCCCCCTGTTTCAACTACTTTAGTAAAGAACTTTGTTCCATTTAACTGCCTCTTTTGAAGTCCTTAAAGGGGCGCATGCATGACATATCAAAAGATCATGGCTTACAACAAGGGGACTAAAGTTAAGAGAGAATGTTAGAGAGATGTAAAGGTGGCCCGGGAAGGAGAACAAGCTTTATGAAAGTTATGAAAGACCTAGTGGCCGAAGGGTTTGGATCTTTCTCCTCAGACCTGTACTCCTCCACTGCCCACCACTCCCAAGATGAGCTACTGGCTTTTCTGCAGGACATAGTTTTCCCCACACTTACCCCCTCACAAGTTGCTCAGCTTGATGCCCCCATCACCACAGACTATATAGTGGAGGCCCTAGCACAACTCCCCACGTCTAAGGCACCTGACTCGGACGGACTCCCCCTTGAGTTTTACAATTAATTCGGAGAGTTCCTTATCCCTAAAGTGCGCAAGCTGTATACCCACATCTTTGACACAGGCACACTTCCAACATCCATGGTGAAGCCCTCATCATTCTAATACCCAAACCTGGCAAAGACTCACTGCTCCCTGAATCATACCGGCCCATCTCTCTCCTGCAATTAGACGTCAAAATTCTCGCCAAAATCCTAGCCCTGCTCCTCAACAAAGTAATCCTCAACCTCATACACCCCGACCAGACCGGATTCATGCCCAACAAAAACACAGCTTTTAATCTCAGATGGCTCCATATGAACCTCCAATCCCAACACGACAACAAAGGCTCCAGAGTGATGGTCAGCCTTGACGCTGCTAAGGCGTTTAACTCTGTGGAGTGATGCTACCTATGGGAATGCCTCTGTAAATTCGGTTTCGGCCCAAAATTCATTAAATGGCTCCAACTTCTCTATCAGGCCCCCACAGCATGCGTTCAGGTTAATGGTAGAATTTCCCCCTCCTTCCCACTCTCCCATGGCATGTGCCAGGGCTGCCCCATCTCATCACTACTGTATGCCCTAGCTGTGGAGCCCCTGGCTATTGCACTCAGGAACCACCCAGACATTAAGGGCCTTCGATGCAGACAGTTGACAGAAGTAGTTAGTCTATATGCAGACGACATGCTCCTATATCTCGCTGACGCTGGCCCCTCACTCCAGACAGCTTTACAACTTATTACAGACTTCGGAGCATTCTCCGGGCTCTGAATCAACTGGACCAACTCCCAAATTCTTCCTCTAGACTTAGGCCCCACCGACTTAGACCAAGCTGCACTCCCTCTAGTCAGAGCGAGCATCATTAAATATCTGGGTGTGCACATTTCCAGATCCCTCCTAGACTTCATAACCCTAAATATTGAACCCTTATACGCTACTCTCAAAACTAAGACACAAACATGGTCCCGTCTCCCCCTTGGGGTTATGGGTCGAATAAATTTAGTCAAAATGATACTACTCCTCAAGCTACTCTACGTCTTTTGGCAGGCCCCGCTCTACATCCCTCCGCGCATATTTAAGTCCATGGAGTCAATACTCAACATGTTCATTTGGGGCAACTCCCGACACAAGCTGTCGTGGTAGGTCCTGAAATGCCTGATCGACCTCGGTGGCACCGCACTACCTGACCTCTCCACTTACTATATAGCATCCCAGCTCTCCCACTTCTTCTATATCAATTAAACCGACAAGGAAAGATACTCCACCCTAGTCTGCTCCCAGACCCCAGTCCAGTGACCCATCCCTTCCAGATCTTGTTCTGCCGACCCCGTGGCTCATCCCGAATCGGTGATAGGACACATATGCTGTTTCACCACTGTAAGATTTGGCAACTGGCCATGCGCCTCAGTAAGGCACCCACCCCCGATTCCCACACACCTCTATGGGACAACCCACATATGCCCAAATTAACCTCTATCCCTGATTATGGTCTGTGGATAGATAAGGGGGTTATATACCTGTCGCAAGTAGTAGCCAATGGGACGGTCAAGTCTTTCCAAGCCCTAAGGGACAACTTTGCCTTAGCCAATCATATGTTCTTCCGATACCTCTAACTCTGACACGCACTCAACACTCAATTCAGGGACTCCTTCCCAACACTTGAAATCATACTACTAGTGGACATTATTTCGGGAAGGGACCCCAAAAAACGTATCTCCCAAATTTACAGCTACCTCATGTTGCCCACGGCAACTATTATAGCCCACCAGCTGAAATCCCGCTGGAAACCTGACTTGGGCGCCGTATCAGATGAAGACTGGGGGGAGGCACTTGCCACCTGCAGAACCGTGTCTCCCAAGTTGTCTGACTGCCTCACCCACCTCTATATTCTACACAGGTCGCACCTGACACCCCACCGCATCGCCAAATACAGCCCAGGGCAAAACCCCAACTGCCCCAGATGCGACCACCTCTAATTCTACAAGAAACATTATTTTTGGCCAGACTACAGATCGCCAAGTTGTGGATGAGAGGCCCCCCCCCACACTGCAGCACTGGATCAGAGCTGTCAATAACACCCTTCCCTACAAAAAAGTGCTGTACATCCACAGGGTCTGTCCAAACAAGTACCATAAAATATGGGACAGATGGCTGGAAGATACCTCCACATGCAACGTAGAGGATTAGGCATACCCTCCCCCGACCACCCCCCTGATCCGCCTTGATATACTTCCATCTCCCCCCCGGCGCACTCGCACTGTTATACTACCCAATAGACTGTAATTAATATACTTCCATCTCCCCCCGGCGCACTCGCACTGTTATACTACCCAATAGACTGTAATCTGCTAGGATTTTTTACTGCTATCTGTTGAGACGTAATGTATGTCAACAAGATCGCTCTGTATGTAGTGCCTGTTGCACTTTTTCACACGTTTGTTACTATACTTTACATGGTCAATAAACGTTGTTCTTGATTAAAGTAGTTGAAACACTTTAGTAGAAACAGTTCTCCAAGACATCCTCAGCACAGAGTGACTGTACCCTAAGCAGCTGGCACTATCCATAAACAGGAAAGAGTCCATAGAAGCAGTAAAGCCACAAAGCCAATAATTAACCCACAAACAGCAGTGAGTCCATAAAGATCCAGACTCCTTGGAACCTTAAATGGGTACCTACCAAAGGGGCAAACCGGCAGCATAATGGCTATATCTTGACAGCAGGTCTGGAAGTCTCTTCCCACTCACTCAAGGGGCACTAATATGCCCCTATTATCTGGTATGATCTGCAGGGGGCAGTAACCCTCTGAAAAGAGCAGGTAAACCTGGCCAGCAGCATTAAGCCCTCTTCTCAGACACCACCAGCTCAGCAGGTCAACCTGAGGACACAGTGCAACATTTAGACATGGTAATTGAAAGCATAGTTGACTTGCTTTACTTGAGGGCATGCACACAGCAAAAGAAAACTGTAAACCCTTAAAACCTTCTTGGAAGCACCTGCTTACAGGTTCCCCTTAAGACTAAATCTAAAAATTGAAAAAAACTGCTATGTGAAAGGAAGCAACACTGCACACCAAAACTAAGGTTTGGGCACTGATGTCAACATTCTTAGCAAATCACATCTATTAGCGAATGTTCCATATATACAGTGGGGATGGAAAGTATTCAGACCCCCTTAAATTTTTCACTCTTTGTTATATTGCAGCCATTGCTAAACTCATTTACCGTAAGTTCATTTTTTTTCCTCATTACTGTACACACAGCACCCCATATTGACAGAAAAACACAGAATTGTTGACATTTTTGCAGATTTATTAAAAAAGAAAAAAACTGAAATATCACATGGTCCTAAGTATTCAGACCCTTTGCTCAGTATTTAGTAGAAGCACCCTTTTGATCTAATACAGCCATAAGTTTTTTTCCCACACCTGGATTTGGGGATCCTCTGCCATTCCTCCTTGCAGATCCTCTCCAGTTCTGTAATGCCCCGTACACACGGTCGGACTTTGTTCGGACATTCCGACAACAAAATCCTAGGATTTTTTCCGACGGATGTTGGCTCAAACTTGTCTTGCATACACACGGTCACACAAAGTTGTCGGAAAATCCGATCGTTCTAAACGTGGTGACGTAAAACACGTACATCGGGACTATAAACGGGGCAGTGGCCAATAGCTTTGATCTCTTTATTTATTCTGAGCATGCGTGGCACTTTGTCCGTCGGATTTGTGTACACACGATCGGAATTTCCGACAACGGATTTTGTTGTCGGAAAATTTTATCTCCTGCTGTCCAACTTTGTGTGTCGGAAAATCCGATGGAAAATGTCCGATGGAGCCCACACACGGTCGGAATTTCCGACAACACGCTCCGATCGGACATTGTCCATCAGAAAATCCGACCGTGTGTACGGGGCATAAGTTTGGATGGTAAATGTTGGTGGACAGCCATTTTTAGGTCTCTCCAGAGATGCTCAAATGGGTTTAAGTCAGGGCTCTGGCAGGGCCATTCAAGAACAGTCACGGAGTTGTTGTGAAGCCACTGCTTTGTTATTTTAGCTGTGTGCTTAGGGTCATTGTCTTGTTGGAAGGTAAACCTTCAGCCCAGTCTGAGGTCCTGAGCACTCTGTAGAAGGTTTTCGTCCAGGATATCCCTGTACTTGGCTGCATTCATCTTTCCCTCAATTGCAACCAGTCATCCTGTCCCTGCAGCTGAAAAACACCCCCAGAGCATGATGCTGCCACCACCATGCTTCACTGTTGGGACCAGGGGCGGATCCAGACCCTAGTCTCGGGAGGGGCACTGCCAGAAAATACTTTTTTTTGGGTAAATTTAACGGGGAAATGGCTGGTGTTAGCGCTTCAATCATCACGGCACCATGGTTGCTATGGTGTCAGGATGATTGAAGTGCATTATTACATTGTTATAAAAAATGTAATAGTTTAACTCACCATAATGCAGAATCAGTGGGAGCCCTGAGCGTGTCACTTACCACACGTTGCGGATTGTTACTTGCCACGTCACCTGTCACTAGATGCAGTTTGTCACTTGCCACGTCACTTGCCACGTTCTATGCCAGACGTTGCGGATTGTCACTTGCCACGCCGCCTGTCACCAGATGCAGATTGTCACTTGCCACGTCCCATGCCACACCTTGCAGATTGTCACCTCCCATGCCACATGTTGCAGATTGTCACTTGCCACGTCCCATGCCACACGTTGCAGATTGTCACTTGCCACATCCCATGCCACACGTTGCAGATTTTCACTTGCCACCTCCCATGCCACACGTTGTAGATTGTCACTTGCCACCTCCCATGCCAAATGAAATAGTTCAACTCACCATAATGCAGAATCAGTTGGAGCCCTGAGCGTGTCACTTGCCACACGTTGCGGATTGTCACTTGCCATGTCGCCTGTCACTAGATGCAGATTGTCACTTGCCACGTCACTTGCCACATGTTGCAGATTGTCACTTGCCACATCACTTGCCACATTCCATGCCAGACATTGCGGATTGTCACTTGCCACGTCGCCTGTCACCAGATGCAGATTGTCACCTGCCACGTTCCATGCCACACCTTGCAGATTGTCACTTGCCACCTCCCATGCCACACGTTGCAGATTGTCACTTGCCACGTCCTATGCCACACGTTGCAGATTGTCACTTGCCACGTCCTATGCCACACGTTGCAGATTGTCACTTGCCACCTCCCATGCCACACGTTGCAGATTGTCACTTGCCACGTCCCATGCCACACGTTGCAGATTGTCACTTGCCACCTCCCATGCCACACGTTGCAGATTGTCACTTGCCACCTCCCATGCCACACGTTGCAGATTGTCACTCGCCACCTCCCATGCCACACGTTGCAGATTGTCACTTGCCACCTCCCATGCCACACGTTGCGGATTGTTACTTGCCTGTTATAATTGTCTTTGCTGTGTCCCAGAGTCAGGCAGCACATTACCAGTCAAGCAGCAGAGAGATGATGTAATCTGCACCTTGTGCCTTGCCACAATTCTGTCTCTGAGCTCTTCAGGCAGTTCCTTTGATCTCATGATTCTCATTTGCTCTGACATGCACTGTGAGCTGTAAGGTCTTATATAGACAGGTGTGTGGCTTTCCTAATCATGTCCAATCAGTATAATCAAACACAGCTGGACTCAAATGAAGGTGTAGAACCATCTCAAGGATGATCAGAAGAAATGGACAGCACCTCAGTTAAATACAGCAAAAGGGTCTGAATACTTAGGACCGTGTGATATTTCAGTTTTTCTTTTTTAATAAATCTGCAAAAATGTCAACAATTCTGTGTTTTTCTGTCAATATGGGGTGCTGTGTGTACATTAATATGGAAAAAAATGAACCTAAATGATTTAAGCAAATGGCTGAAATATAACAAAGAGTGAAAAATTTAAGGGGGTCTGAATACTCCCCATCCCCACTGTACATGTTAACATACAGCATGTGCACATTCCCATGAGCATTGGCAATACATAGTAGATACTCATAGGCATGCGCACAGGGTGTGCCAGGTATACCTGCACACACCCTAATCACCCTGTGTGGCGCAAATTCCCTGTTCAAACCCCTGATATTTCACCAAAGCCCCCTAATGGGCATCCTAAAAAAATTGTAAAAAAATAAAAATAGTAAAAAATAATAAATAAATAAAATAATAAAAATGAAAACTACCGACACCATCCCCTGCCCTACTGACACCAATCTCTTCCCTACTGACACCGTCCACTGCTCTACTGACACCGTCAGTATAGAATACACATGCACACACACATATATGTTTGAGCTTTGAGGTGCAACCCCTAATGCAATAGGCTGTGCGCACCTATGTAGGTACTATTAGAATGCAATTGTGATTTCAACCATGCTCCACATGGCATTGGTATGTCCATATTGTCAAGTAAATCAGTAAAATCTATATGCTGACCTCTTTCTAAAATTTCCAGTTGCCTAGCTATAATTCTTATACTCTGGCTTCAGTAATTAGCTGGTATTTTGGTTGCATGCTTTTTAGAGTCATCTGTCATATTACAAATACATGAGACATTTCCATTCAAATGATCTTACAATTCAAAAAGTCCAGAAACCCACACATTAAGATTACATTTCCAGACTTCTGCAGAAACCTTCACTTTCATGTAAATAAACAAATTAAACATTAATCATAGCCAACTCTAACTGTTTAAATGCAAACCACAATGTAATAGTTTAATTGCCTTCAAGAAGAACACTTACTTGGAAAAATTAAACTTTGGAAAACGGATAGAATTTTTAATGTAGACTGTAAAGTTCTCTGCTTTTCCTAGAAGTGGTGCTCTACAAATAAATACAAGAAGGATACAAAGGAAACAGATAAAGAAAATTAAATTGAATCCAATGTGTAATCAAAATAATTATGTTCAGCACTAATACAGATTTGGTGTTCTAGTGGAAATTCATGGAGTGAAATTTATAAGTGTACAGATATTGGTGGGCTGATTTATAGAAGCTGTAAAAAAACAAACTGGAAAACAGAGGTGCAATTGTGCAGCCAAATATAGGCTTAGTTTTTCCAAAAAAATGTAAAAGATTACATTTTTGTAGTTTTTTTACAAATCAGCTCTGGAGACAAATATTGCCTAAATACTGGAGGCATGTGTATTTTTACTTAATTTTGTTGTTCTTTGTGTATTTCTTTCAGATCTGTGTAGTACTCCAGCAAGAAACAACTTTTTTACTTTGCCTCTGTGCAGTAGCTTCCTGTAATAAAGACCGGTCACCGCTGCTCTCTCTTCTTGTGTAAGGATGACTAGTCTTGTAGACGCCTACATGCTGTTTTTTTGCAGGCAGCCTGCAGAGGGTCCCCCCACTGTACTGCTATCTGCAAGGGGCTGAAAAGCATTTGGTGCATGAAAAAATAATGTATACCCTTTGTGGCTACCAAGAAATATATTTAAAGTGTTGGTTCACCTTTACAATAACATTTCCAATGCATTTCATCATCCTCAGTACATTTAAAAAACACTGCTCAGGTTTTGAATAAGAAGCTGCTTTCTTAAAGCAGAACTTCACCCAATTTGATAAGTTCCGCCTGCTCCAACCCTCCTCCTCCCGCCACAAACACGGAGGTTTTTTTTTTAAAACTTTCTTTTAACAGCAAACAGCTGGGCCCTGCCCCTCAATGCATGTTATTTGCCTAGACGAATGATGTGCATTGTGCTCATCCAGTATGTTGGAAACAGTCCAACCTAGTGGCAGGTTATCATGAGGCACCGCCGGCTGAACCCAGAAGAGCTGGCGGGCAACATGATGATGTCATGAGCAAGATGGCAGCGCGTGACCAAGAGGTGTCTGTTGACAGAAGGATGTCAGTGGGACAACGCTGGATCCAGTGGCTGGGTAAGAATCCAAATTGTGTTTACAACACCACCTGGTGAGCTGAGGCAGATAAAAACAATGGAGGGTGGGTAAGCTGAAGGTGCTCTTTAAGGTCATACCTGTGTATCACCCCCCCAACCTCCAGAAGCCTGGTGGTGACCCCCAAAGACAGGGAGGGCCGACATTCCTCCTCAGAGTGCAGGTTACTAGGCATCGTGGGTGGTGTACAAGGTAGAAAGATGGGCGCCAGTCACTTTTATGCTTGAACAAAGAGAAGTTTATCTCTCACAACAGAAAAAATGTGGGAGAGAGAGGCAGGGCACAGGACACCCTCAGTCAAATACAGCAGACTGGCAGACTCTTTAGACAAAAATGTAGAAAAAGGTAGACAGCAGTACAGAAAAAGAATAAACAATAGCTGCTCTAAAAAATGAACATGGTGTATGAAAAAATCATCACATTAATAACAATATAGTGAAAAGTGAATGAAATGAAAAAAAATGTGGATATAACATGCACAGAAAGCACAAAGAAAAAAAGGGACCAAATAAATAATATGCAGAGAAGGCAAAATTGACATAAAAGTCCAGTCAGCCGATAGCTGGATTCAGAATAAGAAAGCGCAGTCTTCCGTCACCAATGAATGTGAATCACCAGAAAAAATGCACGCTTACCAGAGGCAAGCAAGGGTGAGCTTGCGGCTGTAAATCCAGCCAGGGCCTTTCCTTGGGATATACACACCCCCAGAGAACACTGATCCAGGATCGGCACACCGTTCAATTAAGTGGAAGGGACCCTCAGGTAGCGTGTCATCAAACCATGAAAGAAAATGGACTTCAGAGGGAACCAGATTGCACAGCTGGTAATATGGCAGGCTACAGAAAAAGAGCCTTTAAGCTGGAACCAGCAATCTGTACTTTGTAGCATAAGCTGTCTTCTATAGCAACAAGCTAAACTCACAGCATCATATGAAATTCTCTTGGATGAGTTCTCTCCTGAATTTTTCCCAGCCACTTTATAGTCCCGGCTCATGAAGAGTCACCTCTGGTACTTCCTCAGAACTCCATCCCTCTCAGCATTGCCTCCATGTAGTGAGCAGGCTCTCCCTTGCTGAGCCTTGAGCACATGGTTAGGCCTCGGGCCCATCCAGCAGCAGCTGTTCCTCATACATCCACCCAGACCGCAGTCTGGGTGGAAAGGACCCAGATTACCTGACTTCCTCCAAATAAATACCTTCTACCAGCATTCTCAGCGGCCAAAGAAACTCCTACTGATTGGCTGAGAAAAGTGTGTATATACAGTATATAACCTGAATTCACTGTAGCCCATCATACTAATGCCAAAGGTAACAATGCCACCTCTTTACAAAAGGGAGAAACCACAGCTAAACCAGGCTTAGGATGAAACCCATTTGATCAAAAAGACTACAAATTAGCCAGGCTAGCTACTAGGGATGGGCGAATAGTTCGGCCTGAGCATAAGTTTGGGCCGAACTTTTGTTGTTCCGACGTTTAGCGAACATCCGAACAAAGGGGTCATTCGACCATTTGTTTAGCCCTCTGAACTGACCACAATGCATTGCGGCGCTGAACAGTGCATTGCAAGCCCTGATTGGCTGAAGCAGTGAAAGCTTCAGCCAATCAGGACACAGAGCACTGTTAGAGTCATAATTGGACACTGTCTTCATAACTTTATCCAATCATGGCTCATTCCCGCCCCACAGCATAAAAGTATTCTTTCAATGGCAGCCATTTTCAGTGTGATTTCAGCGTGGAGAGAGATAGAACAGGGCTCTGTTCAGTGCTATTAGTTAGTTAGTGTGCTATACTGTGCTATTTTGCTTTAATTGGCAGTGTAGAATATTAGTTTAGTGTCAGTCTAGGGAGAGTGTGAGTGTAGTGAGGACCATCAATCAGCTTTGCATAGTGTGCAGCTAGAGTAGGGAGAGCTCAGATAGTTTTACTGTAGTGTAGTGAGATCATGTCATTCATACATATATTAGTGTAGAGTAGGGACAGCTCAGATAGTTTCAGTGTAGTGTAGTGAGACCATGTCTTGACATTAGTGTATAGCTAGAGTAGGGACAGTTCAGATAGCGTCAGTGTTGTGACGGTTGAACACCGTCTATTTGATTGCGTTGCTGCCAGTTTAACGCCATTTACTTCTGTGTGCGTTACTGCCTGTTTTTACGCCATTTACTTCTGTGTGAATTACTGCCAGTGTAACGCCATATAGTTTTGTGTGCGTTACTGCCAATTTAATACCATATAGTTCTGTGTGCGTTATTGCCAGTTAAACGCCATATAGTTTTGTGTGCGTTACTGCCAGTTTAACGCCAGATAGTTCTGTGTGCGTTACTTCCAGTTTAACACCATATAGTTTTGTGCGTTACTGCTAGTTTAACACCATTTACTTTGTGTGTGTTACTGCCAGTTTAACACCATATAGTTCTGTGTGCGTTACTGTCAGTTTAACGGCATATAGTTTTGTGTGCGTTACTGCCAGTTTAACGTCATATAGTTCTGTGTGTGTTACTGCCAGTTTAACGCCATATAGTTCTGTGTGCGTTACTGACAGTTTAACGCCATATAGTTCTGTGTGCGTTACTGACAGTTTAATGCCATATAGTTCTGTGTGCGTAACTGCCAGTTTAACGCCATTTACTTTTGTGTACGTTACTGCCAGTTTAACGCCATATAGTTCTGTACGTCACTGTACATTTGGCGCATTATATTGCAGTATATTATAGTGTATCTGTGGAGTGTGTCTGTGTAGTGTGAGTACTCAAATTAAAAAGCACCAAACACCTCTTTACATTGATTAAACTGCATCTACGTACAGATTTCAACTTCTTCTTTACATTTGCTTATAAGAACCGCCACCTCCCTCCCAATAATGTCTGGGAGAACAACAAGGAGAGGCAGACGTTACCTTGGCACTGTAAGGGGGCCATCAACAAATGTGTCCACAGGCAAAGGTGGACGTGGTGGTCAGTCCTCAAGCAGGGCATCATTTCCTCTGTTTAGTGAGTTTGCCCGTGCTATCCAGCCACAGCATGCAGAGGAGGTGGTGGACTGGCTTACCAAACCTTCCTCATCCTCTGTCATGCAAGCAGAGACAACTGTGCAGTCCCCTGCAGCTGCCAGAGTGGATTAACCTGCCTCCTTGTCCACATCTATTCCTGCCATAGCTCCAACAGCAGTCATTGAGGAGTCAGCTGAGTTATTTGACCACAGCATTAGCCACTCGCTTCATGATGCCCAGCCATTACTGGATTCAGATGTTGGTTCTGAGGTTGAGGATGACAGAAACATGAGCCTAGAGAGAGTGAAGAACACTGGTAGACAAATTGGCATTCATGTTCCCCAAGCCGCAGCGTATCACCAAGTTGTCTCCAGTGGTAATGATGAAGATGGAGGAGATGGAGATGATGATGATGATGATGATGAGGTCACTGATGCAACTTGGGTGCCAGATAAAGCAGAGGAGGAGACTGAGGGTGAGGCGGCACAACCCCAAGGAGGCCGACATCAAGAAAGAGTAGAAAGCAACCATCCTATTCCATCACATTCTGCAGCTGTTAACTACCGGCCCACTCCCCAAAGCTCAGCTGTGTGGGCCTTTTTCAGTACATCTGCAGCAGATTGCACTGTTTCTATCTGCAAGCTGTGTCTCAGGCACATCAAACGTGGCAAAAACACCTACCGTTTGGGTACCACATGCTTAACAAGGCATTTAATGTCCAACCACTCAGCCCGTTGGCAAGAGCACCTAAAAGACACACAAAAGGGGCACAAATCTGTCCCTCCTCCTCCTCCTTACCCACTTCAGTATGCCCCTGCTATACTGAGTCATTTCCTCTCAGCAGCCTCCACTGACAGGGATGATGGTATAGCACAGGGTGTTCCAGGTCCTAGCAGAACACCACCAGCTGTAGACTGTAGCCGGCAAATTTCTCTGCCCCATGTGCTGCATCGGGAAAAAAATACTGTCCCTGCCACCCACATGCCCAGCGTCTAAATGCAACCTTGTCAAAGCTGTTGGCTCTCCAACTTCTGCCTTTCAGCCTGGTGTATTCTGCCCTCTTCCGTGAATTCGCACAATGTGCTGTACAATGGCAGGCTCCCAGTCGCTACTACTTTTCACCTTCCATCTCTCTACCATCGCATGGAAGAGAATGTTCTGGCATCGTTGGGCAAGGCAGTCAGCCATAAAATCCACCTTACTGCTGACATGTAGTCCAGCAAACATGGGCTGGGACGATATATTTTGTTCACAGCACACTGGGTAACGCTGCTTGCAACTCGAAAGGATACAGGACAGGGACTCGGTGCTGCAGCTTGTTGTGCCCCCACATCTCCATACAGCTGGTGGTGATGATGCCAGACCTGTGAGCTCTACCCCCTCCTCCTCCGCCACCTCCATGCCCTCCTATGCAGAATTGTCCTATGAACATCAGGTACCCCCTAAGCATTCAAAGGGCTATTCCCAGAGTCAGGCTAAAAGGTGCAATGCAGTGCTTTAGCTGGTGTGTTTAGGGGAGTGGAACCACAACGGAGCAGAGATACTTGAAGCTCTGCAGGAACAGGCCCAGAGGTGGTTCACACCATGCCAGCTGGGGCCAGGAATGGTGGTGTGTGATAATGGCTCAAACCTCCTGCTCGCCCTTAGACAAGGAAAGTTGACACATGTGCCATGCCTGGCACATGTCCCCAATTTGGTGGTGCAGTGTTTCCTAAATATGTACCCAGGGTTGCAAGATGTGCTAAAGCTTGCCAGAAGAGTCTGTAGCCATTTCAGGCGGTCATACACAGCCAGTGCTCGGTTGGCTGAAATTCAGCAGGAAATCCACCTACCTGTAAACCGCCTGATTTGTGACATGCCCACCAGGTGGAACTCGACTTTGTCAATGCTGCAGCAAGTATACATGCAACAGAGGGCCATCAACGAGTACCTGTGTGAATACCGGACGACGACAGGCTCAGACCGCCTCGGCTTTTTTTCCCCAAGCCAATGGCTGATTTTTAAGGATGCATGCACTGTATTGTCACCATTTGAGGAGGCCACAAGGATGGCGAGCCGTGACAGTGCATGCATCAGTGACACAATCCCTGTTGTGTTCCTGCTGGAGCAGACTCTGCGTGGCATTATGGACAGGGCGCTGGAGGCAGAGCAGCAGGTGAAAGAGGGGGACTTTGTTTCCTCTCAAGGCCCACTTTATCCAGACATCATCATTCCTATGTCACAGAACACACAGGAGAGAGGGGAGGATTCTGGCACTTTCATAGGCTTCGAAGAAGAGGAAGACATGCGTCAATCTGTAAGCGATGGCTTTCCAACTCCAGGACCCTTGGGAGTAGTACGTGGCTGGGAGGAGGAAGTTCCAGATGCTGTCATCCTGAGTGACCCCGAGGAGTCTGCTTCTCAAGCCTCTGCAAATTTGAGGCACATGGGCAACCTCATGCTTCAAAGCCTGCAAAAGGACCCAAGAATACATGGCATAAAGGAGAAGGATGATTACTGGTTGGCAACCCTCCTTGACCACCGTTTTAAGGGGAAGGTCTCAGAACTCATCCAGTCCCCACAGAGAGTGCAGAAGATAAAATCTCTTCAGGACACGTTAAAGAGGTTTTTATTGAACGTTTTTCCTGGTCAAGAGAGGGGCGTTGGAGAAGGCGTCCGCCTAAGTGAGGCATTTCGGAATTTTTTAGTCCTCGCCACCCAGGGCTGTCAGCTTCCACATCTCATTGGCAGCGTCTGCATCACATGGTAAATGATTACCTCTAGGCCAAAACAGAGATGGAGAGCTTTCCAGCTGACGATCCACTGACTTACTGGGTCATGAGAATAGACCACTGGCCAGAACTTGCCCAGTATGCTATTGAGTTGTTGGGCTGCCCTGCATCCAGTGTGTTTTCAGAACGGGCATTCAGCGCTGCAGGAGGTTTCGTTACTGATCATAGAACGCGTCTGTCCACAGACTCCCTGTACCATTTGACTTTTATAAAAATGAATCAGTCCTGGATTACCAGCTATGAAGCCCCTGATGCCGATGTCACCGATTAAGTCTTTTTGGGATGTGGAATCTCTGCAGGACTTTGAGGTTGCCTAGCTTTGGGGGTGTTTAAATTATTTCATCTGGAAGAATGTTTTTGGTATAGGTTTCATGGGCACAATTAACACCCAAAGACCAATTTTTCTGCACGTGTTTGACATATCATTGCAATTTTTTTTGCCTTCATCAAGAGCACCTCTATAGGGTTACGGTGGGAAGGTGCCCCCGACACCCAAAGAGTAATTTTTCTGCACCTGTTTGACAGGTGCATATAATTGCAATCTTTTACAGCAGGGTCAATTCTTGCTTTCATCAAGATTACCTCTATAGGGTTACGGTGGGTAGGCGCCACCGACACGCAAAGACCAATTTTTACGCACCCGTTACATCTATCCAAAGTCAAAGTGACACCAGAATGTATCCCAAAAATCTCTAATCTAGTTCCCAATGCACTACATTGTGGCCTCATCATACATACTGGCCCCCCAGCTGTTGCTGAGCAAAAAAAAGGCAGCTTGCAGGGAAAATGTCATTTTTTTGGCTTTATAAATGCAATTATTACTGCAGCAGATTCTAGACATGGTACAGATCTGCCACTTTACAGGCAGACTAAGGGGACCCCCCAGGCACTGTATTGGAAGGAATTTTTCATTCTTATGCTTTCACTGTTTGTTTAACCTCCCTGGCGGTATTCCCGAGTCTGACTCGGGTTGGATTTTTTATACCAAAAGCGGTATCCCCGAGCCAGACTCGGGCTTGCATCGCAGGATCCAGGAAGAGTTTACTTACCTTGTCCCCTGGATCCTGCGATGTCTCCCCGCTGTGATCGGCGAGCCGCCGTGTCTCGTTCGATTCACAGTGCCGAGCTCCGTTCCCTGCGAGCGTTGCGACGCACGGGGACGGAGTTCGGCGGTAAATTCAAAAGTGAAACAAACAGTATAGATACAGCATACTGTAATCTTACAGATTACAGTACTGTATCAAATAACTACACATCCCCTTTGTCCCTAGTGGTCTGCCCAGTGTCCTGCATGCAGTTTTATATATATAAAACTGTTCTTTCTGCCAGGAAACTGGAGATTGTCCATAGCAACCAAAAACTATTTATAGTTATTTATTATATTATAATTTTTTATTTCGTTTTTCAAACTTTCATACCCGGGATGTCTACTAGACTCTTGTTTGGACAGATTTAAGTGAACTATTCCTAAGAATTACAGGCCTACAATATAAAACGCCAAATTTCTGTGCAAAATAATTGTACCGCTTTCAGCACCTAAAATCAGAAAGAATCATACCGCCAGGGAGGTTAAAAATGACGTTTTTCACAAACCTTTTTTATTGATACATGTCCCTCGGGGCAGGACTCAGGCCCCTATAACCATTGTATGCCCAATTACTTGCATATAAGCCTTCAAAATTGGCATTTTAGACTTTAATGGGGTTCAATATTCGGGTCTGAACTTTTGCGGTGTTGGAAAGTTGTGGTGCGAACCGAACAGGGGTCCGTTCGGCCCATCCCTACTAGCTACCACCCAGCACAGCTAAGTTAACTTGTAGCCCTGTTTAAGACAAGGGTGCTACACCTGTATGCCATGTGTGACTGTCTAGGGAGTGGTACTCACAGTGGGAGTGGTGGAGCACTTGTGGTGACGGATTTGAGTGTGGTATTCACACTATTAACCCTATCTACGCTATTGACACACTGGTGAATTATTGGGGACTTTTATGTGAGACACTTTTGGGACTATCATTTGGATGTTCATTAATTATTTAGCCCTTCCTGAATCTATAGACATTTGACTCTTTTTTTGATTTTGTGTTTGACACTTGACCCTTCAAAAGGATCATCCATATACTGTTTCCAGAGAATAGTTTTGTACAGAAAACGGCATTTGCTGTTCATGCTGAAAACTTACCTCAACTTCTTCTTTTTTTCCAAGGGACACCATGCAAATATTTCACAGGTTCCAGTTGTGTTTTCTTCTTTGTTTAGGCAGCGGCCAGTCTTCACCCCTGCAATGATAATCAATTTGTGCAGATGAACACTCAAGACTTGTACAGATTTACTATATACTGTACGTATACAGAGAAAGGTTTGTTTGTTACTTATAGCTTATAAAAAATAGATCAGCTAGAAGTGGACCTGAACTCAAAAAGTGAAGATTTTTTTTATGTTATAGTAAACATTTAAAAATGTTACCTGGGCCTAAGCAGTACCCCAAAAACATTTACCTTTGGCCTGGAATTCCTCCTGAAAAACAACAATACACTTCCTGGTAGTTGAGGGTGTCTAGGCCTCATAGCTGTCTATCTGCAGTGTGAGATCCAAGGCACTTCTTTCTTCTGACAGCCAGTTTTAAGAGATTTGGAGTGAGAAATTATGATACCATCATTGTGCTGCTCACTGTTCTCCTTGCTGGAGGCTCTGACATGAGCAAATGCCCTGCCTCTACCAAGATGACCACCTCTACAGAGACAGTACAGAACATTGCTTGGTAAGTCAGTAATGTGAAAAGGTCACTGCAGGGAGACCACAAGCAATAATAGTAAATAGCCCTTTGATCTTTGCATTTCATTTTCTTGGGCACAGCTTTCAGAGTTTAGTTAATCTTTAATGAAAATAATGTTATTAATGTAGAAAATGAAGATGAATGGCCACGCACCTAGTCCGGATGTTGCTTTCTTTTTTTATGCATATCAAAAAAATATCACAGTACAAGGAGCATGGAGCACAGATGAGAATAGATGATTAGAATAGATGTTGACGCTTTTTGCACTAGATAGCGTTTACTCATAACACCAACATCAATGAAGAAATCGACGTCCAGGCCTAATGTGGGGCCATTAATCTTAATTTTCTGCTGTTCTTGGAGGCAAGCACTTTTGTGAGTGGACATGGTATATGGGCGCTGTATGCACACACTTTTAGCAGTGTTTACCACCAATGAATGTTATTAATGTGTCCTAATGTTTAAAAAAAACAAAAATCTGTTGTTTGAATTGCAGAAAGTACAGGGTGCTGGAGTGCCAGATGTACAGAATTCAGAGGTCAGGAGTGCGTAATGCAGAGCGTGCAACTCAGAGTGCCACTGGTATAATAACAAAAATTACCCCCCTCAACCCTGTACAAATCCTGCCAAACCCATATCTCCCGCAATACACATCTCCACCAACAGCCTCAACCTCCTGCCCAGTACAGACCACCTTTCAAATCTCTCCCCCCCCCCCCCCCCTCTCCTACTCAACATGTGCAGCAGCAATTCACAGACCTCAAAAGAAACAGCAGTTCAGCATGAGTGGGAGTCCTTCCACAGTTGTACCATGAGACTGGAATAGAGAAGAAGCCTTCTGTTGACTCTGATTGCAACTGTCAGGCAGGCAGGCAGAAGTGACACAGGGCCATGTGTCATACAATAAAAATGTCAGGGAGCCACAACACCCCCAGAGTTTTAGGCACCCAGTGCAGACTACACCCCAAATACACCACTGCACATACAGACATGCTTCAACAATTGAAGCAGAAGAGGAGAACTGATTGCCTACTTATCCCATAAAGAAAGAGAAACTTTATTTTTAAAAAACAATCGTCTTCCCTGAATACAAAATTATCTTGGCTGCTAAACTTCTACCATCATAGACAGGCACTATGCCATCTTCAGCTCTATGCTTCATTAGACATTTACAGCTAAATATAGTAAAACCAGACTAAATTAATTTTCTTACCATTTACTTTCCCATTTTATTCTGCCAACAAAGAACAGCTCAAGAACTCTACATTGCCAACTTTGCTGACCTTGAGCCATCATTGTACCTTGTACTGTACATTATGCACTTTTTTCATTTCTTCTCAATATCCATTCCATGCTCACTCAATAACTGACCATGAGAACGTCCTATTGCTGTTTCCTATTCATCCAACATCATGTACCAATGACTTTTAGGAATTCCTGAACCCACCAATCCAAATATGGCATTCTATCTGTACAAATCTTTCATGTACACTGGATCCTTTTGGACTGCATTGGGCAGCTATTGCAGCGCAGTCCTACTGCATGACAAGACAAAATGCCTTGTCACCTGTGTGCCCAGTTCACAACACCACGGTGGTGTGTGGGCAGTGTGTGCTGAAAAAAAGAACTGCACTGACAGCCAATTGAACTTAATGAAACCTCTGTGTGACATTTTAATAAAGTTATTTTTTAACAAATAGTGAACAATGTGATCCTGCCAAACTCCCACTGTGTTGTAATGCAGTGGCTGGTGTGAATTAGCCCTAAAGCTGGCCATACACCATACAATTTTCCTGTTCAATTTTCTTTAGATTTACCTTCAACTATGTAGTACAAGGGCCTGCCTGATTGCATCGAAATTGAAAGTGTTTAGGTTTGACCTCCTATTATATGGTTTTGGTAAATCTAAAGGAAAGTTGAACAGGAAAATTGAATAGTGTATGGCCAGCCTTAGACTCGGTTCACACCTATGCATTTTTTGGTGCTTTTTGTAGAAACACATGACAGTCCATTTAACAGGTTTCCTATGGGGCCCATTGACATCTTTGCTCTTTTCAGCCACTGTATTTTTGGGACATTTTTCAGGGACTTTTTTAAATGCAAAACAATGCATTTTTTTTTTTAATTTTTGGTTCAATAGACTTCAATGGAGAAGCTGCAGAAAAGCATTAAGTGAGATCTTACCGCAATTTTGCCACAATTTGCATTTTTTAATTTACCCTACAACAAACTGGCAAAAAATTGCAAATCGCGACAAAATCGGGGTAAAATAGCATATGCTAAAATGCAAAAAACACTACAGAAACAATCAAAAGCAAACTGAACAGGTGTGAACCAAGCCTAAATCATTCCTGAACTGCTGTTCTTAACTCAGATCCAGCTAACTTCTTTAACTAACAGCTCCATGGCTTCTCCATGGCTTCATGTTATTTGCAGAACCACTGTCTTCATTTTATTAAACCTTGATGGTTTGGAAGCCTTTATACTCTCTTTAGTAATGTAAACCATTTAAGAAAAGCTTTACACCTTTGTTCACCTTAACCACTTCAGCCCCAGAAGAATTGGCTGCTCAATGACCAGGCCATTTTTTGCAATATGGCACTGCGTCGCTTTAACTGACAATTGCGCGGTCGTGCGCCGCTGTACCCAAACAAAATTGACATCCTTTTTTTCCCACAAATAGAGCTTTCTTTTGGTGGTATTTGATCATCTCTGCGATTTTTATTTTTTGCACTATAAACAAAAAAAGAGCGACAATTTTGAAAAAAACACATCATTTCGTACTTTTTGCTGTAATAAATAGCCCCAATTTTTTTTTTTAAAAGCTATTTTTTTCCTCAGCTTAGGTCGATATGTATTCTTCTACATATTTTTGATAATAAAAATCGCAAAAAGCGTATATTGAGTGGTTTGTGCAAAAGTCATAGCGTCTACAAAATAGGGGATAGATTTATGCCATTTTTAATGCAATGGCGTTGATCTGCGATTTTTACCGAGACTGTGACATTATGGCGGACACATCTGACACTTTTGACACATTTTTGGGTCAATTGATAATTATACAGCGATCTGTGCTATAAAAATGCACTGATTACTGTATAAATGTCACTGGCAGGGAAGGGGTAGAGGGCGATCAAGGGGTTAACTGTGTTCCCTATGTGTGTGTTCTAACTGTGGGGGATGGGACTGATTATAGGATATGAGAGATTGTGGTTCACAATCTCTCTCTCCTCTCCTCACAGAACTGTTTAGAACAGAACTAAAACTGTTTACACACACACGTCCCTGTTCTGCCTCTCGTGCCCGCGATCGCTCGTGGCCGACGGTCATTGCGACTGCTGGTCACGAGCAGTCTGCTATCCCGCTTAAAGGGACCAATGTAGAGCTACAATGGTTTGCGAGATTGTGCCGACCTGCCGCAGTATAACGACGGCGGCTGGTCAGCAACGGGTTAAAGAGGACCTGTATTATGGAAGCTGTACCAAAAAAAAGGCAAGCAGACAGCAAGTCACAAGTGATGCCTATAGTCTTTCTGCCGCTGATTTTTTCCCTATTAATACATTACCATGTTCAACACTGTGGAAATAATAACATGATTCTGCCCCCCCCCCCATCCACCGCTGAGTGTCCCCAATAGCAAGCCTCTTGCTCCAGCGCCACACTCATGTGAGTGGACGTTGTCCATTCACACACATAGCGTGGCCCGGCCCCACCCCCTGCTCTCTCCTCATTGGCTCACTGGCTGTAATCAACACCAGCAGGAGCCAATGGCTCCCGCTACTGTGTGGGCCAGTGAGGAGAGAGAGACCCCAGAGAGCTGCTGCTTGGATTGAGATGGCGCTTAGGTAAGTATAAGGAGGGCTGGGGGGTAGCTGCACACTAAAGGTTTTTTATTTTAATGCAGAGAATGCATTAGGGTAAAAAAAAAAACTTCTGTCTTTAGAACCAGTTCCTTGCACTGCAGGTCCTCAGGTACATCTTTCTCTTTAACAAGTGAGCAGCACAGTAATGTCATCATCACCAAATCTTTCTAGTATTCAGAGCCAGCAGTGCCTTAGATGATCTCACACTCTATATATACTGCTATGAGGCACCTAGGCACAGGAAGTTTAGTTCTATTGTTCAGGAAGAATGCAAGCCAAAATGTAGATTTTCAGAGTACTGTTTAGGTAGAATAAAGCCTATATGATATATACCTATAACACCGTAAATAATCTATTTTTTAGTTTGGGTCTACTTTAATAATCTTAGTTCCATTTCAAGTAAAATGTCATTTTGACCTCAATGTGATCCTTCAAAAGCCTTCACAAAACTCTGAGATGCATTTTTAAATACTTTTCGCAGTAGCCAGCCAGCTTCACAGACAGCACAACAGACCCCCTCCAAAACCCCCCAAATACAAACCCTTAAAGTGGATGTAAACCCGATTCATGAAATTTGAGCTGGGCACATATATCTGCAATGTTTCTTTGTCTCTCTTTAAAGTACTGTGTCCTGTTAGCTGTCTCCTGCTCCATTCTTCTGTTATCAGCCTGATGACGCCTGAAAAGTTCTCGCCAACTAAGATAAAAGCAGCCTTAGTTTTGTGTTGGGGAGGATGCTATAAATAGATTAGCAGAGCCCTGAACTATTCAATGATCAGCTCTGGAAGTCTCTACCTATGAGGAGAGAGGGGTGTGTGCCTTTCCTCCTTTTAGCTGTCTTGGCTGTATGCCCAGACTTCACTGCAGTGTTGAACGGGAAGAGAAAATCTTTTAACACGATCTGAACTTTCTAAACAGTATATAAGCTGAAGATAGCATATATACATGTAAAACTTATGTAGGGAGATTTGTTTCATCTCTGTGTATCATCTGAGGCTGTTCACTTCACTGGGTATATGTGAGGGTTTACATCCACTTTAAGCATTTTCTATGTATTTTTGGGGACTTTGGAGGAGTCTGTGTGCATTTTTTTTAAATTTGTATCTTTTAAATCTGCATGATATTCATCTTTGGCACATTTATAAGCTATATTAAAAAGAAAAAAAAATCCTCTTGTAAGTATTGTGTTAAAATGTTCTTTGTTATAATATTCTTTAAATTGCTCATCTTTTTTCTATACTTCAGTTCGTCACATTCTCTGCATTACTGCTTCATTAATGAATGCAATCTCCTCTCCAGATTTATGTCTTCTACACTTTTAGTAATGTAATTTGTGCAGTGAACAAAAGCATATTAGCAAGCTTTGTTAAAATGTGATCACATTATACCATTGCCGGCAATGACCGGTTCCCCCTCTGGGCAGTCACTGTCCTTTGTACATACTGCGTCTGGAAGTCCAGCATTCTGCACAAAAACAAGAGTGGAAAGTGATTTATTTTGTATTGCTGGCTCTTGATAGTGCTAACATTTAAGCAAGAACTGTCTGCATTACCCAGAGTTACCAATCAGATCCATTCTTGACAAAGTATCACTAATGCTAGTCATACAAGCAAAGATCTCTCTCATTATGCCTGCCAGTCACTAATCCGTTGCCAGTTTTCCACCTGGCTTCTTCAGTCAAATTTTAACAAGATGGGTGGTGCTGACAAGGCCACCCACAACTTGAATTTTGTCCGTTTCAACAGGAAATCAGTCAAAATTCAAGCTGTGTATGGCCAGCTTAAGTTTGAACTTGACTCATATTCCAAAGAAACAGATGTACATTTTTCAAAAGAAGACTTTGTACATTAGGAAAGCAAAATCTTTGGACCTGTATTTGATCTTTCACACCATGAATGTCCACAATAATTGAGGGCTGGGTTATTTTATTGGAGGAACACTTATCTCTGTCAATGTTCATAGGGATTACAGGTAAGAGAATTTAGCCGTGTGGTGTGCTTGTGCTTGGGCTCTGTGGTGGCTTGTGCATTCTCCTATATTCACCATTTTTACATAGATAGTCAGTGAAGAACCCTTCTTTTATTGGTGGTCAGTGAAGCACCCCTTTACATTATTGGCCAGTGAAGTTTTTCCCTATATTGGTAGTCAATAAAGTACCCTCTTACATTTATGGTTAGTGTAGCGCCCCCTTACAATAGTGCTCAGTGTAGTTTCCTCCTACATTGTTGGTCAGTGAATTGGAGACATGCGCATGTGCATGGGTTGTTATAGTGCTAGTTCTGCCCTTGCTATCTTCTTATGTTAAAGTGCTAAAATTATATCAAATGAGACTCTGCAAAACAAGACTTAAATTATTATTTGCTTATAGGGAAATTGTTCATATGATGAGACTCCATGGTCCATCCTGAGCTCATAAAAGCGCACAAGGTAGTAGCTATGCTTAAATTTGGCAGCGTATCCATATAGTTAGTACTGCTTTCTTTGTAAATCTAGTCCAGGTCAATTCTTTCTCTATAAATCTAGTCCAGGTCATGTCTTCAGTTAGACATGTCCTAAAGTCCACTCCATTCTGTGTACAGGCAGCCTCCAAGTTACAAACATCCAACTTACAAACGACTTATAACAGAGGACGACAACAGGAAGTGAGAGGAAATCTACCTCTAGGAAGGAAAATTCACTACTGTAAGAGTTGTCATGGAAAAAAAATGTCTTTACTGAAGCTTTATCACCGATCCTTGTTTCCCCAACAACCCAAAATTTTCAAAATCCAATTGTTACAGGAACAGAAAGTGAGGTGAAATCCCTTCCAAAAAAATTTACCTGTTCCAACTTACATACAAATTCAACTTAAGAACAAATCTACAGAACCTTGTTTGTAACCTGGCAACTGCCTGTACTTAGCATTACATTTTTTGTTTCTGTACTACTTATCTAAAAAAGCAATGCAAGGCTCCTAATCTGAATTTGAAGATTAAAAACATAGCCTCTCTGTAAGGAGCAATATAAATATAAGCAGTCCA
The DNA here is from genome assembly GCA_037952835.1 of Lithobates septentrionalis. Taxonomy (NCBI): domain Eukaryota; kingdom Metazoa; phylum Chordata; class Amphibia; order Anura; family Ranidae; genus Lithobates; species Lithobates septentrionalis. Next base: position 2,510,607 of record JBBDGP010002219.1, read on the forward strand.
GCTGACCTACCAAACTTCTCACTTCAGCAGTGAGCTAGATATACTGTATGTATCTATTAAATAAGAAGGTGGCAACTGTAGCTTGGCTACATTACAAGATGAAATCCTGTGACAAATAAGCTTTATATAAAATTACCTGGATCCCAGCCGATTCAATCCTGAAATTGCAGAATTCAGACAGTTTTGTATTTATTTTGAATTTTTGGCCTGTCAGATACTGGACAGTTTCAGATTGTTTGGGTTCGTAGTAAGACAGGATCTAGAATTGTACAATTTTATGATTCACAGTAAAACAGACAATATAAACAAGAATTCCATGTGTTTTTGACTTGTGATATAGACTTGACTGTGGGTGACTGTTTTTCAATTTTCTAGGCAAACCATAGACATGAATTTTTGGTTGAATCTTCACAAATGTTCTATAGAAAACTCTGGCATAAGTACGCACGATCATTTGGTCTAACCATTTGTCTTATTTTAGGAGAACAATTGTATGGGAAAATCCATTCCAGATAAATCATCTTCCACCAAAACCAGTGAGTCTGCAGAGGGACCATAGGCAATTATTTGTTTTTTGATCTGCTCTGAGTTTAGGCAGGCTTACTCAACTATTTTTCAAAGGGCCACAAGAGTACCTGTCCCCATAAAACAAACAGCAGTGTGAGCTTCAAAAAAATAATATACTCCAAAAGCTTACTCTTGGATATCCACTTTGTACCTTGGGGGCAGACACAGCTCCCAAATCCATCTCCACTCACAGTCCATGTATAAATGTCTGCTGTTCCTCACTCTCTGCCCATCAAGGGTTTAATCGTAGAAGTTCAAGTTTAAGCCCTTTGATGGTTAAAACCCATCACAGTGGGTGGATCCATGGTTGGGTAATCATCAGACTTTTCCATGTAGAAAAAATACATTTTAACTGATCTTGGTGCATGTGCGGTGCTTGCTCAACAGTGTGAACTTACAGAAAATGCAGTAGTCTCTTGCACTAAATAAACCATTTTTCATAAACAAAACATATTTCAGTTTTAAAAACTTTTTGGAGGTTTTACTTAGAAACTCTATACATTTTTTTTATTGTTGCCTGTATTCCTACACTTATGCCCCGTACACACGGTCGGACTTTGTTCGGACATTCGGACAACAAAATCCTAGGTTTTTTCCGGCGGATGTTGGCTCAAACTTGTCTTGCATACACACGGTCACACAAAGTTGTCGGAAAATCCGATCATTCTGAACGCGGTGACGTAAAACACGTACGTCGGGACTATAAATGGGGCAGTGGCCAATAGCTTTCATCTCTTTATTTATTCTGAGCATGCGTGGCACTTTGTCCGTCGGATTTGTGTACACACGATCGGAAATTCCGACAACGGATTTTGTTGTCGGAAAATTTTATATCCTGCTCTCAAACTTTGTGTGTCGGAAAATCCGACCGTGTGTACAGGGCATTAGGCTGCATTCACACTTCAGCATTTTGAATCACGGGTAGATTTGCTGTGAATCAACCCGTGATTTGAAAACGCTGATGTGTGAATGAGGAATCGTGGGACTCGCATTTGAGATACCATTCATTTGAATGACACCTCAAGTGGCGGCGCAGGTCTGCCGTGATTTTCGCGCGATAAATCGCGTTGCAATTGAGGCAAAATGTTGCCCAAAAGTATCTCCTGAACTTTTTTTGGGCGACATGCTTCTCGTGATGCATGTTGCCACGATTGCATCGCGATTTATCATGCAACAATCACGGCAGACCTGCGGCACGATTTGAGGTGTCATTCAAATGAATGGCATCTCAAATGTGAGTCCCACGATTTGTCATTCACACATCAGTGCTTTTAAATTTGCTGCAAATCTGACAGCGATTCAAAATGCTGAAGTGTGAATACAGCCTTACTGTTCCATTGATGTTTGATACTTGAGGGTGCTAATCTTTAGGCACATAATAAAGTTCATATCCAACCAAAACTTTTTTCTTTTCTTAGCATTGTGTAGAGAAGGGGGTTGAACATCTAAAAGTTTTTCTGTCTGTACCTTTTTTTGGAGAGATTTGCCCTCAATTCCTGCCCAGGTGACACTCCATTGCAACATGTCATACAGGGTGCCACTGGGCCAGGAAGTAAGGGGAATATTTCACTTTGCATGGAGTTGGGTTGTAAATTATACTCATCACAGTATGTAAATAAATGACAAGGATCTCTAACCCCCTGTGAAAGTGTTTGTCTGGCCAAAACCTAATTTCTTAGTTTTGGATAGAGTGGGGAAGGGTTAGAACCACTGTCAACTTTTTACTGCTATCTGGGGCTCTGTTAGAGAGATTCACTCTCACTTCCTGTACTGCTGACATTTTACCAAAATAAAGGTAGGCTAGAACCCATGTCAGATTTTCTATTGCTGCCTGTGTTCTTGCTGCACATTTTCCCTCATTTCCTTTGTAGTGAAACAGGACAGGAAGTGAAGGTAAATCTCTATAACAAGAAGGGCATAGGTATTATCAGTTTGTTTAGTGGAGTACTTTTTTTGTTCTTTAAGTGAATTTATGTCTTCCTTACCTCACTGCATTTACCTTGTCTCTGGTTAGGGGTGACAATCAGGTTTGTTACCACAAAAAAAATATTTTCACCCTGAAGGAAGAATAAAAAAAGAAAATTAGATATGTCTTTTGTAGAGATATTTTATACATGCAATGAAAAGATCTAATGACCTGTGGCGGTATGACATAATCTACCACATCCCAGAGTCTTGGCCCCAGTTCTGTGGTGTTGGTGAAGGCAACTCCCTTTAACTTGGTAATGACAGAGCTCTGTATGGATGTGTCGGTGTCTTGATACCCTTTTTTAGTCACAAACACCCACCTGCAAAAGCAAAATGGAACATCAGATAAGCTTGTCACTTATTTTTTTATTTGTGTTCTATATGAAGACACCTATTTCAAACAGATGCCCACAATAAATTCCTGAACATAGTCTTTATTGTATCTAAGGAACAACTACACCGTGTGTGTATATATATATATATATATATATATATATATATATATATATATATATATATAAAGTGGAAGGGTAAAAGGAGGTGGGAAAAGGAAAAGGAAAGTCCCCCAGGCTGGGGATGGGGTTAAGTTAGTTTGAGAGGCCTAGACTGGTCGGGTGCAGAGTATGCTTAGGACCACCTCAGGGCCCATACTTTGAGAAATTTGGCATGGGAGTTGTGGAGGATACTGGACATTTTTTCATGGATCATGAGGGTCGTCAAGATGTTCTTCACCAAAATTATACAGCCTGCTTTTTCCAGGCCCTTGCTATTGTATGCTTAGCTGTGATAAACAGATATGTGGCTAGTTTCTGCTGGTGAGAGAAGAGGCCCGGGATCAGACAATGGAGCAATGCAAGTTTGGAGTCCTTGTGGAAAGGTACGTGGATAAGGTTAGTTGGGAGTCCAAAGACCGTTGACCAAAATCTCACGAGGCAGGGGCAGGACCACCATATGTGCACTGTCTTGCTTGTAAAAAAAAAAAAAAAAACATTGCAGGAAACTGCATAGGCGTGAATGGGACCCATAGGAATTAATGGTAAATAGATGATTGCGCGTTTCTGGGATTTTGAATGAGGTGGGTCACAGGCTAGGCACAACTAGGATACAATTGATAATTTATTATAAATTCATGGTATACAAATCTGACGACTTAGGACGGCCTCTTTTGACCTATCTCCGGTGCGCGCACCGAGTGTGGGATCAATTCATGGCCCTCCACTTGCTACGTCTGCATGACGTTTGCGGGATCCACCCACCGCTATGGGGATATTTCAGGCTGGGTTAGTCATGACCTCCATTTGCACATTGCTTCTTGTGGAGGTGGTCATGTGGATTATATTCAGCACTTGTTACCTATTCACAGGTATTACCCTGCAAAGTTATTTGCCATTTTCCTCTTTTTGCTTGTTTGTTTCACTTCTGTTTTGTCTTTGTTTTTTCCTCTCTTCAATCTTTCCACTCAGCTTTACGCTATTGTGTTTGACATTCAGCTATGGTTTGGTGCTTTCTCTGCACTCTTCATTCCACTATGCAGGGGTTCACATAGGCGTCCACTTTCCACTTTGATTAAACACCAGTATATCTCTATCCACTGTACACTATACCAGACCCATTTATTTACTATTTTGTTATGCTATACACTCAAACACATTTTTTCTTTTTAGAATCATCTGGTCTACTGTGTTCATACACCCTAATTACTGCACAGTGTTTTTTCATATGCAACTTTTTGGGAAAATTGTGAAAATCTGTATTTTTTACTAGAAAATGACTAAGAACCCCCAAACATTATATATTTTTTTAGCAGAGGCCCTAAAGAATAAATGGCAGCCGTTGCAATTTTTTATGGCACACGGTTTTGTGCAGTGTTTTTTCATATGCAACTTTTTGGGAGAATATACACTTTAATTAATTAACCACCTCAATACTGGGCACTTTCTCCTCCTTCCTGCCCATGCCAATTTTCAGATTGCACATTGAGTCTAGTGCGACGCCATATGACGTTGTTCCAGAGCAACAGAGTATTTCGCCCCCTGTCCTTTGTCTATACTGCAGGTATACATGGAGGAAATTTAGCTGCACACCAACATCCGTCCAACAGGTTTATTGGAAGAATGCCACCAGGACTAAAACAACAGACCAAGGGGTGACAATGTTTCACACATACATTGTTCTTCTTCAAAGACGGATGTCGGTGAGCAGCACATTTTTTTCACTTGGTCCACATGTTCACTGTTGCAAGCTGGAGCTAGCACCCAGCTCTTCCTTTTTGGTGGATTATTATACTCACCTGGAGCACTATCTGTCACATTTCTCTTGATTACATGGGACAGGAACCGGAAGTGAAGTCATGACGCCACTCTTGTCCTCCTAGGCCGTAGAGATGAGCGATGGCCATCTTTCCTTCGCTCATCTCTGTGCCTAGCCGCTGCCAGCGCCGCTGCCAGCGCTGCTGCCAGCGCTGCTGCCAGCGCCGCATCAATTCCTGGAGCTACCTATCGCCTAGGTAAGCCTGAGAACCACTGGAAAGCGGCAGGGGAATGACCCCTCCCATTGCTTCTAAATGTGATCCAGCAGCCAATGCACTGCTCAGACCACTTTTATCAGAAAGAGCGGCACCTGAGGGAAAAAAATTATACCGGGGTTATGAAATTTAGATGCAGCCATAATCCTGGTATTAAATGTCAAAGTAATGACGTATTTTCCCAGTTAGGCGGTTGTCAAGTGGTTTAAATGATGCTGAACTGATGGTTTTGAATAAAGGACTGGGCTTTTGTCCCAGTACAAGGATGGATACATTTGTATTAAAACAGGAATTATATAGATTATAGAGAAAGTTACACTTGAATTCATTATTTTTTGGTTATTGTTCTACAATGACACTGGGATCAACATTGTTTAGACTAGGATAACAAAATAAAAGTAATATGGTCCCACCTACATCTTTTCCTGCAGTTAAAAGGTGGAGATAGATGCGTCTCAGTTTCTGGCAGATCAGAATTAAGCTGGGTACACACTTTAGGCTGGGTTCACATATAAGCACGGTGCTGAATTTTTGGGCTGAATTCGGACCTAAAATGGACCAAAAGATGCACAGGCCTCCTGTGCAAATCGCACCGGAGCCGCTACGGAGATATGTGAACCGGCTCCATAGAGAGCTGGCCACAATCTCCTGCTGTGCGAATTGAATGTGGAGAAACCCACATCCAATTTGCATTAGTATGAACCCAGCCTTACAGTTTACAGTTTTTTATTTGTTCAACCATCGGGTTTAACAAAAGAAAAAACTGACCGATGCCCGCATGAACATAAGCGATGGACTCCCCCGCTGCAATGCGCTGATTGAATTTATGTTTTCCAGAATAAACGCTGAACAGAAGTTGGTCATTAGATTTCTATTTACCTTAAAAAAAATTTTTTGTAGGTGGTGATTGGTGTTTATTATTTTTATATATATATATATATATATATATATATATATATATATATATATATATATATATATATATATATATATATATATATAAAATTAGGTATAGTAAATGGGGAAATGGCGCTACCCTATATGTATCTCATAATAGCTACCTATACCATAAAATGAACGAGGATATTACTATCCCAGTGTGTCTACCAAACTGTACGTAGTTCCATAAATGTGCATAAGAATAATAATAATAATAATACTGAGTAGTATTGGCATACAGTGTCTAAACTGTGACAATATGCCCCTCAGGGCAGGCACCCTTAGTGTGTGGTAATATGTTGCATCCAGGGACAAAATCCCATTAAGAACAGATATCACTAGCAGTGCAAACTCAGACGAGTCTCAATGTGTACATACAGTACATACAGTACAAGGACTAATGTTCAAGGTGGGATGTTTGTGGAGTGCCAGCACTTAATACACCTATATATTCAAAAAACTTATACCATACATAAGCTACATGTGACCAAAGTATGAAAAAAATTATATATATCTCAGGACCGTATGTGCTGGGACCTACTTAAATTCATATACCAAAATATACATATATCAGAACTGCATGTGCAACTTTATATATGTGACAAAAAACTGTGAAAAAAACTGTGAACAAAATTCAATTAATCAAAAATAAAGGGTCACAGTCTGTGTGCAGTCCAAACTTTTAAAAAAACAATAAGTGAGTGTATCAACGGTGACTTCTGTGTTCTTCAGGAAAAGATTGGTGACTCCAGGTGCTCCCCCCAATGTAATCCCCACTCACCAGAAGCAGTCACCCCTGCAGGGGTAGCGGGCATAGAGTGGGTGTCTGGAGTGGATGTTCCTATATGTTTCCTGGTTGCCTCCGGTTGTCCGTGGGTGTATCCCAATGGCTCGGAATGGGGTTTCCAGCTGGCTTTATTCAGAGATGGACTCCTCCATGCCTCATCAACATATCAATGTATTTTCCTCCATATAGAAGAAGAAACAGGGGACTTGCATAGTGAAGTAAGTTCTCGTTTATTTAAAAACGTTGTATACAGATCATAGCAGCAAGCAGCTAACCCGGTACAGCGCGGCTGTTCAATAAGCGAAACCAGGAAGCCAAAGACGGCGTGCGTCCCAGCTTGCGTTCCAACCACGGCTTCCGGGTGTGACGTGTGAGCGTGACTCCGCCTTACGCGTTTCGTCATAGGACGTTATCAAAGACGGTGTCGACGCTTCACGCTCCACACATAAAATAGGCCTGCGGGCTCCCTAGTGCCTCCCCCAATTGCATAATGGACGCAACCAAAAGTGCACCAAGGGGATATTTTCATAGTGCGGGGCCGCTACACCACGACGAGAAATGAATATTTATTAAAATAAAAGATAGGCAATTAAAATGGTATGCGCAATAGAAATATAAAAATTATTATAAAAATTAGGTTTAATTAAAGTGCATGACATAGTGCCAGGTATGTGTTATTCTGAATGTTACAGATGAGCCTGCGGGCTAAGTGGTATCTCCCCTAGACCTATACTAGGTACGTCCAGATATGCAGGTGAGGGGGGGACACTACGAGTAACCAAGCCGCTGGAATCCATATATACACATACACAGGAGTGATTATTAGTTACATTGTGTTCATTACATTAGAACCATTATTTATTTCCACAGCTACATAGATGGTATTATGAGACCAATATGCATAAAGTGCACTGTAATCTAAAATCTGCCATTTATAAAAACGTAATCATATTGAATTAGGTTACCCACGAGGTAAAATAGAATTGAATAAAAAAGAAAAAATGTGAAAAAAATATATGAAAAAAATGATAAATTAGGAAAAAATTAATTAAAATTAATCGACAAAAATGAAATAATTGGAGATATGTGGCTGTAATAGTAGAGAGCAATACTACAGGATATTCATAATAAAAAAAGGAAATAATAAAACTAAAAAAAATAAAAAAAAAATAAAATAAAATAAAAAAAATAAAAATAAAAATAAGGGAATTGGTGAGGGATTCCGTAATAGTGTAAACACATATCTTTTCCCAGTGAGTGTTGGGTGTTAATAAATCTTATCCGACATGTATGTCTAGGCTCTCAGGATTAGGATATAGGGTGACACCCTATATCCTAATCCTGAGAGCCTAGACATACATGTCGGATAAGATTTATTAACACCCAACACTCACTGGGAAAAGATATGTGCTTACATTATTACGGAATCCCTCACCAATTCCCTTATTTTTATTTTTATTTTTATTTTTTTTATTTTTTATCTTTATTTTTATTTTTATTTTTAGTTTTATTATTTCCTTTTTTTATTATGAATATCCTGTAGTATTGCTCTCTACTATTACAGCCACATATCTCCAATTATTTCATTTTTGTCGATTAATTTTAATTAATTTTTTCCTAATTTATCATTTTTTTCATATATTTTTTTCACATTTTTTCTTTTTTATTCAATTCTATTTTACCTCGTGGGTAACCTAATTCAATATGATTACATTTTTATAAATGGCAGATTTTAGATTACAGTGCACTTTATGCATATTGGTCTCATAATACCATCTATGTAGCTGTGGATATAAATAATGGTTCTAATGTAATGAACACAATGTAACTAATAATCACTCCTGTGTATGTGTATATATGGATTCCAGCGGCTTGGTTACTCGTAGTGTCCCCCCCTCACCTGCATATCTGGCCGTACCTAGTATAGGTCTAGGGGAGATACCACTTAGCCCGCAGGCTCATCTGTAACATTCAGAATAACACATACCTGGCACTATGTCATGCACTTTAATTAAACCTAATTTTTATAATAATTTTTATATTTCTATTGTGCATACCATTTTAATTGCCTATCTTTTATTTTAATAAATATTCATTTCTCGTCGTCGTGTAGCGGCCCCGCACTATGAAAATATCCCCTTGATGCACTTTTGGTTGCGTCCATTATGCAATTGGGGGAGGCACTAGGGAGCCCGCAGGCCTATTTTATGTGTGGAGCGTGAAGCGTCGACACCGTCTTTGATAACGTCCTATGACGAAACGCGTAAGGCGGAGTCACGCTCACACGTCACACCCGGAAGCCGTGGTTGGAACGCAAGCTGGGACGCATGCCGTCTTTGGCTTCCTGGTTTCGCTTATTGAACAGCCGCGCTGTACCGGGTTAGCTGCTTGCTGCTATGATCTGTATACAACGTTTTTAAATAAACGAGAACTTACTTCACTATGCAAGTCCCCTGTTTCTTCTTCTATATGGAGGAAAATACATTGATATGTTGATGAGGCACGGAGGAGTCCATCTCTGAATAAAGCCAGCTGGAAACCCCATTCCGAGCCATTGGGATACACCCACAGACAACCGGAGGCAACCAGGAAACATATAGGAACATCCACTCCAGACACCCACTCTATGCCCGCTACCCCTGCAGGGGTGACTGCTTCTGGTGAGTGGGGCTTACATTGGGGGGAGCACCTGGAGTCACCAATCTTTTCCTGAAGAACACAGAAGTCACCGTTGATACACTGACTTATTGTTTTTTTAAAAGTTTGGACTGCACACAGACTGTGACCCTTTATTTTTGATTAATTGGATTTTGTTCACAGTTTTTTTCACAGTTTTTTGTCACATATATAAAGTTGCACATGCAGTTCTGATATATGTATATTTTGGTATATGAATTTAAGTAGGTCCCAGCACATACGGTCCTGAGATATATATAATTTTTTTCATACTTTGGTCACATGTAGCTTATGTACGGTATAAGTTTTTTGAATATATAGGTGTATTAAGTGCTGGCACTCCACAAACATCCCACCTTGAACATTAGTCCTTGTACTGTATGTACTGTATGTACTGTATGTACACATTGAGACTCGTCTGAGTTTGCACTGCTAGTGATATCTGTTCTTAATGGGATTTTGTCCCTGGATGCAACATATTACCACACACTAAGGGTGCCTGCCCTGAGGGGCATATTGTCACAGTTTAGACACTGTATGCCAATACTACTCAGTATTATTATTATTATTATTCTTATGCACATTTATGGAACTACGTACAGTTTGGTAGACACACTGGGATAGTAATATCCTCGTTCATTTTATGGTATAGGTAGCTATTATGAGATACATATAGGGTAGCGCCATTTCCCCATTTACTATATCCAATACCCAAATAGTCCCAGTAGGGACTCACTAGGGGAGGCTGCAAACCCTGTCATTGCTAAGCGCGGACTTATTACATATATTAATATATATAATTAGGTCCATATATTGTATATTTGGACACAGGTACAATTTTATTTTTTTCAGATATTTACCAAAACATATTCAAGCTATAGTTATATAATGGATATTGGCTGAAAGTGCACACTCTCAGGTTTTATTTGAGGGTATGTTCATCCAAATCGGAGGAAGGGTTTAGGAATTACAGCTTTTAAGAATAGCCACCCCCCTTTTTCAAGGGACCAAAAGTAATTGGACAAATAAATCAAAAGCTGTTTTATGGCCAGCTGTGGGCTACTCCTTTGTTATTTCTTCATCAATTAAGCAAGTAAAAGGTCTGGAGTTGATTCTAAGTGTGGTATTTGCATTTGAAATCTATTGCTGTGAACCTACATCATGCGTTTAAAGGAGCTGTCCATGCAAGTGAAACAGGCCATTGTAAGGCTTCAAAAACGAAACAAATCCATCAGACAGATATCAGCAACATTAGGAGTGGCCAAATAATCAGTTTTGTACATTCTGAGGAAAGAAGAATTCACTGCTGACCTCAGCAATATAAAAAAGCCTGGATGTCCATGGAAGAGAACAGTGGTGGATGATCACAGGATCCTCTCTATGGTAAAGAAAAACCCATTCACAACATCCAGACAAGTGAAGGACACTCTCCAGGAGGTGGGCGTATCATTGTCAAAGTCTACAATCAAGAGAATACTTCACAAGAGCAAATACAGAGGGTTCACCACAAGGTCCAAAATATTCATATACCTGAAGAATAGAAAACATCTAATAAAACAGACCAGTTCTGGAAAAGCATTCTTTGGACAGATGAAACTAAGATTAATCTGTACCAGAATGATGGGAAGTAAAAAGTGTGGAGAAGGCTTGGAACAGCTCATGATCCAAAGCACACAACGTCATCTGTAAAACATGGTGGAGGCAGTGTTGGCATGATCATTCATGGCTTCCAGTGGCACTGGGTCATTGGTGTTTATTGATGATGTGACAGAAGACAGAAGCAGCCGGATGAATTCTGCAGTGTTTAGAGATATACTGTGAGCCCAGATTCAGCCAAATGCATCAAAGTTGATTGGACGGCGCTTCACAGTACAGATGGACAATGATCCAAAACACACTGCAAAAGCAACCCAGGAGCTTTTGAAGGAAAAGAAGTGGAATATTCTGCAATGGTTGAGTCAATCACCTGATCTCAATCAATTTAGCATGCATTTCACTGAAGGCAAAACTAAAGGCAGAAAGAACCACAAACAAAGAACAACTGAAGACAGCTGCAGTTAGAGCCTGGCAAAGCATCAGAAAGGAGGAAACCCAGTCTTTGGTAATGTCCATGGGTTCCAGACTTCAGGCAGTCATTGCCAGTAATGGATTCTCAACAAAATATTAAAAATGAACATTTATGATTATATTCATTTGTCCAATTACATTTAAGCCCCTGAAAATGGGGGGACCATGTAGAAAAATGGTTGCAGTTCCTAAAATTTGTGCTTGATATTTATGTTCAACTCCTTCAATTAAAGCTGAAAGTCTGCACTTCAAAGTAATTTGGATTTGTTTTGTTTTAATTTTATTCTGGTGGCATACAGAGCCAAAAATATGAAAATTCTGCCTGTGTCCAAATATATATGGACCTATGTGTGACTGTGTATGACTGTGTGTGTGTGTATATGTATGTATGTATGTGTGTATATGTATATATGTATATATATATATATATATATATATATATATACATACATATATATATATATATATATATATATATATATATACAGTATATATATATATATATATATATATATATATATATAGTATATATATATATATATATATATATATATATATATATATATATATATATATATATATATATATATATATATACAGTATATATATATATATATATATATATATATATATATATATATACTCATGTATATATATACACTCATATTCCCTAAAGACAACCTCTGTAAATGTAAAAATCTGCTGACCACTCTTCCTCTACACCAACTTTGCCTCACATTGTGACACAGAACTGGATCATAGACTTTAACCGCTTCAATACCGGGCACTTAGACACCTTCCTGCCCAGACCAATTTTCAGCTTTCAGTGCTGTCGCAGTTTGAATGACAATTGCGCGGTCATCCATCACTGTACCCAAACTAAATTTTTATCATTTTGTTCCCACAAATAGAGCTTTCTTTTGGTCATATTTGATCACCTCTGCGGTTCTTATTTTTTGCTAAACAAATAAAAAAAGACCAAAAATTAAAAAAAAAAAAAAAAGTTTTGCTTTTGTTTCTGTTATAAAATTTTGTAAATAAGTACGTTTTCTCTTTCACTGCTGGGCACTGATAAGGCGGCACTGACAGGCACTGATAAGGCAGCACCGATGAGGTGGCACCAATGAGCGGGCACTGATGATGGGCACTGATATGCGGCACTGATGGGCACTGGTAGGCGGCACTGATGGGTGGCACTGATATGCAGCACTGATGGGCATTGATAGGCGGCACTGATGGGCACTCGTGGGTGGCACTGGGTGGCACTGGTGGGCACTGATGGTCACTGATAGGCGACACTGATGGGCACTGAAAGGCTGCAAAGATGGGTTCTTATGGGTGGCACTGATAGGCGGCACTGCTGGGCACTGATAGGCGGCACTGCTGGGCACTGATAGGCGGCACTGATAGGCAGCACTGCTGGGCACTGCTGGGCACTGATAGGCACTGATAGGCATTGATACGTGGCACTGATGGGCACTGATACACGGCACTGATATGAGGCACTGATAGGCATCCCTGGTGGCACTGGCAGTGGTAGGCATTGAGTGGGCACTGATTGGCAGCTGCCTGGGCATTGATTGGTAGCTGCCTGGGCACAAATTAGTATTTCCCTGGGGGTCTAGGGGGGCATACCTGGTGGTCCAGTGTGGATGGCCATCCTGGTGGTCCTGGGCAGCATGATGGTGGTCCTGGGCGGGATCTGAAGGGGGACTGTGCTGATAAACAATCAGCACAGACCCCCCCTGTCAGGAGAGCAGCAGATCGGCTCTCCTCTACTCGCGTCTGTCAGATGTGAGTGAGGAAAAGCCGATCAATGGCTCTTCCTATTTACATCATGATCAGCCATGATTGGACACGGCTGATCACATGGTAAAGAGTCTCCGTCAGAGACTCTTTACCTAGATGGGTGTTGCGGGGTGTTAGACTGACACACCGCAACAACGACCGCCGCGATGCGCGCCCCCGGGGGCGCGCAGCGGCTTAATATCCTGATCACGTCATTTGCCGCCATCATTCTGCTATATGGCGGGAGGCAATGGTTAATAATGACAGAAAGCCGTCACTGCTTATCACCCTGAGAGGTCCATCCCAACAGTAAAGCATGGTGGTAGTAATGTTCATATTGCATGGATGCTTTTTATTTGCAATGCCCGGGAAACTGGTGATAATAGAGGTAAGATGGATGGAGCTACAGACAATAATAATTTTTAGTGAAAAACCTGTATCATTCAAATCTGAGATTGGGGCTCAGGTTTACTTTTTAGCTGACAAAACGACCCTAAACACAAAGCTAAATCTACTGGAGTACTTTAAAACCCAAAACCTAAAAGTCTTATGCCCCATACACACGGTTGGATTTTCCGACGGAAAATGTTCGATGGGAGCTTGTTGTCGGAAATTCCGACCGTGTGTAGGCTCCATCGGACATTTTCCATCGGAATTTCCATCAAACAAAATTTGAGATTTTCCGACAACAAAATCCGTTGTCGTAAATTCTGATCGTGTGAACACAATTCCGATGCACGAAGTTCCACGCATGCTCGGAATCAAGCAGAAGAGCCGCACTGGCTAGTGAACTTCATTTTTCTCAGCTCATGGTTTGTGTTGTACGTCACCGCGTTCTTGACGTTCAGAATTTTCGACAAGATTTGTGTGACTGTGTGTATGCAAGACAAGTTTGAGCCAACATCCGTCGGAAAAAATCCATGGATTTTGTTGTCGGAATGTCCGATCGTGTGTACGCGACATTAGGATGTCCATGTCAAAAGCTAAGACCTCAGTTCAGTTGAGAATCTATAGCAAGATCACCAAGAATTCCATTCAATGTGATAGAGGTAAAGCAATTTTTCCAAGGAAATATGGCAAAATGTCAGAATTTGCAAATGTCTTTTGCTTAATAAAATAATGAGACACTTTAACCAGCACCCGGAAGGATTTGCCCCTTAATGACCAGACCATTTTTGCGATACAGCACTGCGTCGCTTTAACTGACAATTTCGCGGACGTGCGATGCTGTACCCAAACAAAATTGACGTCTTTTTTACCCACAAATAGAGCTTTCTTTTGGTGGTATTTGAGCACCTCTGTGGTTTTTATTTTTTGCACTATAAACAAAAAATGAAAAGACCAAATTTTTTTTTTACTTTCTGCTATAATACATATCCAAAAAAAAAATAATAAATAAATAAATGTATTCCTCAGTTAAGGCCGATTTATATTCTTCTACATATTTTTGTTAAATACGCAATAGGCGCAAAAGTTATCGCGTCTACAAACTACAGGATAGATTTAGGAACTTTTATTGTTTTCGTATTGTTTTTTCTGGTAATGGCTGCGATCTGCAATTTTTAGCGGGACTGCGACATTGCGGCGGACAAATCTGACCCCAAATGACACTTTTTGGGGACCAGTGACATTATTACATTGATCAGTGCTATAAAAACGCACTGATCAATGTAAAAATGACACTGGCAGGGAAGGGGTTAACACTAGGGGGCGATCAAGGGGTTAAGTGTGTTCCCTGGGTGTATTCTAACTGTAGGGGGGATGGGCTTACTGGAACCTCACAGTAGATCTCTGTTATGTCATCTGGCAGAATGGGGAATCGCCTTGTTTACAGTTCCCCGTTTGGCTTTCCTTACAGCGATCGCGGGCCGCCGGTGGACATCGAGTCCACTGGACTCGTGGGCACGCTACCGGGGCACACGGTGGGCTCACGCCCACGCTACTCCTCTTGCACGGACCGACGTACAGGTACGTCGGTTCGCGCAGCAAAGCCGACCTGTCGCAGTATATCTGCGTGAGCTGGTCGGCAAGTGGTTAAAAATAATTTGCACCATCAAAATGTAAAGTATATAAATCAGATCGTAAATTCGAATTAAATCCATTTAACTCTTGGTAATAATACAATAAAAAGTGGAAAGGTCCAATAGAGAGTGAATATTTGTGCAAATCATTGTATAGCTAAAATCTATATGTAGTGAAAGAATGCAAACTGGAATTAGAATATATAATAGTTACTAATAACAAAGATAATAGGAACTATCTATGCCAAAATAGTAATAAGCTTGGTATAATAATTTCCTTTAAACCATGAAAAAATATATATATATGCCTTAATATATGACTTGGTCACAGCCCACAAAATGTCAAAGTTAAATATGGTCCTGGCATTGGAAATAAATAAATTAGGAATCTGCAGTCTTAGCAGCTTTAGATTTTACTTATTGCAGTAGGTTTTTGGACTCATCTTGTAATGAGTTAGAATCCGATAGTGACAAATACAATATAGGGAACAGTAAAAGCAATGTATAAGAATCATCAGCATTAATTGGTTTATCTCTATATAACCAATCAATACCTTGCAACAAAATTAAAGAAATAAGTTTAAGGAAGTTCTCCAGAATTGAGCCTTTTTTAACAATTTAATGCAGACCCTCCTTAAAAGGCTGTTAAGGTGTCTCATACCTAGAAGCATCAGCTACCTCAAGTAGCTTCATTAGCTAACTTTACAAGATAATTAAAGTGTTACTAAACCCACAACAGTAAAATCTGTCTGTATATGCAGAATGGCATGCTTGTTATACTCACTGTGGAACTTAAGGGGTAATCCTCTGCATTGTGTAAAAAGGTTCTTTGATCCTGTATGGACATATCCTCCCCCTCCTGCAGGGTCTCTCTTGGCAAGGCCAGATAATACACAGTCAGAGTAGTAAAGCTGTGCAGGCTCAGTTTGGTCTCTATTGCTGGAGAGAACATTTCCTTTGTTGAGCTGAGCTTTTCAGGTCACATGATATTGACATCACACATTTGGGGCGTGTATACAGATCCTAAATGACAGCCCAGTCCCTCCTTCCTCCTCCATGCCCAGTAATTAAAGAAGAACACAGTGAGTGGGATGTCACATCTATTCCAGTGTAAAAAGAGGGGGTGCCTTACTTGCCAATTTATCACCCATGGCACTAATATCATCACTACCAATACAGGCAAAAAATATGAGATTAGGCAATTCATCACCTGTTCCACTGATTTTGTGGTATATGTTTTGCGTTGCCCTTGTGGGTTGGTCTACGTTGGCCGGACTATTCGGGCCCTACGGGCCCGAGTGGGTGACCACCGTAGACTAATTTCGAAGGGATGCGATGAACACAGCGTACCCCGTCATTTCCTGCGTTTCCATGACAAGGACATTAGACTCCTGGAGGTCTTTGTTATCGAAACGATCCCCAAGGGCACGCTAACCAGTAATGAAAGATTCTCCCTGTTGTGCAAGCGTGAGGTTTTTTGGATCTACATGTTTGACTCGCTTGCCCCCAAGGGGTTGAATAAAGAACTTGAAACATGTAGTTTTGTGTAATTTTCAATGAGAGTTTGTATATATACTTTTCAGAACATCTCTGGGCTAATATCGAAGAATTATGATTTTCAATATGTTTTCAATATGTTTGAATATGTTTTTTATGAAAAATGTTAAGTACCTTTTATTGACAAGTTTATGTTGAAGTGTAAACTATGTGTTCCTTGGACCTATATTGTTTATTTTCATATTTTTATGTTTAGTATAGCATGTATACCCATTGGTGAATCATTTGGGGCTGCGGGGGGTTAACATTGGAGATCTCTGTTTCCTCCCCGTTTTATTCTTTCTTCTCCCCTCCCCAATGGGTGAAACCTTCCCTTTTTTTTTTTTCTGTCTCCCCGCCCATTATGTCCCCTCCCTTAATTCCCACTCACCTATTTAAACCCTGCGAGTTGCCTATACCCTTGACTATGAAAAAGCGCTCATGCGCGAAACGCGTTGTCAAGGCAACCCCTTTTTCCCCCCTCCACATGGCAGAGGCTTCAGCTTGAGCCCTTCACTGCGATTTTTCATCCATTCATATGCTCATCCACCTTTCCTGTGAAGCCGCCCCTTCAACCAGCAAGTGTGTCCTTCAAGCTTCACCATCTCTACTACCCCATCTGGGTTTGGCGCCTTGTGACCAGTTGAAGTTTGTTTTTTATCCTTTTTTTTATTTTTTTCATCATTTTTATTTATTTCAACACTTACTCCTCACATGGCTGCTGGCTACCTTCCCAGGCTGGCCAGGCTGATGTAAGCTCCATCAGCCTGCCGCCACAATTCCCCCTTCAGACGGCCTCCCAGTGACAGTTCAGACCTCAGCACAGCGTCACCATGTCTCACTGATGAGACTTCACTCCTCACTTCTCAGCTGTCCAGCGGTCTGTTCACTTCCTCCGACGCTTCAGCGGCACCTCCGTGCTGACGTCATCCCCCACTGACACGCAGCTCCGGCCAGACTGCTCTCCGCACGGCGGAGCTTCACATCTCCACACCGCGGCCATCCCACATCCATCCCAGCCTGTGAATGCATCTACATGGCGCCAACCTCTCCACCGCATGAGGCAACTCTGAGCTCTTCTACTTGGCTGTGAGTACTTCTGGCATACCCCCATCACCTTGCCCTTTGTCACCTGCCTTGAGCCCAAGTGTTTTGCCTTCATATTTCACTCAGTGGTTTCTGCATACCCCCATTGGATGGATCTCCTGTGTTAGCCTCCTGCTGTTCCATGCTTCTGTCTCCTTATTGATGTTGATTTGACTACTTATTATCAAGAGAATGTGATTTTTAACTTTGTTCTATTGTGTGCTTTTTTTACCACAATGCGTTTGCTTTGATAACAGACCCTTTGTACCTGGTCTTTTCACAGTTATCATTGTCATTTTAGACCACTGTTTATTACCGACTCACTACTGGTTTATTAAATTAACCAAAAACTTTTATGTTTGCTGCATTTTGCTTTTCAATTATAGCCTGAGCGCTGGACTATCTATATGTCTTTCCTGTTATGATCTGTTTCCACCAGTTACAGTTCGTCTGGCAGCACGGGCCATCATCATTATGTTTATTGTAGTTTTTGGTTTTTTGTTTTAATCTTGTATATGCAGTATGCTATATATACTTTAACATCTTTTAATGGATGGCATATTTAACACATCTATTTTACCCATTTTGTTTTAACTCTCTGGGCGGCCTACCACTGGCGCTGGGTTACTCTTCTGTGACTTTTTTTTATAAAATCTGTATATAGCCCTACAGAACAGTCAGTGCACAGTCCACTTGGGCTTTGCAGCTTAACTACAAACAGAATTGTGAATAGAAAGAATCTAGGAATGGGACTTTGGAGGCACAAAGGTATTAAACTACAAAAAGTAAATTTGATAGGGGTATTTTATTAGAAAATTATAAAAGGACAATGGACACACATAGATTATTAAAAACAATTCAGGCTTGATATAACCCTAGTAGTAATACACCGTATGGATCCTATCCTGCAAGCTTGTGTAGCATTCGGAAAATTATAACTGTACAAATATATCAATTAGTCCATATAGAGGAAAGATACTTCCCCTGGGCATTGAACAGTAGACAGGCACATGGTTATAGCAAACAAGATGCAGCAGGTTTGGTAATCCACGGTGAAATGTTCTCTAGTTGCTCTACATGTTTCGCGTTACGCAGAACGCTTCCTCGGGAGCTAGAGATTCAATTGAGTGTGGTAAGGTTGCATAGAAACTGCTAATAGTAATTAACTACAGGTGATCGCAATTTGGTCACAGGTAAAGGGTATATAAACTGAATTGAAAACAGCAGCCGGCCACAGCCTGGAACCTCTCAAAAAAATGTAACATCAGGTATCCATGAAAGGGAAGGCAGGGACTTTAACATTGTAATGCCTATAGTGGATGAGAGGATAAGCAAGGATGCGCCGTCCGGTCTAGCAGAGACCGGTGCTGTGACCGGCGGTCACAGCACCGGTCTCTGCTAGACCGGACGGCGCATCCTTGCTTATCCTCTCATCCACTATAGGCATTACAATGTTAAAGTCCCTGCCTTCCCTTTCATGGATACCTGATGTTACATTTTTTTGAGAGGTTCCAGGCTGTGGCCGGCTGCTGTTTTCAATTCAGTTTATATACCCTTTACCTGTGACCAAATTGCGATCACCTGTAGTTAATTACTATTAGCAGTTTCTATGCAACCTTACCACACTCAATTGAATCTCTAGCTCCTGAGGAAGCGTTCTGCGTAACGCGAAACATGTAGAGCAACTAGAGAACATTTCACCGTGGATTACCAAACCTGCTGCATCTTGTTTGCTATAACCATGTGCCTGTCTACTGTTCAATGCCCAGGGGAAGTATCTTTCCTCTATATGGACTAATTGATATATTTGTACAGTTATAATTTTCCGAATGCTACACAAGCTTGCAGGATAGGATCCATACGGTGTATTACTACTAGGGTTATATCAAGCCTGAATTGTTTTTAATAATCTATGTGTGTCCATTGTCCTTTTATAATTTTCTAATAAAATACCCCTATCAAATTTACTTTTTGTAGTTTAATACCTTTGTGCCTCCAAAGTCCCATTCCTAGATTCTTTCTATTCACAATTCTAATCCTGGGGACGCTGGCACAAATTGCTACTGAGTACCTGCAGAGTCACCCTGCTTATTGAGGTACTTTAGCACTAGGTCCTTCATTTGATGCTTAACTACAAACAGGAAACAGGAAGATTATTCAGGAAGAAGACATAGAGCATAGTTGTAGCACCCTGATGTTTAGGCAGGGTTGCTATTAAATTTGTTTGCCAAGTGATAGTTGCCTTGGCCAATTGTTAGGAGGTCATGTGATTTCACCCTAATTCTGGAATTGCTGCACTTCTCTCTTCTGTCACTAGATGGCCGGGTATCTGGTGACATTAGATAAGACAAGGGCATTGCAAGGACATATTAGGAATGAATGGGGTGTCTCAGCCAATGGGCAGGGATTTTCTTGGGTCCCTTGGCCTGCTGGGAGAACCTATTTATTTGGGTAGAGTCAGGTGATCAGTGTTCTGTGCCACCTGGACGGCTGTCTGGGTGGACGTGTGTTGTTTCCGAATTTCTGAATTCCGAATTTCCGAAAAAAGCACAAAAACGAATGAAACTAACAAATATTTTGTCAGTGCACATGTCAACCAGAGACCACTGTGAGTAAAGCTGAGGCCAGTACCAGAGCAGACTTCTCGTCAATTGGGGACAGTGAAGAAGTGGGAAAGCATCAGCAATTGCCAAGTCAGGGACCCAGCGGGACAGCAGAGGTGACACTTGTGGAGTGCCAAGCCAGGGACCTAACGTGTCAGCAAGGTTAAAGCTTGAGGAGTATCTGTGAGTGCCAAGCCAGGGACCCGGGAGTGAAGCAGGGGTGACACTTGAGGAATATACTGAGTGCTAGATTGGAAGAGCTCAGGGAATCCAATGACAGTGGATCAATAAGTCTAGTGAAAGACTGAGAGCTTGGCGGAGTGAATTTCTACAATAGGAGATTGTAGAAGAAGTGAAAGAGTTCATTGCAACCTTTGTTAGAAACTGTTACAAGACTGTTGCCATAGGAGACAATGTTCCTACTCATGCAGAAGTGGTGTCTGGCTGGATACCTTTCCCTGCATGGCTGTCTACCCGTAGAAGTCTCGCAGTCCGCCAATTAACATTGCATCTACTTAAGGGTGTCCTGGCCCCAACCCTCTCCCCCCCAGTTCTGTTTAAGAGACAACAAATCTCTTTGATTTCAAGAAGTGTCTGGCGCCCATCAATCCACCTTGCATTACACCCACCATGCCTCATAACCCACTATACACAGAAGGATGTTGGCTGTCCCTGACTCTGGAGGTCACCATTGGGCCGAGAGAGGCCCGGGATTTTGTTACATAGTCTAATCATAGATGCAACTAAAAACTAAAAACAACTAAACACTGCCATCTACTGCCTGAAGAATATAACGGTAGTTGTACAAAAATACATGAGCAATGTATTCCAACATTGGTCACCGCATTTGCAATTTTTCATACCTTTATAGTGCCTTACTGGGTAAGGCAGGCCACAGACAGAACAATATTTTCACCACATCTTTTATATCATAAAAGGACATATATATTTATTATTATATGGGGGTTGCGTAGCTCAGATGATGGTGCTCACAGACTCCTTCAGTCCCCTGGACTTGCCTAATTGCCTCAGCTTTCTCAGTCTCCCAGACTCACTCAGCTGTCCCAATGTTCCCAGTCCTGTGGGTAAGGAATCTCTCCAACATGGAGTGCAGTATCTTGAATAGGGCACCTCTCTTAACCACTTCAGCCCCGGAAAGGATTTACCCCCTTCCTGACCAGAGCACTTTTTACAATTTGGCACTGCGTCGCTTTAACTGCTGATTGCGCGGTCATGGAATGCTGTACCCAAACGAAATTTGCGTCTGTTTCTTCCCACAAATAGAGCTTTCTTTTGATGGTATTTGATCACCTCTGCGGTTTTTATTTTTTGCGCTATAAATGGAAAAAGACCGAAAATTTTGAAAAAAAATTATATTTTCAACTTTTTGTTATAAAAAAAAATCCAATAAACTCAATTTTAGTCATACATTTAGGCCAAAATGTATTCAGCCACATGTCCTTGGTAAAAAAAATGTCAATACGCGTATATTTATTGGTTTGCGCAAAAGTTATAGCCTCTACAAACTAGGGTACATTTTCTGGAATTTACACAACTTTTAGTTTATGACTGCCTATCTCATTTCTTGAGGTGCTAAAATGGCAGGGCAGTACAACCCCCCCCCCCCAAATTACCCCATTTTGGAAAGTAGACACCCCAAGGAAATTGCTGAGAGGCATGTTAAGCCCAATGAATATTATTATTTTTTGTCCCAAGTGATTGAATACTGATACAAAAATAAAAATAAATTTTTTTTTACAAAAAGTTGTCACGAAATGATATATTGCTCACACATGCCATGGTTATATGTGAAATTGCGCCCCAAAATACATTTAGCTGCTTCTCCTGAGTACGGGGATACCACATGTGTGAGACTTTTTGGGAGCCTAGCCGCGTACGGGGCCCCGAAAACCAAGCACCGCCTTCAGGATTTCGAAAGGCGTAAATTTTTGATTTCACTCCTTACTACCTATCACAGTTGTGAAGGCCATAAAATGCCAAGATGGCACAAAACCCCCCCAAATGACCCTATTTTGTAAAGTAGACACCCCAAGCTATTTGCTGAGAGGCATGTTGAGTCCATGGAATATTTTATATTTTGCCACAAGTTGCAGGAAAATGACAAACTTTTTTTTTTTTTTGCACAAAGTTGTCACTAAATGATATTTTGCTCACACAGGCCATGGGCATATGTGGAATTGCACCCCAAAATACATTCTGCTGATTCTCCTGAGTACGGGGATACCACACGTGTGGGACTTTTTGGGAGCCTAGCCGCGTACGGGGCCCGAAAACCAAGCACTGCCTTCAGGATTTCAAAGGGCGTAAATTTTTGATTTCACCCCTCACTACCTATCACAGTTTTGAAGGCCATAAAATGCCCAGATGGCACAACCCCCCCAAATTACCCCATTTTTGAAAGTAGACACCCCAAGCTATTTGTTGAGAGGCATGTTGAGTCCATGGAATATTTTATATTTTGCCACAAGTTGGGGGAAAGTGACAAACTTTTCTTTTTTTTTTTTTGCACAAAGTTGTCACTAAATGATATATTTCTCAAACATGTCATGGGCATATGTGGAATTACACCCCAAATTACATTCTGCTGTTTCTCCTGAGTATGAGGATACCACATGTGTGGGACTTTTTGGGGGCCTAGCTGCATACGGGGCCCCGAAAACCAATCACTGCCTTCAGGATTTCTAAGGGCATAAATTTTTGATTTCACTTTCACTCCTCACTACCTATCACAGTTTCGTAGGCCATAAAATGCCAAGATAGCACAAAACCCCCTCAAATGACCCCATTTTGGAAAGTAGACACCCCAAGCTATTTGCTGAGAGGCATGGTGAGTATTTTGCAGCTCTCATTTGTTTTCGAAAATGAAGAAAGACAAGAAAAATGTATTTTTTTTTCTTTTTTCAATTTTCAAAACTTTGTGACAAAAAGTGAGGTCTGCAAAATACTCCCCATACCTCTCAGCAAATAGCTTGGGGTGTCTATTTTCCAAAATAGGGTCATTTGGGGGGGTTTTGTGCCATCTGGGCATTCCATGGCCTCCGAAACTGTGATAGGCAGTGAAGAGTGAAATCAAAAATTTACACCCTTAGAAAGCCTGAAGGCGGTGCTTGGTTTTCGGGGTCCCGTACGCAGCTAGGCTCCCAAAAAGTCTCACACATGTGGTATCCCCGAACTCAGGAGAAGCAACAGAATGTATTTTGGGGTGTAATTTCACATATTCCCATGGCATGTTTGAGCAATATATTATTAGTGACAACTTTGTGCAAAAAAAAAAAAAAAAAGTGTCTTTTTCCCGCAACTTGTGTCACAATATAAATATTCCATGGACTTGACATGCCTGTCAGCAAATAGCTTGGGGTGTCTACTTTCCAAAATGGGGTCATTTGGAGGGGGGGTTTTGAACTGTCCTGGCATTTTATGCACAAAAAAGCCCTTTCTGACACTTTTTGTTTACATGAAAAAATTATTTTATTTGCAAGAAAATTACTTTGAACTCCCAAACATTATATATATTTTTTTAAAGCAAAGGCCCTACAGATTCAAATGGTGGGTGTTTAATTTTTTTTTTTCACACAGTATTTGCGCAGCGATTTTTCAAATGCATTTTTTTTGGGAAAAAACACACTTTTTTTAAATTTTAATGCACTAAAACACACTATATTTCCCAAATGTTTGATGAAATAAAAAAGAAGATCTTAGGCCGAGTACATGGATACCAAACACGACATGCTTATATTATATACATGCTTATATATGCTTATTATATATACATGCTTATATTTTTTTTGTGTATTTTTTTTTTACATTTTTTTTATAACTGTAACTTTTATAACTGTAACTGGTACCAGGTTCGGGTCTCTCAAAATGCGATGGCATCTTGGGAGACCCTGTGAAAGTGTGTCCTAGTCTGTGCAATGCTGTACCCTACGCTAAAACTCAACTAGTGTATGTTAGCGCTCAAAACATTCACCAATGCATAGACCAGGATTGTCAGGACAGGAGGGACAATAATACCGGGTGTCACGCCTATATTCGCGCTTTCTGCAGACACAACATTTTCTTTGGGGGGCTCGTTGGGTAGGGGTACTCGGGAGGACATAAGGAAAATGCCTCTCATGCAGCTGGCTTACTGCATTTGGTTGGGGAAGGTGAGGTGGAGCACCGTCTGGATACAGAAGGGCTCTGACGATCTCTTCCTGGAATTTAAGGAAGGATCCAGTCTGTCCTGAAGCTCTGTATAGCACATGAGCGTTCAGCAAAGCCAATTGAAATACGTATACAGACACTTTTTTATACCAGCGTCTGGCCTTATGGGCAACTAGGTACGGCGCCAACAACTGGTCGTTGAGGTCCACCCCTCCCATATTTTGGTTATATTCATGGACACAGAGGGGTTTCTCCACAACACCAGTCGCCGTAGTAATTTGGACCGTCGTGTCTGCATGAAGGGAGGTAAGAACGAAAACATTCTTATTGTCCCTACACTTTATAGCGAGCAAATTATTACACCACAAGCAGGCTCTCTTACCCAGCCCAAGACGGGAATCTACAAGCCGCTGGGGAAAGCCCCGGCGATTAGGTTGCACGGTGCCACATGCTCCAATTTGATGATCAAAAAGGTGACTAAAAAGTGGCACGCTCGTGTAATAATTGTCCACATATAAATGGTACCCCTTTCCGAATAAGGGTGACACCTAGTCCCACACAATCTTGCCAGCGCTTCCTATGTAGTCAGGGCAGTTTGTCGGCTCTACGTGACTATCTTTGCCCTCGTAAACCATAAAACTACATGTATAGCCTGTGGCCCTATCACAGAGCTTATACATCTTGACCCCGTATCTGGCACGCTTGCTGGGAAGGTACTGTTTGAATGAAAAGCGGCCAGAAAACTTAATCAGGGACTCATCGTTGGTTGAAGTGGTTTACGAGGGGCCGAATTTTGTAGAGCCGATCGTATCCAGGGTCTCCACGAGGACGACAGAGTTCATTGTTGTTGAAGTGCATGAACCACAAGATCTGCTCGTATCGTGTCCTGGTCATGGAGGCAGAGAACAAGTGCATATGGTAAATTGGGTCAGTGGACCAATATGACCGTATTTCACTCTTTTTAGTTATGCCCATGAGGAGGGAAAGGCCCAGAAAGATCTTAAATTCGGAGACCGTAATTGGTCTCCAATCTCTGGCAAGGGAGGACTGGGGAATAGTGGGGATGTGTTGACCAGCGTATAAATTGCTTTGGTCCACAATAGATCTATAGAGATCTTTGGTGAAAAACAGCGAATAAAAATCAAGTGGCGTAAAATCAACTGTTTCCACCTGAATTCCGGGTTGGCCAGTGAATGGGGGAAGTACGGTTGCTGCAGAAGTGGTGGACTCCCAATTCAGATTGGCGAATGCAGCAGGAAGGGCACTATGGGCATGACGGGCCGGTGTTCGTCTTCTTGGTGGCAGTGGGACACTACTTGTGCTTGCCACCTCGCCAGCTTAAACTGCACTTATGGGACTTGACACGTCACCACGTGATACTGCAGTGCTGGATGTACGACCAGGGTGTACTAGGCCGCTGGTGCTAGCCAGTTCACCAGAAGGAATAGCGGCGCAAGTACTGCTCTGCTCCATACAAGAGCCCTGCGGTTCTTGCACTTCAAGGACAGAAGAAGAAGTTTGGGGTCTGGTACGCCTGACCTTGGCAGGGACCACAACTCCGTCGTCAGAGCTATCTGTCATGGAGCCGCTGTCGTCTACAGGATCATATTCTGAGCCTGAATCTGACAGATGAGTGACTTCCTTTTCACTATCTGTCATGCTCAGAAACGTGTAGGCCTCTTCACTAGTGTACCTTCGATTTGCCATTTTGGGCTCTAAATTTAGGGGTACACTAGTGAGACTCACAGGCAAAAAAACTCCTGACTGTCAGCGACTGTATCAAAACGCTACCAAAAAACTGTTAGCGATCGCAGGGATCAGGCCTGACTCTGCGAACGCTGCAGTTATGTGTGCTTAGTGTTTTGTAAGTGTCAGTGATCGATCGATACTGCACTTGGGTGGGCTCGGCTGGGCTGGGCTGAGGGGCAAAATGCAGGTGCTAGCAGGTATCTGGGCTGATCCCGCTAACACTGCATTTTTGGGGACCCTAAACTGCTGGAGATGCTAGTATAGATCTGATCGGATCAGATATTGATCCGTTCAGATACTATAGCACTAAGGGAAGTGTATGCTGCGTACGTGGGTGTTAGCAGTACTGGTGCTAACCTGACGCTGCCTGGGGCGACGCAGACCTTATCTGACCCTAAAAACTTAACTTATATCACCGCCGGGCTATTAGGGGGTTAAACCTTTATAAGGTAATAAACGACGGGTGCTCTGAAACTATAATTATCTATAATAAACAAACTAACTAACCAGCGTCACCCGTAACACTTATACGGTGATCACTGGTGAAAGGGTTAACTAAGGGGCAATCAAGGGGTTAAAACCTTTATTAGGTAGTATATGGGGGTCCCTGTCGCTATAAAACACTGACGGCGAACCTATATACTTACCTCCCTACCTAGCGTCACCAGTGACACTAATACACCGATCAGAAATACGATCGCTTAGTGACACTGGCGACGGGGGGTGATCAAGGGGTTAACCTTTATTAGGGGGGGTTAGGGGGGTACCCTAGACCTAAAGGGGGGTACCCTAGACCTAAAGGGGGCTAACCCTAACTGCCCTAACACTTATAACTGTCACAAACTGACACCATGCAAAAAAAAACTGCTATTGGTGTCACTGTGACAGGGGGTACAGGGGGGTGATCGGGGGGTGATTGGGGGGGGACTGGGGGGTGAAAAGTGTTCTACTGTAAGTGTAGTGTTGTGCAAACTCACATTGATGTCTTCTCTCCTCGGCGCCGGAACGAAAAGACCGGCTCGAGGAGAAATGACATCACTTCCTCCGCTTCTGTTTACATTACAGAAGCCGAGGAAGCTTGTCATTCGCCAGGAGCGATCGCGAGGGAAAAATGCCCCTTGCATTGGTGGTCAGACTTGCAGACAGAAATAGGTCATTGTAGTTTTGCCGCTGACTCTGCCAAGTGGCATTTTCCCTTGAACTATGCAGACACCATGAAAAGGGAGGTCAAACAGCCACAGCTCAGAGAACCCCTAGTAATCTCTGGAGGTACCCCAGTTGAGAATGGCTCAATATTAAAGTTGGTAGAGTAGGGAAGAGTTAAAATGTTTTTTTTTTACAAATTTTTGCACCCTCATCGTGGAGATTTTCTCCTATATCCTGCCGAGTAAGGGAAGTAAAGGGAAGATCATCACAATGTAAACATAATAAACAATACAGGCTCTGTTTCTTACCTAATTTATGCAACGTCAAAAACTGTTCTGCCTTGTGCTCTTCTTAAAATGTGTGAAAGGTATAGTATATTACTTTGCTACAATGTAAAGTAGTGAGTGTACAGCTTGTATAACAGTGTAAATTTGCTGTCCCCTCAAAATAATGTCAAGCCTGTGTGGCGGAAACCAGGTAAGGAGTACAAAGACAAGTGTGTCTTGACAACAGTCAAGCATGGTGGTGGGAGTGTCATGGTCTGGGGCTGCATGAGTGCTGCCGGCACTGGGGAGCTACAGTTCATTGAGGGAACCATGAATGCCAACATGTACTGTGACATCCTGAAGCAGAGCATGATCCCCTCCCTTCGGAGACTGGGCCGCAGGGCAGTATTTATCATGATAAGGGCCCCAAACACACCTCCAAGACGACCACTGCCTTGCTAAAGAAGCTGAGGGTAAAGGTGATGGACTGGCCAAGCATGTCTCCAGACCTAATCCCTATTGAGCATCTGTGGGGCATCCTCAAACAGAAGGTGGAGAAAACGCAGGGTCTCTAACATCCATCAGCTCTGTGATATCATCATGGAGGAGTGGAAGAGGAATCCAGTGGCAACCTGTGAAGCTCTGTTAAACTCCATGCCCAAGAGGGTTTAAGCAGTGCTGGAAAATAATGGTGGCCACACAAAATATTGACACTTTGGGGCCATTTTGGACATTTTTACTTAGGGGTGTACTCACTTTTGTTGCCAGCGGTTTAGACATTAATGGCTGTGTGTTGAGTTATTTTGAGGGGACAGAAAATTTACACTGTTATACAAGCTGTACACTCACTACTTTACATTGTAGCAAAGTGTCATCTCTTCAGTGTTGTCACCTGAAAAGATAGAATAAAATATTTACAAAAATGTGAGGGGTGTACTCACTTTTGTGAGATACTGTATATAGCATTGGGAAGAGCAGCTAAAGAATGCTAAATAACAACTCTGAATGCTCAACAACATTACTATTTTAGCTCCACATCAGCTTCTGCAACTGAGATTTAGCTCTGCTCTAAAGATTTACTCAGCTCCAGGTCCAAGCTATACCAGCTATATATTTTTCCAAAAGCCTATATTTCTTCTGAAATGGGCAAGACATCAGTGATAAAAACATCACACCATAATGAGGCACTCATGATTATACACATTTTTGTCCATATCCTAACATTTTAAAACGTCCTGTTAGTTGAATGGTTTCTATTATATTGATTATGTAGTAACAGTCCAAGTTTATGAAAGGTTTCCTAATGGTTTCTGTAAATGTGATTGGTATCTAATGAATTGGCAGATAAGGTTTATTTTTAGAGTATGATATAGGGACATACATTTTATATTGCCATCTTTAATGGCTTTTGGATATCGAGTGCTTCCTATCACATTCATAGACTATTTTTGCCTTTTATCTGCTCATTTTTGCACAGTGGGATTTATTATCTAAAATACTTTAGAGTAATTTTTATTTTTTTGTAATAATTTGAATAGTAAACACACAATAAATTATATTTAAAATGACTCCAGTACTTCCTCCATCACTTAGGTATTTTATGTTTTTAACCTGTTGGATTCCTGCTTGGGATTCTGCATAAAAGATTTTTGCAGCAATGGTGTCCATACATAGTAATATTAAAGAAGTCCTATAAGCATTTTAAAAAAGCCAATTAAATGAACCATTTTATCATCTTAAAACAAATGCAAACCTTCACTTGCTATTGTGCCCGCATACCAGAAATCATGCAGAGAAGTTTTATAATCAGAATTTAGTCATACTTTTTTTATTACATAGCATACATAACAAAATCAAGTAAAATCGACCCTGCAAGCTGTTAACCAAGAAAAACAGCCACCTTAAAAAGGAACTGAACTGTGTTAGTTGTGCCCAAAAAGGCAGAGGGCAAAGGACTAGTCATTGGTAATGCCTGTGGCTTTGTGCTGCAATGTGTCTCTTTGTAAAGGTGGACGTCTTAGTAATGACAGGGTTTATGCCTCCTCATGTCAGAGCCTCCAGCAACAATGGTGAGTAGCACAGTAGTGATATCACCAAAGCTCACTCCAAAACATGTGACACTAGCAGCCAGAGACAGCAGTGCCTTAGATCTCACACTTCAGGTATACAGCTATGAGACTAGGCAGAGGAGTAACTAGGTATCCTCCCATACTAAAGTTAACATTTCTAGATATACCCTATAACAAAGCATACATTTTTGCTCACTTCCACAGACTATATCACATAAAGGAAACATAACAAAACAGGTAACACAATTACAGTATGTAAGCTCCTACTCCATCTAGATCTCCTAAGGTAAATTATAGTACAAGACGGTTAACAAGCTTGGGAAATCAACAGCTAAGCATTTTGTATATGTGGGACCTCTGTTTCTTCACTTCCCACCCTAGATATGATAGAGTTTATGTGTAAGAATATAAGAAAGTTGTGCACTGAGGGTGGTTTCTTGAATGAGAGAGACTGCATCATCACAACCCCAAAAATTAATAGGTTGAGGGGTCTTAAAAGGGGGTGTCATAGGGCCTTCAGTCACTCATTACCTGTGTACTTAAAGTATTAATGTCTCTTATGGGTTGTTTTTTCAACTATTGAGGCCATATCTGCCAAAACTTTCTAAGTAATCATCGCTTTTGGTAAGTATAGTGGGGACGGAAAGTATTCAGACCCTCTTAAATTTTTCACTCTTTGTTATATTGCAGCCATTTGCTAAAATCATTTAAGTTCATTTTTTTTCCTCATTAATGTACACACAGCACCCCATATTGACAGAAAAACACAGAATTGTTGACATGTTTGCAGATTTATTAAAAAAGAAAAACTGAAATATCACATGGCCCTAAGTAAGTTAGATCCTTTGCTGTGACACTCATATATTTAACTCAGGTGCTGTCCATTTCTTCCGATCATCCTTGAGATGGTTCTACACCTTCATCTGAGTCCAGCTGTGTTTGGTTATACTGATTGGACTTGATTAGGAAAGCCACACACCTGTCTATACACCTTACATATATACCTTACAGCTCACAGTGCATGTCAGAACAAATGAGAATCATATGAATACTCGGAGGATATCCCAGTATATAATCAATATGGACCCTTAGCAGAACACCATGATGACTATAATGAATATAATGATCGTGGTTATGATGACCGATATATTGTCCAACACCCATCAATTTCCACTCCGGGTAAAACACACCCCGAGTATAGACGATCGGGTTGGGACAGTTCTGGTTATTATCCCCCTAGAAGACCCCAACATTATAATCAAGGTCCCCCGCACCACTCTGGCCCATCTACCTCCTCTTCCTCTTTTTTTTCCCAAGGCCCCACAGAAAAACAAGAGGGGGGAGAACCAAGAGAGGGACCAGAGGGGGGAGGAGGAACCGATCGAACAAGGCGAAGAGTATAAGAGATGCTGGGATTTTTAACCTCAGCAAAAGTACACTTACAGAGAATGAGAAATTTGTACTTGACCGTGGACTCAAATTTGCTCCGGATAAACCGCTGAGCAAGTTTGGGGCCTTTATAGATGTACAAAAATACATTAGAAAGGTCAGTATAAAAAGATATTTTTTATCCCAAACTACTACTACTACTCTTAAAGAGAAGGATGGAGTGAGACATTCGGGCCTTTCTAATGCCTCTCTTTTCAACCCGCCAGGGTTTATGCCACCATCTTTATCTGTGTTTAAGGAATTAGTCCTAAAAGACATAGACAAGTTAAAAATAAGGAAGAATCATAAAGATTTGAGATTTTATGAGGGATTAGAGTCCTTGAAACAGAGGAATGACATTATTATCCGGCCCGCTAATAGAATCTTGTCTGATACTGACACTTATATACCATTGAGTCATGATCCCATTTTTAAATATAAAAAGGAACTTACCGGGCTTGTTGAGGCTGGTTTTTGTAATAAATTGCTTAATAAGAAGGAGAGGGAGTTTTTAATCCCATTGGCACCCAGAAAGCCAATTATATATTTTTTACCAAAGGTACACAAGAGTTTAGTTAACCCCCCATCATTAGTGGGCTGGACTATTATTAAGACCCATTATTAGTGGGCTGGACTCTATTACCTCCAGAATTGGTAAATATATTGACGGCTTTTTACAACCTCTGGTATCTGGTACTCCTTCTTGTATTAAAGATTCTGCGCAAGTGATTCGCAGTTTTGAAAGTTTAGAGTGGAAAGAGGGATACATTATGGCACTGCCGATGTGGCGTCCCTTTACACTATTATTTCCCATTCAGATGGGTTAGAAGCTGTGGATTTGTTTTTGGGAAGAGATGTTGAGCTGATTCCTGTCCAACGGGATTTTATTTTGGACTTATTGAGGTATGCTATGACCCATAATTACTTCTGGTTTGGGGGCACTCATTACCTCCAGAATAGAGGGGTCGCTATGGGTGCAAAATTTGCATCCAGTATGGCCAATTTATTCATGGCCAAATGGGAGGAGGATGTCGTCTATTCCAACAGGCGATCGGAATTGGTCTTCTGGGGTAGATATATAGACGACATCCTCCTCCTGTGGAATGGTGACATGATGTCACTTACCACGTTCATGCGCCAACTCAATGATAACCCATTGGGTATTGTGTTACAGTTTGAGAGTAGCACCAGTAAAATTAATTTCTTGGATCTAACTATACAGGTCAAAGATGGTGCATTCAATATGTCCACTTTCTTTAAGAGTACCGATAGAAATTGGGTATATTGGACAGGGTAGCTGCCACCACCCTTCGTGGCTTAAATCAGTACCCAGGAGCCAATTTCTCCGCTTACGGCGGAACTGTCATCTTAAGGAAGATTTCTTTATACAAGCCACTACTCTGAAAGAAAGATTTATTGAAAAAGGTTACTCACCTAATGATCTGAACACAGTAATCAATGAAGTGGGTAGTATGGATCGAGCCTCTATTCTACAGAATAAGAAAAAACCCTCATCTAGTGAGATTGATTATAATTTCTCAATGATTACTACTTATTCCCAGCAACATTTTGACATCAAGAAGATTTTAACTTAACATTGGGGAGTTTTAAAAAACGATAAATTCTTGGGTCCAGTGCTTCCAGATCGGCCACAGGTTATATTTAGAGGAGTCCCCCCCTTAAACTTCAAGTAGCACCCAATATCTTGGATGCTCCTAATAGAGTGTAATTTTTTTCAAAAATCAAAAGGCTATCATCCTTGCCATTGTTGCAATGTTTGTGCTATCACTAAGGAGAAGAGTAAGAAAATATGTCAGTTTAAATCTCATACTACGGGTAGAGTTTTTGACATTAACACCTTTATCACCTGTACCTCACTAAATGTGGTATACTTATTGATTTGCCCTTGCGGCTTACAATATGTGGGCCGCACGACACGTGCTATGCACGTTAGGGTAAATGAGCACATTACAAATATTAAGAAGGGATTCCCGAAACACACTGTTTCCCGACACTACTTGGAGTGCCATAATCAAAAGCCTAAGGGAACTACCTTTGTGGCTATTGACAGGTTCAATCCACATTGGCGTGGAAGTTCGTCCAAACACCCCTTTCGCATGAATGTCAATTGGGATGTAAATTGTTTTATTAATAACAGTTAATTAATTTTTTTATATGTTTTAACACTAGGGGGCAGTGTTTACATATTTTTTATTCATGTATTTAAAAAAAATAAAATTTATATATATTTTTACCAGTATATGTCTATCACATCAGCTTTTGTGAGTGTGTACATATTTTTGGGCGATTATTATCTTTTGATTGCTGCATTTTTTTGAGAGCCTCCTTATTCCTCTCTTCAATGTAGAATATCGCCCTTTTAAAATATATACTTTTAATCTCATTTTTTAGACATTTCTAAAATATGTAGGTCTATGTAGGGTTCCTGTTTTTTTGTTTAACCAACTTTATATTATTTCTCCATATTCCTATTCTTTTATTGTTTATTTTATATATTTTAAATGTGAGATACAAACATGGTCGGAATGCGCCTTAGTTACATCACTTTCGGTCTAGGTGTTTTGATTTTCAGCTTCCGGATGTTGTTATATCATATGTGCAGCTTTCTGATGTGTCACTATCACTTCCGGTCGTCGTTGACCTTGTTCCGCCCATCGCAGGTGAGAGGTAACTATGCTGGTTCTGTCTTCCTGTTTATGAACCGCACGGCCGCAGTGCGCATGTGCGGCCGAATAATGTTATCTTCCATTATACGCTTCTCGGATAGCACGGCCGTAGTGCGCATGTGCGGCCGAAGTTCTTTTCGGTCAGCAATGACGTTGTCATGCACGTCATTCCGCCCACTGCAAGGATCAGATGATCATGCTGGTTCTGCCTTCCTGTCCTCTTGAACCGCACGGCCGCACTGCACATGTGCGGCCGAATAAAGCTGTCTTTTACTTCCTACTTCATTGATAGCATGGCCGTAGTGCGCATGTAAATGAAAACAGCTGCTGTATACGTCATGCTGCCCTATCAGAGGTCAGCATGGCCTGAGATGGTTAATATTTATTTGGGCGTGCTTGCATCATTGGCCACGCCACTGATGATTTTCACATAGGATGAAACATGTCAGGCTGGCTGATGCAAGTACGCTGTGAGCCACGGATTATTCTCTTTTTGTGATGATGTTCCTTTTTTACCTGTAAGTAGACTACAATAAATACGTGTGTTTTACCTTTACGGGCTTCACTATTGTTGCTTTTTTTCCTACTGGGTTTTAGCCTGCTGGTGATCGCACAATTCATCCATCTTCTTATGTGAGTCCTGATGTCCTTTTAATATTTGACGACCTGACCATTTCTATGACCTGCTTGTCAAGTATGGAGTGTGCCATTTGGATCTACTGTTAACCCTTTGCATCATATGATTACATCGCTTGTTTTCATATCTTTCTGGTAAGCAGATTGATAGCACGTGGGTGTGGTGTGCCTTTCCTTTGCACACTGAAGTTTGGTAGAGGCTTCACGTCATCTCTATCCTCTATTGATCTTTTATGGACTATTACATATATTTTTATATTTGTTTCACCTAATCACTGCATTTTGGATTTTTATATTTGTGTTTGATGAAATCAACAAACTATGCTGGCTGCTTTCCTTGTTCTTTTTAGTTAGCGCAGATATTGGTTCACCTGTTTTTTTGTCCTAATACATGTACCTAGGAAAACAGGTGAGAAGGTTCCAGGTCAAGTGTCAAGGTTCCAGGTCTGACACAGGCAACTGCAGTTCAGAGCAAGGGAAATTTTCGTTATCTCTACCTTGACTCTCCAGTCACATGACAGAGACAAGGGAGGCTTCCCTTCCCTCTGAACTGCCTGGTTTGACTGGTGAGTGTGTTTCATGGAGGGGGAGATCTGTCTGTACTAAGGGGGAAGGGAGATCTGTATGGGGGGGGGGGGGGGTGCACTAAAGAAGGTGGAAGCTGTACTGGAGGGAAGATCTGTTCTTTTGGGACAGATCTGTCCTGGGGGGGGGGGGGGGGGGCTGTAATAATGGAAGGATCTGTACTGTGGGGGGGGGCTGTACTAAGGGGGAGGGAGATCTGTAGACGGGCTGTACTAAGGGAGGGATCTGTGCAGGGGGAGCTGTACTGGAGGGAAGATCTGTGCTGGGGGGAGCTGTACTAATGCAGGTATCTGTACCTGGGGGGAGCTGTACTAAGGGAGGAATATGTACTAGGGGGAGCTTTACTAGAGGAAGGAACATCTGTACTAGGGGAGCTGTATTTGGGGAAGATTGCATTAAGGGGAGAGATCTGTACTGGAGGGAGAGCTGTACTTGGGGGAGCAGTACTGTGGAGTAATATCTATACTGGTTCTCAACTCCTGACTAGCGCTCTGTGTATTCTGCACTCCTAACCCAGGCACTCTGTGCAGTATGCCCTCATGTGCTCTGTGCATTATGCATGCCCGACCCTGCACTGTGTGCGTTACACATTTCTGACCTCTGCACTCTGTATGTTACTCACTCCTGACTCCTGATCTATATACACTATGCTGTGTCCTTCATACTCCTAACCACTGTACTCTTTATGCCATATTGTGCAACAATTGCTGGTTACTCAGTAGTCATTGACAATGTTAATGAAGTCCGTTGATAAGTCTACCTTATGTAATAAAGAATAATGAATGAGTTAATTTTTTTACAAATAATTGTGCTGAGCGACTTCTGTTTGTGCCACAGTACTTAAAGAACATTATTTGGGTACAAAGACTGTTGCAAATGTTTCTATGTACACAGTGAGTAGGTTTCCAGTTTTGAGCCTCTTCCACTGCTAGGAAATTTTGCGACATCCACCATTTACTGTCGTGTGTGTAGCACCTGCCCAACTGTTTTCCTCTGGCTTCCCATGGCTGAATCCCCCCCTTTCCAAAAAAAAATATCTACGACCCTGTCCACTATACACGTTGTTCAAGTTGGGTCGTCTTATGCCGCGTACACACGGTCGTACTTTTCGTCTACAAAAGTCCAACGGACGCTGACGGACTAAAGCTGGCTGGTAATCCGATCGTGTGTGGGCTTCTCCGGACTTTCAACGTACTTTTTTAGCCTCAAATCCGACGTACTTTAGATTTGAAACATGCTTTAAATTTTTACTTCGTAACTACGACGGACCCCGAAATCCGCTCGTCTGTGTGCTAGTCCGACGGACAAAAAGCCACGCTAGGGCACCTATTGGCTACTGGCTATGAACTTCCTTATTTTAGTCCGGTGTACGTCATCACGTACGAATCCGTCAGACTTTTGTGTGGTCGTGTGTAGGCAAGTCCGTTCGTTAGAAAGTCTGCCGCAAGTCCGCCGAAAGTCTGCCGGAAGTCTGCCGGAAGTCTGTCGGACAGGCTGTCTGACTTTTGTAGACGAAAAGTCCGACCGTGTGTACGCGGCATTATAATCCAATATGATAAAGGATTTTGGGGGTGTTACCAGTCCCATGGAGGATAAAGATTTGCAATAGTCTGTTAGTCTGCATTATGAGTGTCTTTGGTAATAGTTGCAATATCTCATCCCAATACTCGGATATGTTTCGTATGTTCTTATCCCATCAGGTTTTACAAAGTAGTTGATAATTAAAAGTGTTTGAGTAAAAGTTTAGAGTATAGCAATGAAATCAGACCCTTAACAGTGAGAATTCCGGGAATTTTGGGTCCTGGGTGTTGCTTTACTTCCTTTTCAACATGTTTGAGTCAAGCAGTTGTAAACCAGGAATAAATTTTAAGCTGTACTGACGTAGTTCAAGATTTCTATACTTTGTTCTGTTTTGTCTGTGCTGGTATTATATAAAGTGGGGGGGGGGGGGGGGGGGGGGGGGGGGTTGACACTGACAAAAAGGGTTCTGTTTATGAAAAAAAATTTGCTTTGCGAATCTCTCAACATTCGTACAAGCGTAACAAATAATACCCATAATGTAGCTAATATGTATGCAATAGTTTTTTTTGTGCCTTTCTCCGGGTGAATGTAATAATTACCTATCATTTGATCCTTAAATCGCGTACACATGTCGGAATTTCCGTCAAAAAAAGTCCGAAGGGAGCTTTTGGTCAGATAATCCGACCGTGTGTATGCCCCATCGGCCTTTTGTCGGCATTTCCAATGGACTTAGATAGAGAACATGCTCTAAATTTTTCTGTCGGAAATGCAGACGGAGCTTGTCCCGTTGACAAGTCCGACCATGTGTACGCGGCATAAGAGAAAAGTAGCCAAAAGAATACATGATCATGAGGGTTAACATTCACTAATAGAGAAAACAACCTAACATTATAGGCACATTTGATCAGCAGACAAAGCAATATGAGGGAAATCTCTCCACTCTGTACAGTCTACGGAGAATCCTTAGTCACTGCTCCAGCCTGCGTGGGCAGGAAACTCAGTAAGAGCCTGTATTTTTCACAGGTTAAGCATTATTGAACTGCGCTGAGATTGAAGTGTCTGTGTGGGCACTCTGGCCTCAATGCCGCCTCCTCCATGACTGCTGCCTGGGGCAGCTGACTCAGTTGGTATCATGAAAAGAACAGCCTTGATTGTAAGCTTTGTCAAGCATTCAACTCAAGTCAGGAACTTTAGGCTACAGACTATCACCAAAAAGCACATCTGTTATACCCTTTAAATTACCCTTTAATTGCCATTTTAACCCGTGTGCCACCTTCTGTGTTTATTCCAAGACCTAACATTGCAGGGTATGTAAACTTTTAATCAGGGCCATTTGGGTGATTTCTGTTATCATTATGATTTAAAAAGGATCCAAAAAATGGTGTGATAATAAATGGCTTCATGTAATTGCTATCCTTAAATAAAAGAGTTTATTGGCATGATCAATCATATTTTCAATATTAATGCCAAAATTTCCCAATTTCTGCCAGGGTGTGCAAACTTTTGAGCACAACTGTATATATCTATATATCTATATCGATATATATCTATATATATAGATATATAAGAAAAAAAATGGAAAAAGGCAAAAAAGAAAAAGAAGAAAAAATGTTTTTTTTTTAAAATTAAATTATTAAAAAATACAACAAAAAATAAGGCACAACAGATAAATGAACATGAAAACTAGGATAGGATAGGCTATGATTGACAAACTCCTTTTTTATATTATTGACATGTTCACGTAAGTTGATACCAAGCTTTCTAGTAGTGTTCCCTACATACTGAAACTTGCATGAGCATTCAAGCAAATATGTTACATGTGTGCTATCACACGAGATGAATTTGTCTATTTCAAAAGATGGCCCATTTACTACGTGACTTAAAATGGGTGGTTTTCCTTTGTCTGTTTCTAATAGTCCTACATGCTACACATCTCCCACATGTGAAGAAGCCCATCTGATCCAAAAAAGTGTCAACTCAAAGGGGAGGGTTGACCACATTCCTGGCAAGCTTGTTTCTCAGAGTGGGAGGCCTGGTGTAGATAAATTGGGGTTTACTAGGTAAGATTTTAGTACGTGATCCTTCAATAGTAATGGCCAGTGTTTAGATATTATTCTTTCAACCTGCTTATATTGCCTTGTAAAACCAGTCATAAAGGCCAGACCGTGGTTATTGTTCCTTTTTTCCCTATCTTGCAGCATTACATCTCTACTTAGTTGTAAAACTTCCTCTTGTGTTTTAACCAATTCTTTTGGTCCATATCCTTTTTCTTGTATTCTATTCATAATAACTTGAGTTTGGCTACTGTAGTCTGCTACATCTTCACAATTCCTACGTATCCTCATCAATCATCTGACTCTTAGGTTCCCTATTTAGCCATCTTGGGTGGTGACAACTTCCTACCGAAATGTAGCCATTCTGGTCGACCTCCTTAAAAAAAAGTATGTGTGTTTAGTTTTCCAATGTTTTTGAAAATCAGATCCAAATAGTTGACAGCCATTTTATCATATGTTTCTGAAAAGGAGATTCCATAGGAGTTATTATTTAGTTCTTGAGTTCCCGTCCACACAATGAGGATATCATCGATATACCTCTTGTATAGCTTAAATTCTGGTGTAGATTCCCCATATATGGCCTCATGTTCCCATTTGCTCCTAAAGATATTTGTCATGGATGGTGCGGATTTTGCCCCCATGGCCACTCCCTTCTTTTGCCTAAAGTAACTGCCATCGTGCCAGAAAACATTTTCACTCATGGCCAAATCCAATGCTTTTATCAGAAATTCCCTTTGCTTTCTTTTTAAATTGCTCTTTTGTAAGGCCCATGTTACTGCCTCCAAGGCATAACTTTGCTTGATGTTTGTATAAAGCGAGTTAACATCAATACTTGCTAGAATACAATCATCTGATATTTCTACATCTTTAAGCAGATTAATCAGCTCCTTACTATCTCTCAAGTAAGCTAGGAAATCCTGGGCCAATGGTTGGAAAAAGCAATCCAAATATTCTTAAAGCCTGCTAAAGAGAGAGTCAATAACACTTATTATCAGTCTCCCCGGGGGCTGCGCCATATATTTGTTAAATAAGCGGCATTCTTGGGGCGTCTGGTACTAGATATCTCATTTCTATTTTATTGATAAGATCTTCTCTGTATGCTTTATTGATTAATTTTTGTAATTTGGCCTTATACTTATTTGTGGGATTCCCCTTTAATATTTCGTAAGTCTCCTGGTCATTAACCAGTCTATTCATTTCCCCCATATAATCCGCTTTATTAAGGATCACCAATCCCCCTCCTTTATGCACTGGTCTTATAACTACCTCTTTGTTTTTTTTCTAGCATTTTTAGACCTTGTTCTATGTCTTTCTTCTGCCTTCCTGGTATAATATTTATGTCATGAATGCACTGCTCATAGTTCTGCAGCTAGTCTAAGGCACACAGGATCACAGAGGTGCAGTCCGGCTAATAGGCATCCATCGGTGAACAGACGTGCGCCAATGCGCATGCGTGTGCACAGATCACAGAGAACAACAACAAGCAAAGTCTATGCTAGGGGGCTCACAAGACGGCCAAAAAATAAACCTCACCTGGGGATGACACTAAAGCTACCCAACGCGAGAGACCGATTTCTGCAATTGCTCGAATAGCTGGGAGCCCTGGTTGCTTACAGAGATCGTGAAGCTGTTATAACATGAGCTAAGTGACTTTTAACGTATTCCTATTGTACATAGACCATTGTTCATGCTTATTCGCTAGGAATGTTAGGTAGCATGTGCTTATGTGTTGTATAACTTTATAACGTACACCTTGCTAGAACTGGGTTGGACCCCCTTTTGACTTCAGAACTGCCTTAATTCTTTGTAGCATAGATTCAACAAAGTGTTGGAAACATTCCTCTAAGATTTTGGTCCATAGTGACATGATAGCATCATGCAGTTGCTGCAGATTTGTTGCCTGCACATCCATGAAGCGAATCCCCCATTCCACCACATCCCAAAGGTGCTCTATTGGATTGAGATCTGGTGACTATGGAGGCCATTGGAGTACAGTGAACTCATTGTCATGTTCAAGAAACCAGTGGTGAGGTGATTTGAGCTTTGTGACATTATTCTGCTGGAAGTAGCCATCAGAAGATGGGTATACTGTAGTCATAAAGGGATGGACATGGTCAGCAACAATACTCAGGTAAGCTGTGTCATTTAAACTATGCTCAATTGGTACTAAGGGGCTCAAAGTGTGCCAAGAAAATATCCCCCACACCATTACATCACCACCACCAGCCTAAACCGTTGAGTTCATATCTGTAAAGCCTAGTACACACACAGGCCGAATGTCGGGAGACATTGGCCGGTTCACTAAAAGCAGCCGGCAATCGTCCTGTGTGTATGGCAGCCGGTCTGACAGAAGCCAGCCAGTCAGCAGGCTTCTGTTAGACAAAAATGCTGGAAAACCAACATCCCATCTCCCATTGGCTGAGAGCGCTGACCAGAGTCTTCTGGCATGGGCCCTCTGTCAGAACACAGTAGCACAGCAGGAGATCGCTGTACTCATAGGTGTGCGCACAGGGTGTGCCAGGTGTGCCCAGGCACACCCTAATCACCCTGTGCAGCACAGAATTCCCCCTACTGCCCTGCCCCCCACCTTCCCCCCACAGTGCTGCCAGCTTCCCTTCTCTCCTCTCCCACCGGCTGTTGCTAAGGGGATGTTTTAGGGTGAGTGGGGGAAGGGGCCAGTAAATATGTAATTTACTGGCCCCTTCACTTTCTAAATGAACATTGTGAGTGATTGTTAGTGTGTGTTTGATCTTTGGGGTGCACACCCTAATGAAATAGGCTGTGCACACCTATGGCTGTACTAACATTGGTTTGTTAATACAGTGGCTGAAAAAAAACAGTGGTGTGTACAAGGCTTAATACTTTGTATGTCTTGTATTGTTTTCCTACAATTGTATGTATTTTATATTTACAGTACAGCATTTCTGTTTAGCAAAGACCTTAAAAGATACAAAACACATTGGTATTGCTGTTTGTTGACCGATTAGGTAAATTCACCCCTCTATTTGTCTTGGTTACCGTTATCACTGAAAGTGAAACTGAAAGGAAATCCCAAATTTTGAAGAAGTTACCAGAACAGGAATGGAGGAGAAATTTTCCAATGGGGACACCAGTTCTGGGGACCCTGGTTGTAACTGTTTAAAATTAGGGATTTCCTTCATTCCTCTCACTTCCTTTTGTGGATATGGGAAAGGAAGTGAAGAGAAAACTCCACCAACAGTACACCGTTAACAAAAAAAACTGTCAGGGGTTATAGCCCTCTCTTACTCTATCCAGAATGAATTCAGTTGTACTTTAAGTTTACATGAGCAAACATGAGTAGAAGCATATTCTATTTTATTTTTAGATCTTTAGCAATGTGATGACACTTTTAATGTAATAGGTGCCCTTTTATGACATCAAAACTATAACTTCAAGATCTTACTAGACTAATGACAAATCCGTTTCCAGAACATGATGACATAATCAGATTAAAATGTATGTTACTTCACTAGGGAATACTGTGTGTAGAAGGGTTTATGGTGATTATGGCTGTTGACCATATGGTGTCTGGACCCATAGTTGCCAACATTAAAAAAAACAAAAAAAACAGGAACCTTGTTTTTTGCTATGTGTCCAGCAAGCCATTGTAGGTGGAAACAATATTTATTTAGGACTGGGGCATTATTTTTGAAATGGTCGTGTTTCTATAAACAGCATATCATTAACCTACTGTAAAATAATTTTTTTTAAAATACTGTATATACAGGAAGATTTATCATAATCAGGCTAGAAACACAGACAAGAAGGTGTTGTTAATTGGTAAAATGGTTTATCCGTCTGCTTAGCTAGCTGCAGCTTTTAGTCTGTACAGTTTATTTAAAGTGTGGCAACCCAAAAACTTTTGCAGAGAACACAGTAAAATACACCTATTACTCTCCAAACACGTTTGGCATGAAATATTTGGAAAACATCATTTTACACTAACCTTTCTGCTGAGTACTGCAACACCTGTTATACCCACAGATGGGTTGAAAGTTTTTGTAGATGGCAAAAATTATTTTAATAAAATTAGTTAGGACTCTATCCCCAAGCTTAATGTAATGTATAACATAGCGTGCATGGTGCTTGGGTCAGGAGAATAATGAACAACATAGTGAATGCAGAGCAGGAGTCAAGAGTATAATATACAACATAGCATATACTGTACAGTGAAGGGGCCAGGATAATTATGTATAATATAGCGTATACAGTGCACAAGTCAGCCAATAGCCATGTACAGCCAGTCTTCTTGTACTGGGCCCAGGCCTCATTGGTCAGCAAGGGGCCCTGCATGTACAGGGATTGATACATTGGCTCTGGCAGTGCAAGGGGTGATACAGTAGCTTTGACAATGCAGGGGTTAATGTACTGTTAGTACAGGTGTTAATAGCCTAGTTTTGGCACGTTCTG
Organism: Lithobates septentrionalis; assembly: GCA_037952835.1. Lineage (NCBI taxonomy): Eukaryota > Metazoa > Chordata > Amphibia > Anura > Ranidae > Lithobates > Lithobates septentrionalis. The sequence continues at coordinate 2,553,908 of JBBDGP010002219.1, forward strand.
GAGTAATACAATTGCTTCTGTAGTGTAGCCACAAGCCTGTAGGGGAAGGGATGCTCAAGCACTTGTTCTTGTAGCTGGGGTCAGGGGGAGCCCATACTCCATTTAAGTTTTTTTTTTATGTATCTTCTATATCCTGTAAATGGGGGAAGGGGAGGGGGGTTCTGGCCTAGTGGGGGTCCCTGTGATGTACGCTGCACAATGGTGGCCTTGAATATAACATAGTGTATACAGTGCAGGGGTCGGGGGTGTAATGTACAACATTATAAATATAGTGCAGAGGTCAAGAGTATAATGTACAACATAGAGTATACATTACAGGGGTTAGGAGTATTATGTACAACATTATAAATACAGTGCAGTGGTCAGGAGTATAATGTATAACATTAAGAATACAGTGCAGGGGTCAGGACCATGTAAGATACATCACTATGTACAGAATCGACCCCAGCCGCCTCCATCCTATAATGGATATCCCTTCTTTGCCTCCCCCAATGGCTAAGTGTCTGTGTGGGTGCACTGTGTGGATAATGTAGGTGCACAGCATCTCACCTTTCTGCCTTTCACTAGCTCTTTTACTGCTTTCTTTCCAGCACCAGACCAGGACTTGGTTTTGCCCCCTATGAAGGAACTGTCCCACCACCCACAAGCACAAAAATGAACTGTGGGATTGTATATGCAAGCTGTGGCTCATTCAGCTGCAAATTCCATTGCTCATTCCTAGGACACAGACATGGTAGGACAACTGAACAGACAGCAGGACTGTCCTGGCAAATCCGGGGTATTGGTAAGTATGCTGAGCCTGGTCACTACACGTTGCCACTTTTCAACTTTATAATGTTGACTCTTGGGATTACAGACAGTTAGAAAGCCACTGTTAGGGCCTCTTTTACCTTTGTAATGCCCCGTACACACGGTCGGATTTTCCGACGGAAAATGTGTGATAGGACCTTGTTGTCGGAAATTCCGACCGTGTGTGGGCTCCATCACACATTTTCCATCGGATTTTCCGACCCACAAAGTTTGAGAGCAGGATATAAAATTTTCCGACAACAAAATCCATTGTCGGAAATTCCGATCGTGTGTACACAAATCCGACGGACAAAGTACCACGCATGCTCAGAATAAATAAAGAGATGAAAGCTATTGGCCACTGCCCCGTTTATAGTCCCGACGTACGTGTTTTACGTCACCGCGTTTAGAACGATCGGATTTTCCACAACTTTGTGTGACCGTGTGTATGCAAGACAAGTTTGAGCCAACATCGTCAGAAAAAATCCTAGGATTTTGTTGTCGGAATGTCCGAACAGAGTCCGACCACATAGTAGTTACATAACTGCTTTCATAACTGCTGTGCATATCTACAGTATTGATGCATCTGTGTTCTGTATCCAATCTATTATAGTGTTTGCATTACTGTGTTATACTTTTGAGGTTTGTTGTCTGTTTGTTTTTTTTTTTGTTTTTGTTTTTTGTTCTGCTGCCATCCAGGGCTTTTATCTTACAATAAAGCCAACCTCTAGATTGTAAGCTCTAACGAGCAGGGCCCTCCGATTCCTCCTGTATTGATTTGTATTGTAAGTGTACTGTCTGCCCTCATGTTGGAAAGCGCTGCGCAAACTGTTGGCGCTATATAAATCCTGTTTAATAATAATAATTTTAAACTACAGATGTGTCAGTGAGATTGAGTTCAGCCAGGGTGAGCCATCACTGGAAAACACAGAAGGACTCATTTAACCAGCAGCTCCTCCAGGTGTAGTGCTACATGCCTAAACTATCTTCAGCATTATGCACACATCTGGGTGTGTGAGATGTCTGGAATCCCACTGCGCTCAATGGTTCCTTCCATTGACCTCTACATCGCTACTGTGGCCTGTAGCGACTTAGGGACTGACAGGAGCGGGGCCGGACTTACCATTGGGCTTGACTGGGCTCAGGCACATGGGCCCCAGCCAATAGGGGGCCTCGCCCATTTCGAAAGCTGCCGAGATACACAGGACATCCGACTCTGTATCTCGGCGGTGCCATTTTTAAACTGAAAGGCTGCAATGACAAGGCAGCAATGACACTGGAGCACGGCTACACTGACACTGACAAGGCTGCAATGACACTGACAAGGCTGCAATGACACTGACAAGGCTACACTGACACTGACAAGGCTGCAATGACACTGACAAGGCTGCAGATGGACACTGATAACGCTGCATTGATGGGCATTTAAATGTAAGTTTTTTTCCTTAAACTTCCCTCCTAAAAGTTTTTTTCCTTAAAATTCCCTCCTAAACTTGGGGTGCGTGTTATACGCCGGCGCATGTTATACACCGATAAATACGGTAATTATCATTGTATCCTTTTTTTTTGCTTTTATTAATCGTGGGCCCAGGACGAATACCAGTACAGTATCCCCCACTTATACGCTTATATATTATCTACTTTTGTGAGTAGCCATTTGGCTGTTTTGTCTTGTCCAGGTAAACAGAAGTTCTTTAATACTGCACTGAGTCTGGCGCACCTTGTCCTTTTCTATTTCTGTTTTATAGAGCTGTGCATATGTATAAAAGATAGGGCCCGAAAGTGACTCAAGCCCAGGGGCCCCCACCACCCTAAGTCCTGCCCTGGACAGGAGGATCCACAGAGCGCAGCAGGAGACTAGGAATTCAACACTTTCCAAAGTGTCAGATTCTGATGATTCTTAAGGTAGCTGTATCTCTGTAACACAGTGCAGACAAGGAGTGCGAATGGCGGGAAAAGAAACATTTACTCTCTGCTTACATAGAGGACTAGTTTTTCATTTTTGTTCTAGTGACAGGGTCACTTTAAAATGGTACTGATAAGTTCATGCTTGTATAAGATGTCTCAGCCCACATTCCATAGGGGTTGGACACATTGTTATCAGTGCTTGCTCCTAGTTGTGATCTGTGTAACAGTAAGTGCTGGTGTGTCCAGGCTGATTTTCATTTTGAAAGGTAATGGGGAAATAGCATACAGTAAAACCTTGGATTTAGAGTAACTTGGTTTGAGAGAGTTTTGCGAGACAAGAATTTTTTTTTTAGAGATATTGACTTGATATACAAGCGATGTCTTGATATACAAGTAGCGTCACGTCACAATTGAGTATAAAAGAGAAGAGGGACACCTCTAAGTGTAGCAATATGGTTACATTTAATGAAGGTACAACTTTTAGCAACTTACATGGTTGATGATTAAAAGAGGCACATCTAAGTATGCAGGCATCCGGGGTAAAGCTGTCCACATAGACAGTCCTCCGCACTGCCATCGACGTCATGCTTTCCACGCTACGCTCCACGAGCGATTCAAGTCTCACTTTCATATTGCTCTACTGCAGGGTAGTCTTCCCGGTCACAATTGCAGACTGACAGCAGTGAGAGCCGACGGTCATCAACCATGTGAGTTGCTAAATGTTTTACCTTCATTAAATGTAACCATAGTGCTACACTTAGAGGCGCCTCTCTTCTCTTTTATACTTTGTAGCTCTTGCTGGATTTTGCTTCTAATTCCCTTGTGGAGGCTTCAATTTGTGGATTTACATTTTATGGTTACAGAACCTCACATTGCTATAATCTTTTTATATGGACTATAAACTGAAGGACTTATGAATAAATGGTTATGGAACATATCATCTAAGTTTCCATTATTTCTTGGGGGGAAATTCGCTTTGATATAAGAGTGCTTTGGATTACAAGCATGTTTCCGGAACAAATTATGCCCGCAATCCAAGGTTTTACTGTATTTCCTTATTAAAATTGTCTCACAATATCTAAGAAACCCTCCAATATCCTGGTTCACTTAGCTGAATTGATACAATAGGAATGTCATTATAAACTGACCAAGTCCTTAAAAGGTCATGTTGCTCCAAGGGGAGTTGGCTGGGGGTTGGCCATTGCCTTACTCACAAGTCATATATACTACAGCTAGGACTTGGAATAAATGTCTCCCCTCAGAGCCGCCCATCATGCATGCGTTCTGATCTGGTCATCTGTGCCATATAAAATTGAGGGACCCGTGGTAGAAACAGCATCTTTAGTTAAAGTGGTTGTGAACCCTCAAGATTTTTCACCCCAATGCATTCTATCCATTTAGGTGAAAAACCTCCTGTAATGCTGCACCCCCCATTTTACTTAACTGTACCCCCTCTATCTCGCGCCGGGGCAAGCACACCAGCAAAAGCCGGTGTCTCAGGTCCTGATTGGATGGAATGATAGAAGCACATCCATTGGCTCCCGCTGCTGTCAATCAATTTCAATGACTCAGGGGGATGGGGTCGAGTCCTGTTTTCTGTGTCAATAGACATGGGTGTCCCGAAGGAGAGCGCTTCTCTGACGGGGCACTCTAGAAGAGGAGGAGTTACTAGCGCCACTGAGGGACCCTAGAAGAGGAGGATCGAGGCCACTCTGTGCAAACCTACTGCACAGAGGAGGTAAGTATGACATGTTTGTTATTTTTTTTTAAAAACTGAAGCTTTACAACCCCTTTAAGTATTCCTGTTATATTTTTTATATTTTTATATTTTCTAATATTATTACATTTGTTATCTGTATCTGTCATTACTTAATTAAATGTTATACTTATAAGTATTTGTGTGATCTCTCTTTGGACATCTCGAATACAACTCTAAAAACTTAAACTATCACATAACCATGATAAAATATTAGGCCAGTTCTTGGAAATGAATGATGTTTCACATAGAGTTGTTTCATTGTAATGACCTCCTAGTATGGCAAACATAGTGTGTTTTAACAGGAGGGGACTGGGGGGAGGAATTCCCAGTGTGCAGGAATCAATCCTAATAACACTTGGTCTCGTCTTATGAATACTTGATCCCATTCTTTGGACTTTCCTGGCTCTGACTATACTGTCACTTCCTTGCTGGCTCCCCTTCATTCACTTCTTGAAGGTGCTTAGGAAGGGATCATATTTCTTAGACACATATTCTGTTTAGGTGTTTGTGTCACGAAGTTATGTATCATCCAAAACTGAAGTGGATATAACCCAGACAAATTAAAGTATACCTATCAAAATTGCAGGCTGCCTATAACCTCTTTCTGAAATACTGTCATGTTCTTACTATGGCTTCAGCGGGTTTTGAGTCACTGGTTTTGAAGTATAAAGGAATTCAGACTTTTTTCACAACTTCCTTTTTTTTTCATGACAGGTGTACTTTAAAATATATCTGAACTCAAGAACAAAGGTTTATATTGTGCATCTTACCAATCATTGGTGGTGGTTGCCATTCGTTTTCTTTTTTTCCGACTAACAATTTTCTGAAAATACCGAAAAGTACTTGTCAATATTGATGCTAGAATAAGCTGCACTGGGGATAAGTCTTGGAAGTTGACTCGGTCCCCTTTGGAAAATCACAGGGAGGCTATGCCCTTTTTGAAAGACTGGACCCCAAAGGTGTTGGATAGATATTAAAGTGGTTCTAAAGGGTGAAGGTTTTTTAACCTTCATGCATTCTATGGATGAATGTAATAAACCTTCAGTGTGTATCTCCCACCTTAGCACCCCCCCTTATACTCACCTGAGCCACATCTCGATCCAGCAATGTGCACGAAAACAGGAGCTCTCCTGGGTCTCTTCCTCCTCACTGGCTGAGACACAGCAGCTTGAGCCATTTGCTCCCACTGCTGTCAATCACAGGCAGTGAGGAGGGAGCAGGGGGCAGGGCCGTGCCCCGCCCTGTGTGTCTCATAGACACACAGAGGCAGCTCGGAAGTGAGCACACACAAGTGCCCCCAGAGCAAGCAGCTTGTTATGAGAGCATTCAGTAAGGAGGAAAGGGCCAGGGCCCAGGAGCGCTGGCAAGGGACCCGAGAAGAGGAGGATCAGGGCTGCTCTGTGCAGGACTTTGACCAAGGTGCTACAGTACCTCTCAAACAATAGCCAAAGAGTCATACAAATACTGTTAAAATCATAATTTTACTGACATAACACAATAAAGTTTTGTGAGTGAAATGTTTTTCAACTATAAAAACAAGGTTGATGATATTATTGCACTAGTACACCAACAGGATGTGACCTTGTTTTTATAGTTGAAAAACATTTAACTCACAAAACTTTATTGTGTTATGTCAGTAAAACTATGATTTTAACAGGATCAGGATGAACAACATCCTGGACAACATTACTGTAACTGTTTTTAACAATTAACAATTGAATGTCTTCTTAATATTTGTACAGTGCCTTGAAAAAGTATTCATACCCCTTGACATTTTCCACATTTTGTCATGTTACAACCAAAAACGTAAATGTATTTTATTGCGTTTGTATGTGATAGAACAACACAAAGTGGCACATAATTGTGAAGTGGAAGGAAAATGATAAATGAAAAATTAAATATCTGAAAAGTGTGCCGTGCATTTGTATTCAGCCCCCCTGAGTCAATACTTTGTAGAACCACCTTTTGCTGCAATTACAGCTGCAAGTCCTTTTGGGGATGTCTCTACCATCTTTGCACATCTAGAGAGTGAAAATTTTGCTCATTCTTCTTTGCAAAATAGCTCAAGCTCTGTCAGATTGGATGGAGAGCATCTGTGAACAGCAATTTTCAAGTCTTGTCACAGATTCTCAATTGGATTTAGGTCTGGACATTGACTGCGCTATTCTAACACATGAATATGCTTTGATCTAAACCATTCCATTGTAGCTCTGGCTGTATGTTTGGGGTCGTTGTTCTGCTGGAAGGTGAAGCTCCGCCCCAGTCTCAAGTCTTTTGCATACTCTAACAGGTTTGATTCTAAGATTGCCCTGTATTTGGACCCATCCATCTTCCCATCATCTCTGACCAGCTTCCCTGTCCCTGTTGAAGAAAAGCATCCCCACAACATGATGCTGCCACCATCATGCTTCACAGTGGGGATGGTGTGTTCAGGGTGATGTGCAGTGTTAGTTTTCCTGCCACACATAGAGTTTTGCTTTTAGGCCAAAAAGTTCAATTTTGGTCTCATCTGACTACAACACCTTCTTCCACATGTTTGCTGTGTCCCCCACATGGTTTTCATGCAAGCTACAAACGGGACTTCTTATGGCTTTCTTTCAACAATAGCTTTCTTCTTGCCACTCTTCCATAAAGGCCAGAATTGTGGAGTGTGCAACTAATAGTCCTATATGTCCTATACCTTATAGGGGGCACTATAAGGATCACGAAGGCACGAATTTAAAGAGCACCCGTCAATTTATATTTTATATTTCCTAATTTTGGTTTTACCAATGGACAGTATATGACCACGGTTTATTCATTTATTTGCTCACCTGAATTGTATATGAGCACGGTATCAGTTATGAATATGTGTGATACAAACACTGGATTATACTATTGAACCACTCAGCACTTGGCGCTTTGTACACACCTGAATTTTTTTTTGGCATGGGTATGAGGAGCCGTGTCGGCGGTATGTGGGGTCTATGAGGAGCTGTGTCAGTGCGGTATGTGGGGTCTTTGAGGACCGGTGACTGGAGTCGGTATGTGGGGTCTATAAGGAGCGGTGACTGGGGGGGGGTATGTGGGGTATGAGGATCGGTATTTAGGGGGTATGCGGTATGTAGGGATGAGACAAACACCCCCGGGTTCGGTTTGCAGCAGAACATCCGAACGGGCAAAACAAAAAATTTGTGCGAACACACGAACACCATTAAAGTCTATAGGACACGAATATGAAAAACCAAAAGTGCTCATTTTAAAGGCTTATATGCAAGTTATTGCCATAAAAAGTGTATGGGGACCTGGGTACTGCCCCAGGGGACGGCCGTTTTTTTCAGGAGCAGTGATTTTAATAATGCTTAAAGTGAAACAATAAAAATGAAGTATTCCTTTAAATGTTGTACCTGGTGGGTCTCCTTAGTCTGCATGTAAAGTAGCGCATCGTTCCCATGTTCATAACAGTACCACAGCAAAATTACATTTCTAAAGGAAAAAATGTAATTTAAAACTGCTTGCGGCTGTAATGTATTGTCGGATCCCGGCAATATAGATAATGATCATTGAAAAACACGGCGTGGGTTCCCCCCCCCCCCCCAGTCCATAACAGGCCATTCGGGTCTTATATAAATATTAAGCAGAACCCCGTGCCAAAATTTTTTAAAAAATGGCGTGGGGGTCCCCCCAAAATCCATACCAGACCCTTATGTGAGCACGCAACCTGGCAGGCTGCAGGAAAAGGGGAGGACAAAAGAGCACCCCCCTACTGAACTGTACCAGGCCACATGTCCTCAACATGGGGAGGGTGCAAAAAGCATCTTATCCCCATGTTGATTGGGACAAGGGCCTCATCCCCACAACCACTGGGCAAGGGTTGTGGGGATGAGGCCCTTGTCCCCATCAACATAGGGAAAAGGTGCTTGCTTTAGGGGGGGGCCCCAAAGCACCCTCCCCACATTGAGGGTATAAGGCCTGGTATTAAAAAATAAACTGCGCTAAATGTTCTTTACATTATGAACCATTAGTGACATAAACGTCTGAAGTGAATGTTCAATGATATAGTCCAAATATCACTTTAAGCAAGAAAAAGCACTCCGCGTCATCCAAATGCTTCAACATGCACAGAAATGTTTCACAATCCAAAGGTCATGATAATGAATTGCCCTTACCAGAACGCTAAATTTAGTGGGCGGATGGCTTAAACCCAGCCTGGGCCTTTAAGTTAAGGACCGATCAGCTCTGTCAAAATTCGGGCGTAGTTCCCTCAGTTCAATACCGAAAGAAAGAAATGACAAGAAGGCTGGCCATAGTATAGTATTGTCATACAATCATGTGAGAACATACACCCGAGACCAACACCCTATTGTGCGCTTAAATAAAAAGGTGATATCCCACCACCACAGCTGTAGAGTGTGCTTACCAACTCTCAGACTTTATATTCATTGGGCTCTATGTCACACTGGGAAATTGATAGCTGTATCAGGGAATACTCATCCACAGTATACGACCCAAAAATGAGATAAACAGATTTAGATGTCAGCCTGTCCCCGGCCGCTAGGTGCGCGGACTGCAGCCACCGCCTCCTCCCGTGTTATGAGTGGACGTCACGACAGGCACCGGCCACATTTACCCCGAGCGAGGCTCCGGCTCTCTCTCACACAAACAAACCTACTCCTGCGCAGGCCACATACCCGAGCTGAAGCAGCGGAAGAAGCTAAAGCGCGACGCACTTTAGCTTCTTCCACTGCTTCAGCTCGGGCATGTGGCCTGCACAGGAGTAGGTTTGTTTGTGTGAGAGAGAGCTGGAGCCTCGCTCGGGGTAAATGTGGCCGGTGCCTGTCGTGGCGTCCACTCATAACACGGGAGGAGGCGGTGGCTGCAGTCGGCGCACCTAGTGGCCGGGGACAGGCTGACATCTAAATCTGTTTATCTCATTTTTGGGTCGTATACTGTGGATGAGGATTCCCTGATACAGCTATCAATTTCCCAGTGTGACATAGAGCCCAATGAATATAAAGTCTGAGAGTTGGTAAGCACACTCTACAGCTGTGGTGGTGGGATATCACCTTTTGCTTTAAGCGCACAATAGGGTGTTGGTCTCGGGTGTATGTTCTCACATGATTGTATGACAATACTACACTATGGCCAGCCTTCTTGTCATTACTTTCTTTCGGTTTTGAACTGAGGGAACTACGCCCGAATTTTGACAGAGCTGATCGGTCCTTATCTTAAAGGCCCAGGCTGGGTTTAAGCCATCCGCCCACTATATTTGGCGTTCTGGTAAGGGCAATTCATTATCATGACCTTTGGATTGTGAAACATTTCTGTGCATGTTGAAGCATTTGGATGACCCGGAGTGCTTTTTCTTGCTTAAAGTGATATTTGGACTATTTCATTGAACATTCACTTCAGACGTTTATGTCACTAACGGTTCATAATGTAAAGAACATTTAGCGCACTTTATTTTTTATTACTGTTATCTTGTGTTGTCACACTGTTTACTGCTGCTTTATTTTATTGTTCCAGCACGGCATTTTTTTATTGTATAAGGCCTGGTGTAGTTCAGGAGTGGGGGTGCTCTCTCCCCCCTTTTCCTGCAGCCTGCCAAGTTGCGTGCTCAATTAAGAGTTTGGTATGGATTTTAGTGGGGACTCTCACGCCATTTTTTTTATTTTGGTGCGGGATTCCCCTTAAAATCCATACCAGACCTAAAGGGCCTGGTAAAGATTTTGGGGGGACCCCCCCGCGCCATTTTTTTTTTAACGTACGGTATATTGCCAGGACAGGTAATACATTACAGCTGCGAGCAGTTTTAAATTACATTTTTTCCTTTAGAAATGTCATTTTGCTGCTCTCATTCATTACACTATGTAAAGCCGCTATGTAAGCAGCCTTATATAGTGTGGGGCTTGGACTTAGCCCCCTGTGCCATGATTGGCCATAGAATGCATTAAGATAAAAAAAAAAATAAAAAAACCTTCTGCCTTTAGAACCACTTTAATGTGATAACTTCTTTTTGTAAGTATTGTTATAAAGAAAAACTTCAAATGCTACGGTTATCTGGAAAGATCTTTTTAGGTCTATTGCAGTAGTTGTTATTAATTTGGAACCACTGATCAATATTAGGATAGGAGTTGCCTATCTATAAAATATCTAAGGAAATAGTGTTGTCAGTCTTTTACAGGAAATGGAAAAAATATCAGATCTGCTAGCAGGATCAACTGTTAATGAAATTAAAGTAGAACTATAGGCAAAAAATGTTTGTTTTTTTTTTCATTTTGGATAGAGTAAGGGGGGGTTATAACTTTTTTTGTGCCATCTGTGTAATGCAATGGGGCAGAGATTTCTCTTCACTTCCTGCCCCATAGCCAACAGGAAGTGAGAGGATTCCTGCAAATTAAGGGACCCCCAGGTCAAATCTCTGCAAATTAAGGGTCCCCTAGGTCACCAGAACTAGTGTCCCCCATGGGAAGATTTCCCCTCTATTACTTTTCGGGGGACAACTCAAAATTTGAGATTTTCTTTTACTTTCACTTTCAATGATAAGGGTAAGCAGGACAAATAGAGAGGGTGAATCTCCTTAACGGGGGCACAGAAAGCAATAAAAACTGACACAGGTTCTAATCTATTTCCCCTCTATCAAAAAACAAAAAAAATTGTTGCCTTAAGTTATATTTTAAGTTGCAGAGGGGATTAAAAAAAATATCCGTGTTAATGCTACTGTATCATGTTATATATGTTATATGTTAATGACACTGTACAGTGGCGGAATTACCGGGGTCGCAACAGTTGCAGTTGCGACGGGGCCCGGCATCCCGCCACTGTGGGGGGGGCCCAGCGGGGTTGCTCTTCACACGGCTCTGAGCGGAGATCGTGTGTCATATAACAGAAGCACAGAGAGACACCAGCGGCGGCATTTATGTTCTATTTGTCGGTCCTCTCTGGCATGGATGAGAGAGGACACACAGCTGATCTCACGGCTCCCCCTTCTCCCCCCTCCCCTCTCCTCTGTGCTCCGCGGGAAATGTGAGCTCCTTAGCTTCACACTAGACTACCCGCGGAGCACAGAGGAGAGGGGAGGGGGGAGAAGGGGGAGCCGTGAGATCAGCTGTGTGTCCTCTCTCATCCGTGCCAGAGAGGACCGACAAATAGAACATAAATGCCGCCGCTGGTGTCTCTCTGTGCTTCTGTTATATGACACACGATCTCCGCTCAGAGCCGTGCTGTCCGGCACTGATGGAATCTAAAAGCATTCACTGTGATGGGCACTGATAGCATTCACTGATGGGCACTGATAGAAGGCACTGATGGGCACTGATGAACACTGATAGAAGGCACTGATGGGCACTGATGGGCACTGATGAGCACTGATAGAAGGCACTGATGGAAGGCACTGATAGAAGGCACTGATGAGCACTGATAGAAGGCACTGACGGGCACTGATGAGCACTGATAGAAAGCACTGATGGACACTGATAGAAGGCACTGATGAGCACTGATAGAAGGCACTGATGGGCAATGATGAGCACTGATAGAATGCACTGATGGGCACTGATAGAAAGCACTGATGGGCACTGATGAGCACTGATAGAAGGCACTGATGGGCACTGATAGAAGGTACTGATGAGCACTAATAGAAGGCACTGATGAGCACTGATAGAAGGCACTGACTGATGAGCACTAATAGAAAGCACTGATGGGCACTGATGAGCACTGATAGAAGGTACTGATGAGCACTGATAGAAGGCATTGATGGGCACTGATAGAAGGCACTGATGAGCACTGATAGAAGGCACTGATGAGCACTGATAGAAGGAAGGGATAGAAGGCACTGATGAGCACTGATAGAAGGTACTGATGAGCACTGATAGAAGGCACTGATGGGCACTGATAGAAGGCACTGATGAGCACTGATAGAAGGCACTGATGAGCACTGATAGAAGGAAGGGATAGAAGGCACTGATGAGCACTGATAGAAGGTACTGATGAGCACTGATAGAAGGCACTGATGGGCACTGATAGACGGCACTGATGAGCACTGATAGAAGGTACTGATGGGCACTGATAAAAGGCACTGATGGGCACTGATAGAAGGCACTGATGAGCACTGATAGAAGGCACTGATGAGCACTGATAGAAGGCACTGATAGAAGGCACTGATGAGCACTGATAGACGGCACTGATGAGCACTGATAGAAGGCACTGATGGGCACTGATAGAAAGCACTCATGAGCACTGATAGACGGCACTGATGAGCACTGATAGAAGGCACTGATGGGCACTGATGGGCACTGATAGAAGGCACTGATGGGCACTAATAGAAGGCACTGATGAGCACTGATAGAAGGCACTGATGAGCACTGATAGAAGGCACTGATGGGCACTGATGAGCACTGATAAAAGGCACTGATGGGCACTGATGAGCACTGATAGAAAGCACTGATGGGCACTGATAGAAGGCACTGATGAGCACTGATAGAAGGCACTGATGAGCACTGATAGAAGGCACTAATGGGCACTGATAGAAGGCACTGATGGGCACTGATGAGCACTGATAGAAGGCACTGATAAGCACTGATAGAAGGCACTTATGAGCACTGATAGAAGGCACTGATGGGCACTGATAGGCAGCACTGATGGGCACTGATAGATGGCACTGATTATCAGTGTAAACAATTTACTGACATTCTTGACAGTTAACGGCAGTCCTTTCCTCACACAGACACAGCGTGTGAGGAAAGGGCTGTGGATAACCGGCAAGTCTGTTTACATGTGATCAACTGATCACACGGTAAAGGGCCGATGTGATTGCGCTGGATGCACATCCCAGGGGTCATGCGGGAAGCACGGTTTTGGGAGGATGTCCATGGAGACCCTCCCAAAATTGGAAGCCCGGGGCTCGGATGGAAGGGGGGCCCATCATGGTTTCTTGCACCGGGGCTCTGAAGGTTCTAGTTACGCCTCTGACACTGTATCATATATGTAAACTTTTATTTTGCCTATAGTTATGCTTAAAAGAAAGGCTAAGCACAATAGAGAACTTCAATACACAAAATGTAACTAACCACAGCTTCCTTATTCACTCATGCGGATGGCTGTGTATAGCTGTGATATGTGTGCTTTGTAGTATAAAGGATTCCCCAAACACTAGTTAGCGTCACTGTACTGTTTCACATCCAAATGCACTTAAAATTGAGTGATGCTAATTCATCTGTTACAGGACTCCAACTAATCCCACAAATGACTTAAACAGTGTTAAGCCAATGCCATAATGAATTAATCACAAGTTTGATGGTCTCATTTGTTGCTGCTGTTCAATGACAACTGATACTATCTTCACTCAGTTAACTTATCCGGAGTATTACTTTATCTTAGTACTTTCCCATGATAACCCTCAGCTGTCCTTGGCACCATGGTATGAGTACACCGGGTACAAGTCCGATTCTGAAATACTGAAAAATATATTAGATGACGCAACGGGCATATGGCCAGTAATCAGTCCTAAAACTGAAGTATGATTCTACAACACTGACTGCTAAATAGGAGACGTGTGTTCAGAAACAATTATGGGAACTTGAAAATCCAGTTACAGGTGTAACAAACTAAAGACTGATGACTTATTGTTACACAGATGCTTGGCTGCTTGTTAAACTAATAATAGCAGAGAATGCAAGAGAGGTGTTTAGCTACTAAAGTTGTACTACCCGCTCGACTGAACATCAACCACAATTGATGGCTGAATATTTGCAATTGTAGCACCCCCAGACCCCCAGAGGCATGGTGGTAACCCCCAGAGACAGGTGGGCTGACATTACTTAGGCAGTAGTGGGATGTGAACAGATGGGCACCATTCACTTTAACCTCCTTACGGCTAGGATTGCCACCTTTTCTTCAAGCCAAACCCAAACACTTTAGTGGCGCAGGGCAATTTTTTTTTTTGTAGTATACACTATAGAATTATAAAAGACCTGGGACACCTTTGGGTGCCCCAAGGAAAGTAGTAATGTGGTACGCATAGTGCGAGGTGGCAAACAGAGGGTGTGGCCAAAATGCTCTTGCTGGCATCAATGCCCAGCCTCCCAGTAATGCCGAACCTGCCACCCAACAGCTGCCTGTAGCTTCCAGACGGCAACATATTTGGTGTGGCTATCTCAGTTACTTGGGGGGCCACAGTCTGATCTGAACAATGTGTCGGGGTTGCAGGCAGATTAAAACCCGGACACATAATTCAAAACCCAGATTGTCTGGGTGAATCCTGGACAGATGGTAACCCTATTTACGACCGCCCCGTAGCAGTTTTACTGCTACAGGGCAGCCGCTCTGTGCAGAATCACGTATTTATACAGTATCTCACAAAAGTCACTTAGGGGTGTACTCACTTTTGTTGCCAACGGTTTAGACATTAATGGCTGTGTGTTGAGTTGTTTTGAGGGGACACCAAATTTAAACTGTTATACAAGCTGTATACTCACTACTTTACATTGTAGCAAAGTGTCATTTTTTCAGTATTGTCACATGGAAACAGGGCTGGGGCTACCACTAGGCAAACTAGGCAGCTGCCTAGGGCGCCCTGCTGCCTAGGGTGCCCGGCCACTGGTGTTCCTACTCTCTTCTCTCTGCAGCAAGCAACTAAGTCTCAGCATCAGCAGGCAGCCACCTCTCCATTCGCACATTGATTGGCTGCATTGATGAGCGCTTGTGAGGCTGCATTGATGGACGCTTGTGAGGCTGCATTGATGGGCGCTTGTGAGGCTGCAATGATGGGTGCTGGTGAGGCTGCATTTGATGGGCGCTGGTGGGTTGCATTTGATAGGCACTGGTGGGCTGCATTTGATGGGCGTTTCGTTAAAAAGGTCGGGTATACATTGGCAGGGCAAAGAGGGTGGAGTCAGGGGTGGGGCCAGGGGGGGCGGAATGAGGTTTCGCCTAGGGTGTCGAAAATTCTTGCACCAGCCCTGCATGAAAACATACAGTATAATAAAATATTTACAAAAATGTGAGGGGTGTACTTACTTTTGAGAGATACTGTACATCAGTGATGGCGAACCTTGGCACCCCAGATGTTTTGGAACTACATTTCCCATGATGCTCAACTACACTGCAGAGTGCATGAGCATCATGGGAAATGTAGTTCCAAAACATCTGGAGTGCCAAGGTTCGCCATCACTGCTGTACATGATTCTGCACTTCCAGGTTTTGGGCGTGAGCATGCTCCGTTGGCGGCTCGCTCCTGTTATGTTTTTTTACAGTGGGTCCCGCGGACCCGATATCCACTGGGAACCACCGATCGTTCGGTACTCTGACAGAATGACAGTCTGCCTATGTAAACAAGGCAGACTGTCATTCTGTGAGTACAGAAGACATGAATCCTGTGTTCCTGTCAAGCAGGAACACCGATCCATGTCTTCAAGTAGTAAAAGCACCTCCCTCACAGTAAGTAATCATTCCCTAGGCACACATTTAACCCCTTGATTGCCCCTGATGTTAACCCCTTTCCTGCCAATGTTATTAGTACAGTGACAGTGTATATTTTTAGCACTGATCACCAGTGGCGGCTGATGTTTTTCTTTTTGGGGGGTGGCAAACAACCACCCCCCGGTCGGCATGTACCCCCCCATGCTGCCGGTCAGTTGGGTCACCCGCACACCCCGCCGTGGGGGGTTGGTCGGTCACCCCATCTAGGTTGCGGGCGGGCAGCGTCTTCCATCGCGTCTCCTCCTTCCCTGCATCACGGCGGCTTTCACTGTGCATCCCTCCTCCTAGTCATCCAATAGGATTGCCTGTCCTTTCAGCCAATTGGGTGACAGGTCTCAGGACCCACTTCCTGATTGGCCGGGAGGAAGATCAGTGTGACAATAGTGGCAAATATTCATTCGCTATTGTCACACAACTGGGTGGGCTCAGGGCGCAGTGCTCTGCCGACCCTTTTTTGAAGCCTATTAGAGCCTCTATCTCTAATCACGTACTTAAAAAAAAAAAAAACTTGATTGATGGGAGGGGGCCTGTGTGCCCCATTGCCACCATTACTAGTAAAAAAATAAAAACATAAAAATAAAAATATCCCATAGTTTGTATATCAGGGCTTTTAACTTCAAGGAACAGCTGACTACTCTCCTGGTCTGCAGCATACACAAAATAAAAGTAACTAAATAAAGTACAAAATAAAATGCTGTAACTTTTGCGCAAACCAATCAATATACACTTATTGGGATTTTTTTTTACCAAAAATATGTAGCAGAATACATAATGGCCTAAATTAATGAAGAAATTAGATATTTTTACATTTTTTTATTGAAAGTTTTTAGAGCAAAGAGTAAGAAATATTGTATTTTTTAAAATTGTCAGTCGTTCTTTGTTTCTAGAGCAAAAAATGAAAACTGCAGAGGTCGTCAAATATCACCAAAAGAAAGCTCTATTTGTAAGAAAAAAAGAACATACATTTTATTTGAATACAGTGTCGCACAACCGCGCAATTATCAGTTAAAGCAATGCAGTGCCGTATCATAAAAAATGGCCTGGTCAGGAAGGGGGGTAAATCTCTCAGAGCGGAGGTGGTTAAGATGAAAACAAAAAGTTTATTGACTCTCACTCAAAACTCCTGGGAGGGGGTAAGGTATTCAGAAACACCCATTACTGGTCTGTATACTCAATAACACAAAAGTAAGGGACACCCAGTGGCGTCACTAGGGTTGTGTCACCTGGTGTGGAAAAAATTGGTGTCACCCCCTTAAGTACAGACCCCCCTCTCTCAGTATAGACCTCCCCACTAAGTACAGACCCTCTCACTCAGTACAGACCCCCCTCCACTAACTACAGACCCCCTCCATTAAGTACAGACCCCCCTCTCTCAGTATATACCCCCCCACTAAGTAAAGACCCCCCTCCCTCAGTAAAGACCCCCCTCACCAAGCACAGACCCCCCTCCATCAGTAACGGGTTGGTCTGTGTGCTACCGGCCGGCGCACCAGACAACAAGGCTTGCTAATCCTTTTTTTTATGTAAGTGTTTTACTCTTTTACCCTCATTAAATTGTAGATTTTATACTATGGAGCGTCTATCTCTTTTTCTGCCAGGTATACCCACCATTATGGTATGAGGAGAGTCTGGAATATTGAGAGCCCCTGAGGAGCTTTGGAGATCGCCATATCATCTTTAGTCCAGGTCTATAGTGGATCCATCCGAGGTGCCCTGTAAGGATTCCTTTGCACACAGGCTTCCCTTGACCCTCTGTAGTGGGGGGACGTGGGCTTCTGGTAAGCAGCTACCCCTTACTCACCGGTGGTGGATTCCCTGCACAAGTTTATTCTACACTTTGAAGACGCTATTTAGCACTGGACTTTTTTTTTTTTTTTTTAAGTGGGATGGTGTTTTTTTTTTTTTAAGTGGGATGGTGTTTTGGCCCCTCCGGCATTATTCCTTTGTGGTCAATTATCATGAACCTCTTTTTTTTGATTATATTGTCATTGTTATGCTAGCATGACACCTATACACGATTAGGTGGGATATTTTTTGCACATTTATGTTCACTTTTGTCAATCCCGGTATTGATCGTTCATTAGATTGGTTAGTGTATGAACATACCATTTAATAATTTGTTTATAGCGCGATTCTAGGTTTTTTAATTAAACTTTACAGACCTCAGAACAGCGCTGGATACAGCGGTGTGTCCCTGGACTCCCTCCTCCTTCTCACACAGTGGAGCGCCCCAGACCAAAGCCGCCTCCCCCTCCTGTAGATGTAAACAGGGAGGAGGGGAAGGCGGCTTTGGTCTGCTCCACTGGGTGAGACAGACAGCGAGACACGGGAGATGTGTAGGGGGGAGGACCATGCAGCGTTAGCGGTGCCGCTGCCCACAGGTGTCACCCCTCTGGCGGGTGTCACCCGGTGCGGCCCGCACCGCCCACCCCCCCCAGTGATGCCACTGAGGACACCAATACAAAAAAAAGCCTTCAGGCTGGGTTCACACTGGTACGACACGACAGTCGTACGACCGTGGATCCGACTTTGCCCTGCGACTTGAAGTCTGACATCCGTCCAACTTCAATTAACGGGGATCCCACTTTGATCCCGACAATGCAAGGCACTTTGTCTCTGGTATAAATCTTTAGAGGTAACTCCACGCCAAATTTAAAAAAAAACGGCATGGGTTCCCCCTCCAAGACCATACCAGACCCTTCGGTCTGGCATGGATTTTAAGGGGAACGCCCCACGCCCAGCAGATCAGAAAAGGGGGTGGGGACGAGCGAGGGGCCCCACCTCCTGAACTGCTACCATGCTACCATGTTACTATGTGATATATATTTAATAAATCCAACTACAATTTTACATAATGTGTTTATGTTATGCCATTGTATATATGAGATGACACAATGTTACTAGGTTCATTTTATACTTCATACTCGCCAGCCACTCCATGTGCACATTACCAATTCGGTCACATACTTCATATAAAGTCCCAAACCTTCTTTTCATGCTAATAGTAATTAGGGATGGAGGTACCTGACGTTCTATGTCTTGGCCTCACACCAGGGCCGGTCCGAGGCGGGGTGCACGGGGTGCAGTGCACCCCAGCGCCAGAGAGGTGGGGGCGCTGTAGCGCCAGAGTGCTCCCTTCCCTCTTCCTCCTCTTGTTTGTGTCCTGCGGCGCCTTTCCGCTGGTGTTCTAAGAAGAAAGGCGCCGCTGTATTCAGTGCTCAAGCCCCTCCCTCCTTCAGCCAGCCGAAGATGAGAAGGGAGGCAGAGCGGCTGGTCTCTGTGTGGAGAGAGACCAGCCGTGCAGTGAGTGATGTCGCGGGGGGAGGGGGAGCGGAGCGGTCCGTGCTGACACATTCTCCTCCTCTCTGTGTCTCTCACTCCTGCTGTGTACTCTTCTGTTCTCCACCCGGGCGGCGCGGCTGCACACTCTCCTCTCCAGCTGCCGCCCGGGTGTTTTTATCATGTACTGTACCCTAATGGAGGGGGGGGGGGGGGGTCTGTAGTAATGGAGGAGGGGTCCTGCCCTGGGGGGTCATTACTAATAGAGGGGGGCTCTGTCCTGGGGGGTCTGTAGTAATGGAGGGGGACTCTGTCCTGGGGGGTCTGTAGTAATGGAGGGGGGCTCTGTCCTGGGTGGTCTGTAGTAATGGAGGGGGGGTCTGTAGTAATGGAGGGGGGTCCTGCCCTGGGGGGTCTGTAGTAATGGTGGGGGGCTCTGTCCTGGGGGGTCTGTACTAATGGAGGGGGCTCATGCCCTGGGTGCTATGTAGTAATGGAGGGGGTCTGTAGTAATGGAGGGGGGCTCTGTCCTGGGGGGTCTGTAGTAATGGAGGGAGCTCTGTCCTGGAAGGTCTGTAGTAATGGAGGGGGGCTCTGTCCTGGGGGTCTGTACTAATGGAGGGGGGTCCTGCCCTGGGGGGTCTGTACTAATGGAGGGGGGTCCTGCCCTGGGGGGTCTGTAGTAATGGAGGGGGGCTCTGTCCTGGGGGGTCTGTAGTAATGGAGGGGGGCTCTGTCCTGGGGGGTCTGTAGTAATGGAGGGGGTCTGTAGTAATGGGGGGGGGTCTGTCCTGGGGGGTCTGTAGTAATGGAGGGGGACTCTGTCCTGGGGGGTCTGTAGTAATGGAGGGGGGCTCTGTCCTGGGGGGTCTGTAGTAATGGAGGGGGGCTCTGTCCTGGGGGGTCTGTAGTAATGGAGGGGGTCTGTAGTAATGGGGGGGGGTCTGTCCTGGGGGGTCTGTAGTAATGGAGGGGGACTCTGTCCTGGGGGGTCTGTAGTAATGGAGGGGGGCTCTGTCCTGGGGGGTCTGTAGTAATGGAGGGGGGCTCTGTCCTGCGGGGTCTGTAGTAATGGAGGGGGGTCTGTCCTGGGGGGTCTGTAGTAATGGAGGGGGGCTCTGTCCTGGGGGGTCTGTAGTAATGGAGGGGGTCTGTAGTAATGGGGGGGGGTCTGTCCTGGGGGGTCTGTAGTAATGGAGGGGGACTCTGTCCTGGGGGGTCTGTAGTAATGGAGGGGGGCTCTGTCCTGGGGAGTCTGTAGTAATGGAGGGGGGCTCTGTCCTGGGGGGTCTGTACTAATGGAGGGGGGTCCTGCCCTGGGAGGTCTGTAGTAATGGAGGGGGGGGGGCTCTGTCCTGGGGGGGTCTGTAGTAATGGAGGGGGGCTCTGTCCTGGGGGGTCTGTAGTAATGGAGGGGGGCTCTGTCCTGCGGGGTCTGTAGTAATGGAGGGGGTCTGTCCTGGGGGGTCTGTAGTAATGGAGGGGGGCTCTGTCCTGGGGGGTCTGTAGTAATGGAGGGGGGTCTGTAGTAATGGAGGGGGGCTCTGTCCTGGGGGGTCTGTAGTAATGGAGGGGGACTCTGTCCTGGGGGGTCTGTAGTAATGGAGGGGGTGCTCTGTCCTGGGGGGGTCTGTACCAATGGAGGGGGGGTCCTGCCCTGGGGGGTCTGTAGTAATGGAGGGGGGCTCTGTCCTGGGGGGTCTGTAGTAATGGAGGGGGGTCTGTCCTGGGGGGTCTGTAGTAATGGAGGGGGGCTCTGTCCTGCGGGTTCTGTAGTAATGGAGGGGGCTCTGTCCTGGGGGGGTCTGTAGTAATGGAGGGGGGCTCTGTCCTGCGGGTTCTGTAGTAATGGAGGGGGCTCTGTCCTGGGGGGGTCTGTAGTAATGGAGGGGGGTCTGTCCTGGGGGGGTCTGTAGTAATGGTGGGGGGTCTGTCCTGGGGGGTCTGTAGTAATGGAGGGGGGGTCTGTCCTGGGGGGTCTGTAGTAATGGAGGGGGGCTCTATCCTGGGGGGTCTGTAGTAATGGAGGGGGGCTCTGTCCTGGGGGGTCTGTAGTAATGGAGGGGGTCTGTAGTAATGGAGGGGGGTCTGTCCTGGGGGGTCTGTAGTAATGGAGGGGGACTCTGTCCTGGGGGGTCTGTAGTAATGGAGGGGGGCTCTGTCCTGGGGAGTCTGTAGTAATGGAGGGGGGCTCTGTCCTGGGGGGTCTGTACTAATGGAGGGGGGTCCTGCCCTGGGAGGTCTGTAGTAATGGAGGGGGGGCTCTGTCCTGGGGGGTCTGTAGTAATGGAGGGGGGCTCTGTCCTGGGGGGTCTGTAGTAATGGAGGGGGGCTCTGTCCTGCGGGGTCTGTAGTAATGGAGGGGGTCTGTCCTGGGGGGTCTGTAGTAATGGAGGGGGGCTCTGTCCTGGGGGGTCTGTAGTAATGGAGGGGGTCTGTAGTAATGGGGGGGGTCTGTCCTGGGGGGTCTGTAGTAATGGAGGGGGACTCTGTCCTGGGGGGTCTGTAGTAATGGAGGGGGGCTCTGTCCTGGGGAGTCTGTAGTAATGGAGGGGGGCTCTGTCCTGGGGGGTCTGTACTAATGGAGGGGGGTCCTGCCCTGGGAGGTCTGTAGTAATGGAGGGGGGGGGGCTCTGTCCTGGGGGGGTCTGTAGTAATGGAGGGGGGCTCTGTCCTGGGGGGTCTGTAGTAATGGAGGGGGGCTCTGTCCTGCGGGGTCTGTAGTAATGGAGGGGGTCTGTCCTGGGGGGTCTGTAGTAATGGAGGGAGCTCTGTCCTGGAAGGTCTGTAGTAATGGAGGGGGGCTCTGTCCTGGGGGTCTGTACTAATGGAGGGGGGTCCTGCCCTGGGGGGTCTGTACTAATGGAGGGGGGTCCTGCCCTGGGGGGTCTGTAGTAATGGAGGGGGGCTCTGTCCTGGGGGGTCTGTAGTAATGGAGGGGGGCTCTGTCCTGGGGGGTCTGTAGTAATGGAGGGGGTCTGTAGTAATGGGGGGGGGGTCTGTCCTGGGGGGTCTGTAGTAATGGAGGGGGACTCTGTCCTGGGGGGTCTGTAGTAATGGAGGGGGACTCTGTCCTGGGGGGTCTGTAGTAATGGAGGGGGTGCTCTGTCCTGGGGGGGTCTGTACCAATGGAGGGGGGGTCCTGCCCTGGGGGGTCTGTAGTAATGGAGGGGGGCTCTGTCCTGGGGGGTCTGTAGTAATGGAGGGGGGTCTGTCCTGGGGGGTCTGTAGTAATGGAGGGGGGCTCTGTCCTGCGGGTTCTGTAGTAATGGAGGGGGCTCTGTCCTGGGGGGGGTCTGTAGTAATGGAGGGGGGCTCTGTCCTGCGGGTTCTGTAGTAATGGAGGGGGCTCTGTCCTGGGGGGGTCTGTAGTAATGGAGGGGGGTCTGTCCTGGGGGGGTCTGTAGTAATGGTGGGGGGTCTGTCCTGGGGGGTCTGTAGTAATGGAGGGGGGGGTCTGTCCTGGGGGGTCTGTAGTAATGGAGGGGGGCTCTATCCTGGGGGGTCTGTAGTAATGGAGGGGGGCTCTGTCCTGGGGGGTCTGTAGTAATGGAGGGGGTCTGTAGTAATGGAGGGGGGTCTGTCCTGGGGGGTCTGTAGTAATGGAGGGGGACTCTGTCCTGGGGGGTCTGTAGTAATGGAGGGGGGCTCTGTCCTGGGGAGTCTGTAGTAATGGAGGGGGGCTCTGTCCTGGGGGGTCTGTACTAATGGAGGGGGGTCCTGCCCTGGGAGGTCTGTAGTAATGGAGGGGGGGGGCTCTGTCCTGGGGGGTCTGTAGTAATGGAGGGGGGCTCTGTCCTGGGGGGTCTGTAGTAATGGAGGGGGGCTCTGTCCTGCGGGGTCTGTAGTAATGGAGGGGGGTCTGTCCTGGGGGGTCTGTAGTAATGGAGGGGGGCTCTGTCCTGGGGGGTCTGTAGTAATGGAGGGGGGTCTGTAGTAATGGAGGGGGGCTCTGTCCTGGGGGGTCTGTAGTAATGGAGGGGGGCTCTGTCCTGGGGGGTCTGTAGTAATGGAGGGGGGTCTGTCCTGGGGGGTCTGTAGTAATGGAGGGGGGCTCTGTCCTGCAGGTTCTCTAGTAATGGAGGGGGCTCTGTCCTGGGGGGGTCTGTAGTAATGGAGGGGGGTCTGTCCTGGGGGGGTCTGTAGTAATGGAGGGGGGTCTGTCCTGGGGGGTCTGTAGTAATGGAGGGGGGGTCTGTCCTGGGGGGTCTGTAGTAATGGAGGGGGGCTCTGTCCTGGGGGGTCTGTAGTAATGGAGGGGGGCTCTGTCCTGGGGGGTCTGTAGTAATGGAGGGGGGCTCTGTCCTGGGGGGTCTGTAGTAATGGAGGGGGACTCTGTCCTGGGGGGTCTGTAGTAATGGAGGGGGGCTCTGTCCTGGGGAGTCTGTACTAATGGAGGGGGGTCTGTCCTGGGGGTCTGTATTAATGGAGGGGGGTCTGTCCTGGGGGGGTCTGTACTAATGGAGGGGGGGGGTCTGTCCTGGGGGGGTCTGTACTAATGGAGGGGGGTTTTCCTGGGGGGGTCTGCACTGTGTAAGGTCTGTACTTAGGGAGGGGTTTATACTTAGTGCAGGTTCTGCACTGATGGAGGGGGTCTATACTTAGTGGAGGGGGTCTATACTTAGTGGAGGGGGTCTGTACTGAGGGGCGATTATAGTTGGTGGAAGGGGGGGTGACCCCAACCATAGTGATGCCAATGCAGCTGCGGGCTCTTCTTTCCCCCCTCCCTCTCCCCCCTCCCTCTCCCTCTTGCGCACGCTGCTGTACTAGTGAGCAGCGCTTGCCAGCACAGCTGCCCACTATGTATCTTCCCCTGCCTTCATATACCCAGGGAAGAAACAGAATAGAAAAAGGAGCAGAGAAGAGGATTGTGGGACATGTAGTCCCGAGGACTGGCAGCCCCACTGTAACACAGAAACTGCAGCTCACACAGCATGCTCAGCTAAATGGGAGAGAGAGAGAGATACAGGAGCCCGGGAAAGCTTTCAGGGAAATACACCCAGGACTCCAGAGGGAGCGGACAGTGCTGAGAGAACCCCGCTGACCTGCGCCACCAGAGGGAAAGCCACACAGCCTAGCGCCATCCCTGGCAGAGAAAGGAATGGAGTCATTGCCGGAATATAGATCTGGGCTCTACACAGCGAAGTCGCCACGGGCAATTCAGAGTGAGCTGACTCCTGATCAGAGGAACCACCGCTGTATCGCTGGGTCAGGTGAGAGGGCCGATCGGCCATTATCTACTAACGTCCATAGGAACTGCAGTCTCTGATCATCTCCTTTATTATGTCTGCAGTCTCTAATCATCTCCTGTACTATGTCTGCAGTCTCTGATCATCTCCTGTAGTATGTCTGCAGTCTCTGATCATCTCCTGTATTATGTCTGCAGTCTCTGATCATCTCCTGTACTATGTCTGCAGTCTCTGATCATCTCCTGTACTATGCCTGCAGTCTCCGATCATCTCCTGTATTATGTCTGCAGTCTCTGATCATCTCCTGTAGTATGTCTGCAGTCTCTGATCATCTCCTGTACTATGTCTGCAGTCTTTGATCATCTCTTATATCCTGTCTGCAGTCTCTGATCATCTCCTGTATTATGTCTGCAGTCTCTGATCATCTCCTGTATTATGTCTGCAGTCTCTGATCATCTCCTGTACTATGTCTGCAGTCTCTGATCATCTCCTGTACTATGTCCGCAGTCTCTGATCATCTCCTGTACTATGCCTGCAGTCTCTGATCATCTCCTGTATTATGTCTGCAGTCTCTGATCATCTCCTGTATTATGTCTGCAGTCTCTGATCATCTCCTGTATTATGTCTGCAGTCTCTGATCATCTCCTGTAGTATGACTGCAGTCTCTGATCATCTCCTGTACTATGTCTGCAGTCTCTGATCATCTCCTGTAGTATGTCTGCAGTCTCTGATCATCTCCTGTAGTATGTCTGTCTGCAGTCTCTGATCATCTCTTGTACTATGTCTGCAGTCTCTGATCATCTCCTGTACTATGTCTGCAGTCTCTGATCATCTCCTGTACTATGTCTGCAGTCTCTGATCATCTCCTGTACTATGTCTGCAGTCTCTGATCATCTCCTGTACTATGTCTGCAGTCTCTGATCATCTCTTGTATTATGTCTGCAGTCTCTGATCATCTCCTGTAGTATGTCTGCAGTCTCTGATCATCTCCTGTATTATGTCTGCAGTCTCTGACCATCTCCTGTACTATGTCTGCAGTCTTTGATCATCTCTTATATCCTGTCTGCAGTCTCTGATCATCTGTAGTATGTCTGCAGTCTTTGATCAACTCCTGTATTATGTCTGCAGTCTCTGATCATCTCCTGTACTATGTCTGCAGTCTCTGATCATCTCCTGTATTATGTCTGCAGTTTCTGATCATCTCCTGTATTATGTCTGCAGTCTCTGATCATCTCCTGTACTATGTCTGCAGTCTCTGATCATCTCCTGTACTATGTCTGCAGTCTCTGATCATCTCCTGTACTATGCCTGCAGTCTCTGATCATCTCCTGTATTATGTCTGCAGTCTCTGATCATCTCCTGTAGTATGTCTGCAGTCTCTGATCATCTCCTGTACTATGTCTGCAGTCTTTGATCATCTCTTATATCCTGTCTGCAGTCTCTGATCATCTCCTGTATTATGTCTGCAGTCTCTGATCATCTCCTGTATTATGTCTGCAGTCTCTGATCATCTCCTGTACTATGTCTGCAGTCTCTGATCATCTCCTGTATTATGTCTGCAGTTTCTGATCATCTCCTGTATTATGTCTGCAGTCTCTGATCATCTCCTGTACTATGTCTGCAGTCTCTGATCATCTCCTGTACTATGTCTGCAGTCTCTGATCATCTCCTGTACTATGCCTGCAGTCTCTGATCATCTCCTGTATTATGTCTGCAGTCTCTGATCATCTCCTGTAGTATGTCTGCAGTCTCTGATCATCTCCTGTACTATGTCTGCAGTCTTTGATCATCTCTTATATCCTGTCTGCAGTCTCTGATCATCTCCTGTATTATGTCTGCAGTCTCTGATCATCTCTTGTATTATGTCTGCAGTCTCTGATCATCTCCTGTACTATGTCTGCAGTCTCTGATCATCTCCTGTACTATGTCTGCAGTCTCTGATCATCTCCTGTACTATGCCTGTAGTCTCTGATCATCTCCTGTATTATGTCTGCAGTCTCTGATCATCTCCTGTATTATGTCTGCAGTCTCTGATCATCTCCTGTATTATGTCTGCAGTCTCTGATCATCTCCTGTAGTATGACTGCAGTCTCTGATCATCTCCTGTACTATGTCTGCAGTCTCTGATCATCTCCTGTAGTATGTCTGTCTGCAGTCTCTGATCATCTCTTGTACTATGTCTGCAGTCTCTGATCATCTCCTGTACTGTGTCTGCAGTCTCTGATCATCTCTTATATCCTGTCTGCAGTCTCTGATCATCTCCTGTACTATGTCTGCAGTCTCTGATCATCTCCTGTACTATGTCTGCAGTCTCTGATCATCTCCTGTAGTATGTCTGTCTGCAGTCTCTGATCATCTCTTGTACTATGTCTGCAGTCTCTGATCATCTCCTGTACTATGTCTGCAGTCTCTGATCATCTCCTGTACTATGTCTGCAGTCTCTGATCATCTCCTGTACTATGTCTGCAGTCTCTGATCATCTCTTGTATTATGTCTGCAGTCTCTGATCATCTCCTGTACTATGTCTGCAGTCTTTGATCATCTCTTATATCCTGTCTGCAGTCTCTGATCATCTGTAGTATGTCTGCAGTCTTTGATCAACTCCTGTATTATGTCTGCAGTCTCTGATCATCTCCTGTACTATGTCTGCAGTCTCTGATCATCTCCTGTATTATGTCTGCAGTTTCTGATCATCTCCTGTATTATGTCTGCAGTCTCTGATCATCTCCTGTACTATGTCTGCAGTCTCTGATCATCTCCTGTACTATGTCTGCAGTCTCTGATCATCTCCTGTACTATGCCTGCAGTCTCTGATCATCTCCTGTATTATGTCTGCAGTCTCTGATCATCTCCTGTAGTATGTCTGCAGTCTCTGATCATCTCCTGTACTATGTCTGTAGTCTTTGATCATCTCTTATATCCTGTCTGCAGTCTCTGATCATCTCCTGTATTATGTCTGCAGTCTCTGATCATCTCCTATATTATGTCTGCAGTCTCTGATCATCTCCTGTACTATGTCTGCAGTCTCTGATCATCTCCTGTACTATGTCTGCAGTCTCTGATCATCTCCTGTACTATGCCTGCAGTCTCTGATCATCTCCTGTATTATGTCTGCAGTCTCTGATCATCTCCTGTATTATGTCTGCAGTCTCTGATCATCTCCTGTATTATGTCTGCAGTCTCTGATCATCTCCTGTAGTATGACTGCAGTCTCTGATCATCTCCTGTACTATGTCTGCAGTCTCTGATCATCTCCTGTAGTATGTCTGTCTGCAGTCTCTGATCATCTCTTGTACTATGTCTGCAGTCTCTGATCATCTCCTGTACTGTGTCTGCAGTCTCTGATCATCTCTTATATCCTGTCTGCAGTCTCTGATCATCTCCTGTACTATGTCTGCAGTCTCTGATCATCTCCTGTACTATGTCTGCAGTCTCTGATCATCTCCTGTAGTATGTCTGTCTGCAGTCTCTGATCATCTCTTGTACTATGTCTGCAGTCTCTGATCATCTCCTGTACTATGTCTGCAGTCTCTGATCATCTCCTGTACTATGTCTGCAGTCTCTGATCATCTCCTGTACTATGTCTGCAGTCTCTGATCATCTCTTGTATTATGTCTGCAGTCTCTGATCATCTCCTGTACTATGTCTGCAGTCTCTGACCATCTCCTGTACTATGTCTGCAGTCTTTGATCATCTCTTATATCCTGTCTGCAGTCTCTGATCATCTGTAGTATGTCTGCAGTCTTTGATCAACTCCTGTATTATGTCTGCAGTCTCTGATCATCTCCTGTACTATGTCTGCAGTCTCTGATCATCTCCTGTATTATGTCTGCAGTTTCTGATCATCTCCTGTAGTATGTCTGCAGTCTCTGATCATCTCCTGTATTATGTCTGCAGTCTCTGATCATCTCCTGTATTATGTCTGCAGTCTCTGATCATCTCCTGTAGTATATCTGCAGTCTCTGACCTTCTCCTGTACTATGTCTGCAGTCTTTGATCATCTTTTATATCCTGTCTGCAGTCTCTGATCATCTCCTGTAGTATGTCTGCAGTCTCTGATCATCTCCTGTAGTATGTCTGCAGTCTCTGATCATCTCTTGTACTATGTCTGCAGTCTCTGATCATCTCTTGTACTATGTCTGCAGTCTCTGATCATCTCCTGTACTATGTCTGCAGTCTCTGATCATCTCCTGTACTATGCCTGCAGTCTCTGATCATCTCCTGTATTATGTCTGCAGTCTCTGATCATCTCCTGTATTATGTCTGCAGTCTCTGATCATCTCCTGTATTATGTCTGCAGTCTCTGATCATCTCCTGTATTATGTCCGCAGTCTCTGACCATCTTCTGTATTATGTCTGCAGTCTCTGATCATCTCCTGTATTATGTCTGCAGTCTCTGATCATCTCCTGTATTATGTCTGCAGTCTCTGATCATCTCCTGTATTATGTCTGCAGTCTCTGATCATCTCCTGTACCATGTCTGCAGTCTCTGACCATCTTCTGTATTATGTCTGGGGGCTCTTTCTAACAGACTCTCTAACAGAAGCCCTCTCTGTGTGCATCAGAGAGACTCCCCTCCAGGTCTCATTAGTGTACGCTCTTCCTGTATTTTCTTTATTAAAAGATCACAGGAGGATCCCAGGGTAACAAAGACTTCTTAGGGGAGCATCTCTGTGTTTGAGTCGTTGCCATAGAAACATTTGTAAAGGGGAGGAGTTGGTAAGATGACCACGCCCATGTGGGGGCGCCAGAAATATTTCTGCACCCAGGCGCCGGTGACCCTAGGATCGGCCCTGCCTCACACAAAGTCGCAAACCTCTTTCCTTTATCAATCAAACAGGGATGGAAGTATGCGTTTCCAATTATCCTTTATTATAACTTTGGTATTGTCCACCGACAGCATCAATACAGTCTACATTATCTCTCTTGTTAGATCCTTTTTGGGTCTTTACCAGGGAAAGGCTTTTGGGTACTGCAATGTTTGACATTACTTGCCTGGTACTCGGTTTATAGATTTTTTGCTATTAGTACTTTGTGGTGTGGGTGTGAGCGTCCTATGGGTCTTGTCACCTGCTGGGGATCTCATTCCCGGGAGCTGCGATGTGCACTGGGAGCCCTCCCCATCCTTTTTCGTCCCTTGTGACGTGGGGGTTCGGGCGGACGTCCCATTGCGCATCGACATCACGCTCCCAACGCTAGGTGTGTGACGTCAATCCCTGAAGCCATCATCTAGGCGTCTGTCATGAGGAAGTTGGTGCCAATTGCCGGGCGATGCAAACTGCTCGGGTGGGTGCTGCCTTCCTTTTAAATTAGCCGCCCACGTGACGTTGGCGGTCACCCATTGGCGACATTGGAGTACTTATACTCCTCCTAGTTATTTATTCCTGTTGGGTGTCTTATTAGTGGTCAGTATGCATCATTTGGTTTTTATGGAATCACATGGGAATCCCAGGTAATACTATGGCAGTTACTCTGTCCTTGTTTTTGTCCCCACACTATTTTGGTCCTTGGTGTGTACATTTCAGCTTAATTATCTGAAATATGGGGCTATCTTAAAATCCATGCCAGACCGAAGGGTCTGCTATGGTCTTGGAGGGAAAACCCATGCCATTTTTTTTTTTAATTTGGTGTGGAGTTTCCCCTAAAGATTCAGTGTGAACCGGCCTGAAGGCTTTTTTCTGTATTGGTATCCCCAGTGGCGTCACTGGGGGGAGGGGGGGCGGGCCGCACCGGGTGACACCAGCCAGAGGGGTGACACCCGTGGGCAGCAGCACCGCTGACGCTGCAGGTCCTCACCCCTACACATCTCTCGTATCTCGCTGGCTGTCTCACACAGCGAAGCGGACCGAAGCTGCCTTCCCCTCCTCCCTGTTTACATCTACAGGTGGGGGAGGCAGCTTCGGTCTGCGGCGCTCCGCTGTGTGAGATGGAGTCCAAGGGACACACCGCTGTATGCAGCGCTGTTCTGAGGTCTGTAAAGTTTAATGTCTGCACTGATGGAGGGGGGGTCTGCACTGAGGGGGGTCTACACTAATGGAGGAGAGGTCTGCATTGCAAAGCACCCATCCCCCCATGTTGAGGGCATGTGGCCTCTTGCTTGTTCCGGGCTGCATGCTCGGATAAGAGACTGGTATGGATTTTGGGGGGACCCCACGCTTTTTTTTCGGCATGGAGGTTCCCCTTAAAATCCATGCCAGACCGGAGGGTCTGGTATGGTCTTGGAGGGGGAACCCATGCCGTTTTTTTTTTTTTAATTTGGCGTGGAGTTTCCCCTAAAGATTCATACCAGACACAAAGTGATTTGCATTGTCGGGATCAAAATCGAATCCCCATTCAATGAAGTCGGATGGATGTGGGACTTCAAGTCTCAGGGCAAAATCGGATCCACGGTCGTACGACTGTTGTGTTGTACCAGTGTGAGCCCGGCCTCAAGCTGATTCCAGCAATCTGTACCTTCTTAGTAGCAGCCGTCTCCATTAGCAACCAAATCTTTCCAGTAGTAGCATCAGTAGTCTTGATGATCCCATCTTGATGCTTTGCTAGGCTCTCTACAAGTTCCAAACCCAGCACCCCATGATACTTCATCTTAGACATTATCAGTTTCTCTCCTGTACACAGCCAGGCTCCCAGATCACAGAGCTTCAAGCACCAGGACACACTGGACAGACAGTCTTCTTCTGTTTCAAGCACATGTATAGAAATCAGGTGTCAGGCTTAATCACTCAGCTGCTCCACATACGCCCACCCCAGGTCAGAGCTAGGGTGGAAGAGAGCAATCACTTGGACCCCCCCCCCCCAAATATTTATTCTCTCCCCCAGCATGCACCAGTGGCAAGTAAACTCCTACTGGGGCAGCATTCATAAGCTAGTTTTACTGTAACTTCTCATACTAATACCAGAGGTAGGAGTGACACCTACTGGCTGCAAGGAGAAACCACAACTCCACTGAATTTGGAGGAAAAACCAAATGAACAAGTAAACTATAAATCAGCTAGGTTGTCTACCATCCAGCAGGATTCAATTTGACTAATAGCCCCTGTTTAGGACAGGATGGCTACATAATGCAGAGGTAAAACAATAGGAAAGGAACACGTATTTCCCAACTGTTCCTCTTTTGGAACCAAAACTTAATGCATAAATCCACTACTTTTTACTGACGGAACACGCTGGACGGAGTTCCGCCACCTCTGCCAAAGGTAGTAAGAGAGAACTTTTTTCTATATTTTTTACTTTCCTAGGTCACCAGCTGCAGAGTAATCTGGCGGCCGCATAAGCCGAAACAGCTTCTGTAACACTGGCTGCAGCCCTTACAGAGTGGAAGGCAGAGTGATATCATCTGCACTCCACCTCTCTCTGCAGACCGGATAGCTTGCTCCTTTCTGGTGCCAATCGCAGCTGTCAGGAAGAGCTGCGGTGTGATGTCTTACTTTCCTATGGAGACATTGCTTTTTTGTTAAGTTAATTATTCAGTGTTGCCGGACAGGGGCTGTCTATTAACGCTGCTTGGATATGGGGGCTGACTGGATGTCTCTTGCTGGATATGGGCTGTCTCTTGCAGGATATGGGCTGTCTCTTGCAGGAATGGGCTGTCTCTTGCTGGATATGGGCAGTCTCTTGCAGGATATGGGCAGTCTCTTGCAGGATATGGGCTGTCTCTTGCAGGAATAGGCTGTCTCTGGCAGGATATGGGCTGTCTCTTTCTGGATATGGGCTGTCTCTTGCTGTATATGGACTGTCTCTTTCAGGAATAGGCTGTCTCTTGCAGGATATGGGCTGTCTATGGCTGGATATGTTCTGTCTCTTGGTGGATATTTGCTGTCTCTTGCAGGAATGGGCTGTCTCTTGCTGGATATGGGCTGTCTCTTGCAGGAATGAGATGTCTCTTGCTGGATATTTCCTCTCTCTCTTGCTGGATATGGGCTGTCTCTTGCAGGAATGGGCTGTATCTTGCTGGATATGGGCTGTCTCTTGCAGGAATGGGCTGCCTCTTGCTGGATATTTGCTGTCTCTTGCAGGAATGGGCTGTCTCTTGCTGGATATGGGCTGTCTTTTGCAGGATATGGACTGTCTCTTGCTGGATATGTGCTGACTCTTGCAGGAAAGGGCTGTCTCTTGCAGGAAAGGGCTGTCTCTTGCAGGATTTGGGCTGTCTCTTGCTGGATATGGACTGTCTCTTGCAGAAATGGTCTGTCTTTTGCAGTATATGGGCTGTCTCTTGCAGGATATGGGCTGTCTCTTGCAGGATATGGACTGTCTCTTGCAGGAATGGTCTGTCTTTTGCAGTATATGGGCTGTCTCTTGCAGGATATGGGCTGTCTCTTGCTGTATATGGCCTGTCTCTTGCAGGAATGGGCCATCTCTTGCAGGATATGAGCTGTCTCTTGCTGGATATTTGATGTCTCTTGCTGGATATTTGCTGGCTCTTGCAGGAATGGGCTGTCTCTTGCAGGAATGTGCTGTCTCTTTCAGGATATGGGCTGTCTCTTGCTGTATATGGACTGTCTCTTGCAGGAATAGTCTGTCTCTTGCTGGAAATGGGCTGTCTCTTTCAGGATATGGGCTGTCTCTTGCTATATATGGACTTGTCTTGCAGGAATAGGCTGTCTCTTGCAGGATATGGGATGTCTCTTGCTGGATATGATCTGTCTCTTGCTGGATATTTGCCGTCTCTTGCAGGATATTTCCTCTCTCTCTTGCAGGAATGGGCTGTCTCTTGCAGGAATGGGTTGTCTCCTGCTGGATATGGGCTGTCTCTTGCAGGAATGGGCTGTCTCTTGCTGGATATGGGCTGCCTCTTGCAGGATATGGACTGTCTCTTGCAGGCTATGGACTGTCTCTTGCAGGATATGGGCTGACTCTTGCAGGATATGGGCTGACTCTTGCAGGAATGGGCTGTCTCTTGCAGGAATGGGCTGTCTCTTGCAGGATTTTGGCTGTCTTTTGCTGGATATGGGCTGTCTCTTGCAGGGAGGGTCTGTCTCTTGCAGTATATGGGCTGTCTCTTGCTGTATATGGCCTGTCTCTTGTACGAATGGGCTGTCTCTTGGTGGACATGGGCTGTCTCTTGCTGAATATGGGCTGTCTCTTGCAGGATATGGACTGTCTCTTGCAGGATATGGACTGTCTCTTGCAGTATATGACTTGACTCTTGCAGGAATGGGCTTTCTCTTGCCGGAATGGGCTATTTCTTGCTGGAATGAGCTGTCTCTTGCTGGATATTGTCTGACTCTCGATGGATATGGGCTGTTTCTTGCAGGAATGGGCGGCCTCTTGCAGAATCTGGGCAGTCTCTTGGTGGATATGGGATGTCCCTGGCTCGATATGGAATGTCTCTTGTTGGATATGGGGGGGGGTGTTTCTTGCTTGATAAGGGGGAGGTCTCTTGCTGGATAAGTGATGTCTCCTGCTGGATAAGGGATGTCTCTTTCTGGATATGGGGGATGTCTCTTGTTGGATATAGGGGGTGTATTCTGCTTCATATGGGGATGTCTCTTTGCTGCATATGGCTCTGTTGAAATAGTCTGGAAATACCTCTGAGCTTACTTTGGAAATTGCTGGATATTTCCAATGTTTTGTAAATTTTACGACGTTGCTTTTGTATTAACAAATTCCATACAAATTACTTGTATAGCCCCACCCCCCCAAATTATGCTTGGTTCCCTGTTCTCTAAAGGGGGCGGTGCTAGGGGGTGTGCGTGTTATAATCCAATACTTAAATTTTAGCTGCCTCGGAGGGGACAGGAAAGGGGGCGGGACAAGCGCCGTCAGATTACATAGAGTAAGAATCTCCTGTTTACTTGGCAGCCTATGTGATAGGAAGTCCCGTCTCCTGGGCCGCCATTGGACCATTGTTCTGTCCATGAAAGGAGATTCTCACTGTGTGTAATTTGTCGGCGCTCGTCCCGCCCCCCTCCCTGTCCCCTCTAGGCTGCAGATGGGCATCGATCAGGCTGCACTGATGGCAATGGTGAGGTTGCTGCATTGTTGGCAATGGTGAGGCTGCTGCATTGATGGCAATGGTGAGGCTGCAGATGGGCATTGATCAGGCTGCATTGATGGCAATGGTGAGGCTGCAGATGGGCACTGACCCTTATTTTGCTTCAAAGTTCCTTATTTAAAATTTTAGGTTTTTTCCAGAAACTTCCCTCTTAAAATGAATGTGCGTGTTATACACCTGTGCGTGTTATACACCGATAAATTTGGTATATAAGTTGTATGGTCGTTGAATGCTGCCTACCTGGTCTTAGGTTGGCAGCAGTCCCAGTCTTTCCTGTGGAGAATTCAGCTTTCTAGTCATTGCTATGGGAAAGCTATACTTAAAGTGATGAGTTTTGCATAGAATGTGGAAGGGTAAGAAAATCTATAAATTTTTTTGCTGTCTATGCTCTCCTGGGGAGATACGCCTTCACTATAAATAAGAGTAAAGAGTAAGGCGGAATCTTCCAATGGAAAACCTGCACTAATAACTGTCTTAGAGGGGATCTCCTTTTCCTTTCTGATGTGTCTCCTAAAAAAGACTGTGCTTTACATACACTTTGAGTATGGTGGACTTTAAGGGCAGAATCACACTTTCCTGTTGTGGTAACACACATAAACACAATGCACATTAAAGCATGTAACACGTGCTAGCATTTGGTGGGTGGTTTATTTGCTCCCCCAAAATGGAGCACCAGCCGCCACTGTTGGCAGCCCATTCTATATGTATAAGAAGCTGTCCTGATCCAATGCCTGCTAACATGTGACACAACATGGGTTAACATGCGCAAGTTAACATAGTAAGTCTGGCTGAAAATAGACCCAATCCATCTAGTTCAAGCAATAAACTTAACACAATACTCAAGAAGGAAAAAGTGTGAATGGGCTCTAGAAGGTTTAATCCATCCATGAATCCATCCTTCTAAAAGCTGTGTGTAGAGTTATTAAGTTGTCCAGTCTCTAATCCCCATCCCCAGAAGAAGCAGAGATAGTAGATACATGTTCTATGAGTACAACCAAACAACACATCCAGTACACAGTCCTAGTGACCAAACCAAGAATTCTAGTTTTAAGATCTACACTGTCAAGGTTAGTGAGCAACCTTTGTGTGAAGAAAAAGATCTGACCAGAATATCTGGTTTGATTACACTATGTTAGCACTGTTTAAAGGAATGTGTGCTAAGACTATGAACAATGCAGTATGTACATATTTTAAACAAGAAGCAAGAGCATTTTAAAATAAGCCCTCACTTACCTCTGTAACTAAAAAGGTTGTGGCGAAATGTAACTTCAACATTCACCATTGGAGCACTGAATTCATGGCTCCTTGACTGTAACTTCTCCTTGGTATCCTGCCAGCCTTATAATGTAAATAAACAGCAGGTGCTGTTAGAAACCAACTAAAACCTGACTTTAGAGTCTCTGCTAACATCCTTGAGGATGAATTGCTGCACAATACATGCATCTACAGCGATAAGTTAGGGGTTATTTTTAACCACTTCAAAACCAGCCTCGTTTTGG
The DNA here is from genome assembly GCA_037952835.1 of Lithobates septentrionalis. Classification (NCBI taxonomy): domain Eukaryota; kingdom Metazoa; phylum Chordata; class Amphibia; order Anura; family Ranidae; genus Lithobates; species Lithobates septentrionalis. Next base: position 2,589,782 of record JBBDGP010002219.1, read on the forward strand.
ATTTTAGGTGTTTACAAGTTTAAAACAGGTTTTTTTTTGCTAGAAAATTACTTAGAACCCCCAAACATTATATATTGTTTTTTTTCTAACACCCTAGAGAATAAAATAGCGGTCATTGCAATACTTTTTTTTGCACCGTATTTGCGCAGCGGTCTTCTAAGCGCACTTTTTTTGGAAAAAATTCACTTTTTTGAAAAAATAAATAAGACAACAGTAAAGTTAGCCCAATTTTTTTTTTATATTGTGAAATATAATGTTACGCCAAGTAAATTGATACCCATCATGTCACGCTTTAAAATTGCGCCCGCTCGTGGAATGGCGTCAAACTTTTACCCTTAAAAATCTCCATAGGCGACGTTTAAAAAATTCTACAGATTGCATGTTTTACGTTACAGAGGAGGTCTAGGGCTAGAATTATTGCTCTCACTCTACCGGTCGCGGCGATACCTCACATGTGTGGTTTGACCACCGTTTTCATATGCGAGCGCTACTCACGTATGCGTTCGCTTCTGCGCGCGAGCTCGTCGGGACAGGGCGCTTTAAAAATTTTTTTTTTTTTTTTTTATTTTACTTTATTTTATTTATTTTTTCACTGTTTTTAAAAAAAAAAAAATTTGGATCACTTTTATTCCTATTACAAGGAATGTAAACATCCCTTGTAATAGAAAAAAGCATGACAGGTCCTCTTAAATATGAGATCTGAGGTCAAAAAGTCCTCAGATCTCATAATTAGACTAAAATGCAAAAAAAAAAAAAAGTCGTTTAAAAAAATGACACAAAAAAAATTGTGCCTTTAAGAGAAGTGGGCGGAGCCGTCGTAATGACGTCGCTCCGGCCGTCACATGGTATAGAGACGGGTGGGGGCCATCTTGGCCTCACTCATCTCTATACCGAAGCACTGACAGGACTCGATCTCCTCCGCCGCTACCGACGGCTCCGGTAAGCGGCGGAGGGTGCGGGAGAGCGGCGGGAGGGGGGTGGCACCTCTCCCGCCGCCGATAACGGTGATCTCGCAGCGAACCTGCCGCAGAGACCAGCATTATCATGTACAGAACCGGCTGCCCTAAAGATGGATACCTCGGTTGTGGCAGCAGCTGCTGCCGTTACCGAGATATCCATCTTTAAAAAAAGGACGTCAATATACAGTGGGCGGTCGGGAGGTGGTTAAACTATTTTAGTGCCTGTTAAATAGATGCAAAAATGTTAACAACTTGCCTTACCAAGCCTTTTCCAGCACTTTTTATTTACAAGTTTAAATCAATTTTTTTTGCTAGAAAATTATTTAGAAACCCCAAAGATTTTATATTTTTAGCAGAGACCCTAGAGAATAAAAAGGCGATTGTTGCAAATTTTTATGTCACGTGTTATTTGCGAACCGGATTCGGATTTTCAATGTTTTTGGAAAAAATACAAATGAATTAATTTTAATGCAAAATACACAATATATAAAGAAATTATTTTTTGTAGAATATAAAAAATGATGTTATGCTGAGTAAATAGATACCTAACATGTCATGCTTTAAAATTGTGCATGCTCGTGGAATGGCAACAAACTATGATACTTAAAAATCTCCATAGGCGAAGCTTTAATTTTGTTTTTACAGATTACCTGTTTAGAGTTATTGCTCTCGCTCTAATGTGCGCCACGATACTTCACATATGTGGTGCGAACACCATTCACATATGTGTGCGTGACTTACGTATGCATTTGCTTCTGCACAAGAGCATGGAGGAATGGAGCGCTTTAATTTTTTTGTTTCTTATTTATTTTTATTTTTTTTCCACTGTTCCTTTAATTTTTTTTTTTTTTATCACTTTTATTCCTATTAAAAAGAATGTAAGCATCCCTTGTGATAGACATAAGAAATGACAGGTCCTCTTTATGGATAGATCTGGGGTCTATAAGACCCCAAATCTATCCACTGCCTTTAAAAGCAAAGGACCAAAAAAATAATTTTCTTTTGATCTTTTAATAAAAAAAAAATTAGTTTACTTCTGCCCTAGACGGGAAATGACATCATGATCATAGAGGTGATCAGAGACAATCTGGTCACCTCTGTGGCAAAACGCGTGTACCGTCAGATCATTTCGTGGGTCCCCTGTTTAAATCGGTAAGCCTAAGACACACCGGCGAGTGGCGGGGTGGAGGGTGCAGACGCTGGACGACCTATCCCACTGCTTCTGAAAGCGATCCAGCAGTTAATTACCCACTTGGATCGCTTTCATTAGTAAGCCAATCGCTAGCTGGAAAAAAAAGTACTGGGGCTGAGAGCCTTAACCATATCCGCAGTAAACCACTTTGCAAAGCAACGTTACATATAACTACGTATTGCGGTTGGCAATAGTCTGGGCACTTTAAGAACTGCTAAAATGTGGGAAAGTAGACAAGAGGGCTTTGATAGCTCTCAGGAAACTGGTACGAAAGCATATAAAGCCTACAAAAAATAAAGTAAATTTCTTCAACAGTTTATTGGTGATAAGCACGTGAGGCTAATGATAGCATCAGTATTATGGAAAAACAATTGACTGTTAACGGCATGAAGAGATAAGTACTTCCCTCTCTCTTAGTGCTGCTGCACTAGAACACAAACTATGTATTGAACAAATTGATACATACATACGACAATAACCTTTACATTGTAAGCTCTGGTAAGCAGGACCATCTGCCCTCTGTATTAGTTGGCATTCTAATGTAAATGCTTTATATTCTAGTGTAATATTTTTGAACCCTTATGAAATAACTTGCACCTGTTATCAACTTTATTATTTTGATCATTATAAATAACTAAATTAGTGCAAAAAGTTGAAAAGTCTAAAAACTAAAATAATTTGGTTTATATATTTAACACAAGATATTTTGAAAATGTAATATCACGTAATGTGCCACATTAGAATACACGTATAATTTATCTCTAATTGGTAAATTATGGTTACTCAGGCATACCCTTTATAACGTAATAACAATGATCTCATCCTACACTGTATATATCTATATCTATCTATATGTATTTATCTATCTATAAATCTATATCTGTGTGTTATAAAAAAAACAACAATATATGAATATATATATATATATATATATATATATATATATATATATATATATATATATATGCTGAATACATGCTATATACAGTAAACAGCAGAGGCACAGAGCACATGATACATACAGCTAAAGAGATATGTCCTTACCCCACAAGATACGCCAGAATGGACAGCTGAACAACACGGAATAAAATCCCCACCTTTTTGTTCTTGGCAATTACATATTTTTCAGTCTTATAATCAAAGAGTGACATGAACAGCCCTTTCCAAGCGACCTGCCCCATTCTGTCTGCTCACATTGCAGCAATGAAGGAGAAGAGTCAGGAAGGGAATGCAGATCTGATTCAGGCACACGCGCTCTATTCTGAAACATGAGAAACAGCTGAGACTGGGGCTACTGCTCACGGCCTATACAGTACATCTAGGACGGAGCTCAGTATGCAGTAGCTTCATAATTGGCATGTGCAGGATCACTGCCAGGGTAACCACACAGCCCATATTTTAAAAATGCATTATTTCAGCTTTATTTTTAAATATATCTTGTCACACAACTTTCTTCAGACTTTTAAATAAACCAGCTCATCCGCCTGTGAGCTTATTTAAAACCAAGATCCATTTCAGTCTGCTGGTTGAGTTTAACAGGGACATCAGTGGCATGAATCATATCCTAACTTCTTGCATCTCTTTCAAGGTCCTGTGGTTAGATTTTCGCTCTTTATATGCTATGTTTTTTTAATGAGGTTTATTGAGGAAACTTGAGCACCAATGCAAAAGACATCGTTAAGCCTTGAGCCTAACACCTTGGTTGTTACTACAAACTCTGCAGTGCACACCTGCCCTAAACAGAAAGCTTAAGTAGACTGCTGGACATTAAAAATGCAACTCCACTTTTGTTGAGAAAAAAATATTCCCCTCTGGGTAATCTACATACATTACAGGAATTTTCAGGCTCGAACCTTCCCCCCAGCCTAACCTGGCTCTAACCTGCCCCCCAGATAAATACTTGCATCCCATGCTCATACAAGCTCCATTAGCATGCCAGTTGAAAAGGCCAAAGTGTGCCCCCATCCTAAAACTTTAGCAGCATAGATTCCTGGTTTTGTCCCCCCCCCCCCCTGCTGAAGCCCCTAAGGTAGCTGCCTTTTCTGCTTATCACTTGGACCGGCAGCCATACTTTTTGGATGCAGTGGCTCTATATGAGGATCCTACTTAGAATGTAGGCACCAGGTGATTCCTGCAAATCAGTAAACAAGTAAACAAAAAACAAATCCTAAAAATACTGCAAGCTTGTGTTAAAGTATAAATCTAAAAACATAGACTACCGCTTTAGGGTGTAATCCTGATCACCTAGGATAAATCAAAGTGAACACGGAGGAAACAAGCTCTATTCACCTACAAACATTTTTTTTTTTTTTTTTTTGAAAACTGCATCCAGAACCTAATGCTGCATAGCTGAATTGATAACCATAAGCAACTGCCAAAAAGGATTCATGAACAGGGCAGTATTAAATACTTCTATATATGTTGGATCTTTTTGCAGAAAAATTAACTATAAAAATGCTTGTTTTGGTGTGGACATCACATATGCGCTTTTATGGATGAGCTCTTAGGAATAGCCAGTGGAAGTCAGGAGAAGTTTGGAACAGAGGCCCTAGAAGTTGCAGAGATCTTGCTGTTGGAATCCCAGGAAATGTAGGAAGTTGATAGGGGATCTAACCTATTAGCATCAAATGCAGGATAAAACATCAATTACTGCTTGAACTTTCAATTCAAATGACATCCTGAGGAAGTTCTGGTCTGCAACAAAATGATTGGATGTAGCATAGCTCCTGGATTGCAAAAAATATTAATGCATGCCAAGTTGGTCTGCTGGCATACACTCTTTCACCTCATCTCTTATTATCTGATGGCATTTGCTTAGAGGGATCATTGAGCAGGCTAAACTATGGGATAGAAAAGTGCCATTTTACTGTGCAACTCCATGTCCAAGAAGGTTAAGGCAGTGCTGGAAAATAATGGTGGCCACACAAAATATTGACACTTTGGGCACAGTTTGGACATTTTCACTTAGGGGTGTACTCACTTTTGTTGCCAGCGGTTTAGACATTAATGGCTGTGTGTTGAGTTATTTTGAGGGCACAGCAAATGTACACTGTTATACAAGCTGTACACTCACTACTTTACATTGTAGCAAAGTGTCATTTCTTCAGTGTTGTCACATGAAAAGATATAATAAAATATTTACAAAAATGTGAGGGGTGTACTCACTTTTGTGAGATACTGTATATATAACTATTTTGTATGAATACATGTCTGGTGAATAAATCTTCTATTTTTAGTCTGTGTTCATATTGATCGATCCTGTATCTTAAAAATATTATTTTTTAACCTCTTGACATCCGCGCTATAGCCGAATTACGGCCACAGTGCGGACCATGACGGCTTCCCCTGTGCACGCGCCCTGCAGGGCGCACGCAGAGCGTGCTTTGATCACCAAGTCACTGAGACTCGGGTGATCACCAATCCGAGTAGTCCCGGCCCCTTACCATGTGATCAGCTGTCAGCCAATGACAGCTGAACACATGATCAAAACAAAAGCTCTGTGATCGTTTCTTTTTTCTCCTCACGCTGACAGTGTGAGGAGAAAAAAAAGCCGATCACCGGCTCATCTGCAAGGGACATCGGTCCCGAAGAGGAAGAGGCAATTATGCCTTATCTGTGCCACCTGCCATTGCCACCTGACAGTGCCCACAGTGCCCACCAGTGCCACCTATCAATGCCCATGAGTGCCAGCTATCAATGCCCACAAGTGCCACCTAATAATTTTAAAATTTTATAGCAAAATATAAATAAAAACATTTTTTTTTTAAAAAAATTCGGGCTTTTTACATTTCTTTAACAAAAAATAAAAAACGCAAAGGTGATCAAATACCACCAAAAGAAAGCTTTATTTGTAGGAAAAAATGATAAAAATTTAATTTGGGCACAGTGTTGTATGACCGCGCAATTGTCATTCAAAGTGCATCAGCGCTGAAAGCTGAAAATTGGTCTGGATAGGAGGGTGGTTAAGTGCCCAGTAAGCAAGTGGTTAAAAATTACTCATTGATAATTATCTTGCAGAAAAGTTATTCTCATAAGCATGACAACCTTGTTTGTGAACTGGTGCACAGTCATGTTGGAGCGGGAAGGAGCCATCCCTAAACTGTTCCCATAGAGTTGGGAGAATGAAATTGTCCAAAATGTCTTGGTATGCTGACGCCTTAGGAGTTCCCTTCCCTGGAAATAAGAGAAATGGGAGTTATGGTCTGGATAGACCCCTCTGACACCTCCATCCCTAAATACTACGAAAGAAGAGGGAAATATAGCCCTGGGACTTTAAATGAGGTGAGAGAGATTGGCTGGAAATAAGGAGCCAAGCCCAACCCCTGAAAACAACCCCACACCATAACCCCCCCCCTCCACCAAATGATTTGGACCAGTGCACAGAGCAAGGTCCATAAAGACATGGATGAGTGAGTTTGGGATGGAGGAACTTGACTGGCCTGCACAGAGTCCTGACCACAACCCGATAAACACCTTTGGTATGAATTAAAGCGGAGACTGCGAGCCAGGCCTTCTCGTCCACGTCAGTGCCTGACCTCACAAATGTGCTTCTGGAAGAATGGTCAAATATTCCCATAGACACACTCCTAAACCTTGTGGACAGCCTTCCCAGAAGAGTTGAAGCTGTTATAGCTACAAAGGGTGGGCCAACTCAATATTGAACCCTACGGACTAAGACAGGGATGCCATTAAAGTTCATGTGCGTGTGAAGGTAGGCGTCATAATACTTATGGTAATATAGTGTATATGAACCTGGCCTAAAACATTCAATGCTCTGTAATTCATGGCATTTCGTAGTGGATTAGGGTTCACGTTTTTGATAAGGAATTTATTTTCATTTATACAGTATAATCTGTTATATACCTGATAATTTGCTATTTTCATGTATACAGTAGTTGTGTTTAAGATCTTAGGTTAGCTAATTAGGTCCTAATAAGATCTATACAGCTCCCCCAATATTCATGTCACTGTGTATGCAGTCTGCAGACACCTGATGTGAGTCTTTCGGGGGAATTATGACAACTGTCTACTTTAAAGTGATTGTAAAGGCTCGTTTTTTTTCTTTAAAAATAACAAACATGTTATACTTGTGTAGCGGTCACATTTTTGCTCAATGCTTTTATGTTATAGCTTGGTATTTTGTGCCATTTAGCGGCCAAAATGTGGAATGAACTGCATTTTATTTCATTATTCAAGAAGATAACAGGAAGTGTTTTGTTTTGTTTACTTTGGACATTAACTTGACCTATCCACAATGCCTATGACCTCCCATGGGCACCAAGAGAACTGAACTGCATTGTGGGAAGGTTGTAAAAGGCCCCGGAGTCGCCATCTTAGCTCTCTTGGGAAAGCATGGCCAGCCTGTGAGGATCTGTGTGGAGGTCTCCAGCGAAGTGCGGCCTACCCTGTGCGGAGCGGAACAGCAGCTTTGATCCTGCGTTACATCACAGCGTGCTGGAGCAGCAGTGTGATCGATCCAGAGACCCTGGAAGGAGGTAACCGAGGACTCCCGGTTGTCTGTGAAACGGAACAGCTTGAGGGCGTGGCCGCGGCGAATGAACTGAGATATTGTGGAGGCATCCATCTACCTGGACCCAGTGTGGTGAGAGGTCTGTTGCCCAAAAGTTTCCTTGACGCACTTTTACACACCTGCATGTATAACATAGTGTTACTGGGACCTGTAGTCCCACAGAGGAAATTCAATTAAGACTGAGTTCAAAATAGGCCTCAAGCCTGTACCTTATTACAATTCTGATACTGTGTTATTGGCACCAGAGATAGTTGCAGTGCTGCTGTAGCACAACATCAGTTCAACGTTCAGTTTGCTTTGACCTGGGAGTTGTTAACCATTGGATTACAATTTACTTTACACATAGCTAGCAGAAGAAAGAAGAAAAGAAGGACTGTCTCATAAAATGCAAGGCTTTGTGTTTCATTTCCCTTTAAGGTTACTGTAATATAAAGCAGTGAGAGCTTCCTAGGGATTGTGCTATACTTTGTTAAAATAGCATTTGCTTTCTCTACAGAAACAGAGCGTGCTGAGGGTGGGACAGTGCCCATAGTGAAGTCAGTTCACTCTGTCATTGGTCCCATCTCATAAACGCATTGCTAAGAGGTTAATTTAAACACTTTACATTTGTGTAATACCTTTGTGAATTAAATCTGTTGGCTGTCACACTACGTTGGTTTGACAGTACAACTGTTGTAATCATTATTTTGAAGCAAATACAGTAAAACATTATCCTTGTTTAAGTATTCCTATGTGGAGTGTTGCTTCCTTTGAATTGCTGACCAGGTGGAAGCTGGAGATAAAAGGTAAAGACAAAAAGCTATATTATATTGTATATTGTGAAATTGTCTTTACGTTTCTACTGCACACTACATTACACCACTGCTGTGTCAAGGGGACTGAGCCAAGTAAAGGGGGTGTGATAGCAGAGTGCAGGCCCTATCAAAACCAGCAGCTCCTTTGTGGGTCAGTGCTACATGTGTGGGCGTCGCCCGCGATCCTGTAAGGCTGGATTCACACCTATGCATTTTTTGTGCTTTTTGCATTTTGCAGATTTGCACTACAGAACGTGTTCCATAGGAAACAATGTTAAATGGACTGTAGTGCAAATCTTCAAAATACAAAAAGCACTAAAAATGCATAGGTGTGAATCCAGCCTTACTCTGCAAGCAAGCCCACCCTCTTGGCACCAGTATGGACCCCGACACTGCGATTCAGTGGTGCGAAGAAGAAGGAGCCAACCCAGAAGCAAGCGTAGTGATTGAACTCCCAGGGGAGGCTTGGACTGGGGAGAAGAACGGTCAGGTAGTGCAGACATTGTCCTTTGGCAAGAAAATAGGGATGATTGATGTCAGACCTGATCGTGAGGCCTCATGCACCCATGTGCTACTGGAATGAGAAAAGGAGATTCCTGACCACTTCCAAGGATCCAGTGTGCGGTTGGCAGACCAGACTGAGTTTCTTTTAATCCAGACACCAGACAGGTGTCGGGCAAGTACCAGTCGTGTTAAGACCAGTATGGCAGAAGTCCTGTCTGTGACACCTTTGGCCATGCTTGGGCCAGAATTTTTCACGGCTATGGGAGACTTCATGGCAAAGTGTCTGAGGGATACTCCACTGTGTTCTGGAAGTGGGTACCAGAAACTCCGGGCCTTTTCTGGAAAACACCCAGTGCCTATAGGGGAGGACAACTTTGAAGAGTGGCTGGACCAGGCCACACAAGCCTTGGATGATTGGGATATCCCAGAGACTCTCAGGAAGCAGAGGGTCACCGAACGTCTAAGGGGCCCCGCCTCAGAAGCCATCCGCAATCTGAAATTTAGCAAGAAGGACTGCGTGGCTCAAGACTACCTGAATATCCTGCAGGAGGAGTTTGGGACACTGGAGACAGCCGCAGACTTAGTTCACCGATTTGAGCATGCTCTTCAACACCAAGGTGAGCGTTTGTCCGAATATCTCAGGCGCTTGAACAAGATGTTGCATCAGATCGTATTAAAGAAGGGGATGCTACCTTCCGTCATAGATCAAGCTAGAATGCAGCAGATCCTGAGGGGTGCTTCCCGCTCTGATCCAGTGTTGGGCCGGCTACAGACTTCAGCTGATACCAGGTTCATTAAGTATCCTGAGCTCATTAAATTAGTGAGAGAGGAAGAAGCCATGCTGGAGGACAAAGGAAAGAGTCAAAAGTCTGAACCTATTGTTGGAGTCAGAATGGACTGCATAGCTGATAGAGATCCAGAGCTTGGGGTTTTGAAGGCACAGATGTCCAAAATGATGGAAATGATGGCCGGGTTATTGGATCTCATGTCTGAGTTAGACACCTTGAAGATGCAAGTATCCCAGATGACGGAGATGATGAACAAATTGATGACAGAACGTACTGTGATGTCCAGTCAGAAAGCAACGAATCAAGACGTCTGTCGGAACTGTGGAGGTTTAGGTCACTACCAGCGAGTATGTCCTAGTTCACGAGGGGAGACAGAAGACAGGCGTGGACCTCAGAGAAGATCTGGGCCTTCAAGAAGAACTTTCTCTGAATCCGAAAGAGAGCAATACAGAACACCTGCAGTTTATGCCGTCTCAGTGAGGAGTGCTCATCGGCCTTCAAAACGACGTCAGAGGTGGCACTCCAAACGCCGGAAGCTGAGGGGAGCTTCAATCACGCGAATCGTCTGCTCCAAAGGCCTCCTGTCCAGTTGATAGGCTTTTTGCCTATAGTGCCTGTTCTTGTTGAAGGGATCTATACCAGAGCCATTCTGGATACAGGTGCCCAGGTTACCCTGCTGACCAGAGACTTTTACAGCAGGTATCTGTCATGGAAAAGTTGGAAGACTTAAAGGTTCAGGGTATTCAAGCAGAAGATTACCCTTGTGATGGGTGTCTACGGATCAAGTTGTCGTGTGATCCATTGAGGGCTGGGGAGCCTCAGAACTTTGAGACACTGGCCATTGTCTGCCCTTGGTTGCCAGGGTCCTCAAGAAGTTCGTTAATCGTTGGGACCAACACATTTATATTCACAAATATAGCTTTCTTTTGGTGGTATTTTATCATCTCTGTGCTATAAACAAAAAAAAGCGTCAATTTTGAAAAAAACGCATTATTTTTTACTTTTTGTTATAAATATCCCCCCAAAAATATTAAAAAAACAACTTTTTTCTTCAGTTTAGGCCAATATGTATTCTTCTACATATTTTTGTAGAATATATTTATATTTTTTTATAAATCGCAATAAGCGTATATTGATTGGTTTGCGCAAAAGTTATAGCGTCTACAAAATAGGGGATAGTTTTATGGCATATTTCTTATTAATTTTTTTTTTTACTAGTAATGGCGGCGATCTGCGATTTTTGTCGGGACTGCAAAATTATGGAGGACACGTCGGACAATTTTGACACATTTTTGGGACCATTGGCATTAATGCAGTGATCAGTGCTATGAAAATGTATTGATTACTGTAAAAATGTCACTGGCAGTGAAGAGGTTAACAGTAGGGGGCGATCAAGGGGTTAATGTGTTCCCTAGTGTGTGTTCTAACTGTACAACTGCGGCAAGTGGTTAAAGGAGCCGACGTACAGCTACGACGGTTCGCGGGATCGTGCCAACCTGCCGCAGTATAATGACGGCGGCTGGTCGGCAAGTGGTTAAGTTGTATGTCATGGGGTGGGAAGATAACTATACATAGATTTTTCTGTTAGAAATGTAAATTAGTGTGCATAAAAGTCCCCTATATTCCTCTTTTTTTCTTTTGGATTATTATATAAATTTGGGGAAACACACTCCGCTAGGAGTGGTGGTACTTTTGGGGAAATGGCAAATGTGTTTTTGTTTTGTTTGGCATATTGCTTACCCTGTGATCACAAACAGCAATGGTGTGCAATACTGTTGTTATCTAAACCATTAATTGGTCCAGCAAAAGTATCTCATTGTTAAATTACCTGGTTGAGATAGCAATTATTCAAACAGGGCAAGGGGACAGAGAAATGTATAACAGAGGGGAACTGGATTGTTCTAAGGGTTTAGTTACAGTTTCAATTAAAATTGCAGTGTGCTCATTCAGCAAATGGTATCAACTAATTTGATAGCATAGTTTCATATGTAAGTAGTTATGCGATTATTGATTATAACATTGCAGCAGGGTCAGGGTAACCTTGTGGTGATTTAAATATAGCTCAGAGTGAAAACAAATGCTACATTCCCATTCATCAGCTGCCCCTATAAAGAAGAGGAAGGTGCTTGCTTCAGATCTGCCAAATCTAAATGCATGTACAGTATACTGGCACACACCAGAGTTGCCAGTGTATCCTATTAATGAATTATCTATAAATTACACAGACACTGTGACTGATTAAATCCAAATGAGGCGCCAACAAAAATGCAAAGCATTCTCTAAGTGGCACCCGTGCAAAGTGGCCAACATCCTTTGTTCAGAATGCAGAAGGGCAGCAGATCAGTGCAAGACCCAGAAGCAAGTGGAGATCACTGGAGTAGTGGTATCTGCTTCAGTGATTGCAAGCTTCCAGGTACATCGGCCAGGTATGGTATACGCATTGTTTCATTGGTCCAACACATATATAAAATATCCATACCTGGAATTCTTCTTTAACCACATGCCGACCTCCCGCCGTCATTTGAATGCGGCAGAATGGCTCCAGTGCGCGAATTGTCATAGCTGTACGGCGGCCTCTTTAAGAGGTATAGGGGGCACGCGCACGATGTCTGCCGGGTACCCGCGATCGATCCTGACAGAGTGGGAATGGGGATCTGTGTGTGTAAACACAGAAATCCACGTTCTGTCAAGGGAGAGGAGACAGATCATGTGTTCCTAGTATATGGGAACAAAATATTACAGCGCACACATGCAAAAAATGACATTTAACTCCTGCAAGGCTATTTAAAACACCTGAACATTTTCAAAAGATATGGGGATTTGGTCACACCATATGGCTATATGGTGCTTAAGCCCACTTACTGCGACAAAGTACCCCATTATCAGTGGGTCCTACGCTATCCATAGAATATATTGTAGCACCAAATCCCCATATTTTTTGAAAATATTCAGCTGTTTTAAATAGCCTTGCAGGAGTTAAATGTCATTTTTTGCATGTGTGCTCTGTAATATTTTGTTCTGTTGTAAGGTCTTATGGCTGCACCAACTTTAATGCATCTCTTAAGGTGTGCCCCCAAAATCTTTGTTTTCCTAGTTTATAGGAACGCCGGTCGGTCTCCTCCCCCAGTCAGTCCCATCCCCCCACAATTAGAACACACGCTAAGGGAACACATTTAACCCCTTGATCGCCCCCTAGTGTTAACCCTTTCCCTGCCAGTGACATTTACACAGTAATCAGTGGCTATTTATAGCACTGATCGCTGTATAAATGTCAGTGGTTTCAAAAAAGTGTCAAAAGTGTCCGATCTGTCTGCTGCAATGTTGCAGTCCCGATAAAAATCGCAGGTCACCGCCATTACTAGTAAAAAAAAAAAAAAATAATAATAATAAAAATGCCATAAATCAATAATCTATTTTGTAGGCGCTATAACTTTTGCGCAAACCAATCAATAACCAATCGCTTATTGCGATTTTTTTTTACCAAAAATATGTAGAATACATATCGACCTAAACTGAGGAAAAAAAATGCAAATGTTTGCTTTTTTTTAATTGGGATATTTCTTATAGCAAAAAGTAAAAAATATTGTGTTTTTTTTTCAAAATTGTCGCTCTGTTTTTTGTTTATAGTGCAAAAAATAAAAACCGCAGAGGTGATCAAATTCCACCAAAAGAAAGGAAGCCCGGAGCAATAAATAAAGAAATAAGCAGAGGGCGGGCATGACAGGGTTAATAGGGGAACTTGGTGGGGAAAAAGTAGTTGTAAAGTGGTGTGTGATTGGTTAGTTTTGGGGTTGGGGGTGGAGCAGAGTTAACTGAGCTGGGGGAAAGATCCCGCCCCAGCTCAGTTTGGTGGAGAGGAACAAGCGTGCAGCATGGCAGCCGTGGAAGATCTTTTTGCCCGATTGAAGACAGAGGCGGCGTCCAGGGGGCCTGGATGGCTAGAGGGTCGGTTGGTGGCGGCGTTGGGCGAGTCTGACTCAGCGGCCCCGGGGGGAGAGAGCGCTTCTGCGAGAGGCAGGCGATCCAGGCCGCCTACTCGCTTCTCGCCCGACGCCACTGGGCCCCTCCCTGGGAAGTCGCAGAGGCATAGGATGAGTGCGGGTAGGCCGGTCTCTGGGCCTCCCGCGAAGCGGGTAGCAACACAGAGCGGGGGGGTTACAGTACTGCTGACCCCCCTTCTACAATGGCGCATGGGACAGATGAGCAGCGGGAGAAGGGGGGTCAGGTTGTCACAGGGCCGCCCGTGAAGAAGGCGGCGGCGCAGCACAGAAGCGGACACTCTATCAGTCCCCATCCCCCACGATCGGGTAATGCAGGACAGCAGGGCAGGGTGGGTCGGCCTGTTACAAGGCTGCCCGTGAAGCGCACGGCGGTGCAGGAGTTGGGGAGGAGGGGGCACAAGCAAGTGGTCGGCCAGGGCGGCGACAGGAGCACTACAGACAGGAGAGCCAGCAGTCCTACTTCGGATGCTGGTGAAGAAGGCTCAGGCTCTGAAAGACAGGCCCCAGGCCAAACTACGGCAGGGGCGGGGCTACAGCGGAGGAGGAATGTTGCTGCGGCAGCCGGTCACTCGGGTGTGGTGGTCGGTGGCCCCAAGAGGAGAGACAGGCAGGAGGGGGACACTGGCAGTGGCTGCGGGCGACACTGCACGGAGGAGGTCGTTCGGCCAAAAAAGACGAGCAAAAAATCGGCGGGCGGATCCTCAGCGCGGAGGAGGAGGGAAAGGCCCAGCGGATCCTCGGCATCCAGTGATGAAGCTGCTGGAGGGCCATCGATGATCGGTGAAGAGATGGGTGAATACAGATCGGAAGGAGAGCTGTCGCAGTCGGACAGCGATGGGCAGCAAGAAGAGTCGTGGCGGTGGAAACGGGACCTTCGGCTGGTGGAATCCCTCCCAGGCATCGAGGTAAGAAGAATTGTAATGATGCATGTGATGTGGGGTGTGATGTGGGGGCGGGGGGTAGTGGGGGAGGGCAGGGCTTAGCGGGGCGGTCAGTAACGTCCGTGCCTGTGAATCCGGCCGCGCAGGTAGCAGACCGCGCATCGGCGGATGCAGGGCTACAAGGGTTTGTAACGGGTTTGAAGGAATTATTAAAAAGGTTTGAGCCAGGGCCAAGCGGGAGTCAGTCTCCGGCGGCAGCATGGGTTGATCCAGGGGAGGGGCGGGGGAGCCGAGATGGCTTGGTCACAGACACGGGGACTCCTTCGGGGCCTATTGAGGAGCGAGCGGCGCCGGCGACTGAAGTCGCGGGGGTGGCAGTGCAGGCGGAGGTTCCTAAGACACCTGAAGGGGCAACGGGGGAGGGGGCGAAGAAACAAGATTTAGTGCGGTTAGCAGATGCTGCAAAATGCGAGGTGTATGTGTGCTTTGAGGGGCCGCTTGGGGCGCATTTGAAGCCAGAAGTGAGGGAAAAAATTTGGAAGGGGGAGTACGTAGAGATTTTTCCGCTCTTACCCCTGGAGAAGTTTAATTTGGATGGAGTTAAGCCGGAGGATAATAAGAAAGAGGATGAAGAAAAAAGACGGTATAGGCTGATACCCAGGACATTTACGAACTGGCTGCAGGCTTTCGCAATCATGGCAAGTGTGATAGGGGAGAAGAATCCTGAGCACTGTTCGGCATTATTTTGCTATTTGGACGCCGTGGGAGAAGCTTATAGAGTCTACGGGGGCACGGCTTGGCTGCGGTATGATGAGCAATTCCGACAGCGGAGGGCCATCCGCCCAGCATTGAGGTGGGACCATAAGGACATCAGCCTATGGATGCGCCTCATGACTTCGGCTAGGCCGACGGGTCAGTTTTTTCAGGGGGGGGGCGGTGGATCAGCCAACTCCGGACAGTCGGCCACAAGAAAGAAAGGGGGTTTGTTGGCAATTTAATGAGGGGTCCTGTAGATTTGGAGGGTCGTGCAAATACAAGCATGAATGCTCCGGTTGTGGGGGGGGACACCCGGTGTCGCGGTGTTTCAAACACGGAAAAGGCCGTGCCGGCGAGTCTGTTGCTAAAGGGGACAATGCCGGTGAAAGTGGGAAGGATGGAGCCCTTCCTCGATAGGTACCCTGACAAGGTGGCAGCGGGGTTGTTAGCCCGGGGGTTTTTAGAGGGTTTTAGAATCCCTTCTCGCTTGGTTGACACACCCCCGATGTCTCGCAATTTGAAGTCAGCGTTGCTACATGGGGACGTGGTTAGGGAAAAGTTGCAAAAAGAAGTTAGGTTGGGCCGCATGAGTGGCCCTTTTGCAGAATTACCGATTCCGGATTTAGTGGTGTCCCCGCTAGGTGTGGTGCCAAAAAAAGAGCCTAATAAGTTTAAGCTAATACACCACTTGTCATACCCAAAAGGGGGGTTGGTGAATGATGCCATTGACCCAGAGGAGTGTGCGGTATCTTACACGTCCTTTGATGCAGCGGTATTTTGGGTTAGGAGGTATGGGCAAGGGGCACTGTTGGCAAAAGCGGACATAGAGTCGGCTTTCCGTTTGTTACCGGTGCATCCGGAGAGTTTTCGTTTATTGGGTTGTTGTTGGCAGGAGGAATTTTATGTAGATTGTTGTTTACCTATGGGGTGTTCGATATCCTGCGCTCTGTTTGAAAAGTTTAGTTCCTTCATTGAGTGGGTGGTACGGGACGTCGCGGGATTGAACTCCATCATCCACTACTTGGACGATTTTCTCTGCGTGGGTCCCCCTGGATCGGAAGTCTGTGCGGTCTTGTTGGCGATGTTGGAACATATTGCGGAGAAGTTTGGCATCCCGCTGGCCCCGGAGAAGACAGAGGGTCCAACTACGGAGTTGAGTTTCTTGGGTATTATTCTAGACACCGAAGCAATGGAGTGTAGGCTACCCGAGGACAAGTTGACGGCGTTGCAGGAGGAAATTCGGGGACTAATCGGAAGGCGAAAAATTCAACTACGGGAGTTACAATCATTACTAGGTAAGTTGAACTTTGCGTGTCAAATTTTGCCTATGGGAAGAGTATTTTGCAGGCGGCTGTCTGCAAGTACGTCGGGGGTGGATTCGCCGAGGCACTACATACGCTTGCTGAAGGCTCACAGGGAGGATCTGAAGGTTTGGCACACGTTCCTGGCTAAGTTCAACGGCAGGGCGTTGTGGATGTCAGGGCCAGTGAGCAACTTTGATCTGGAGTTGTTTACAGATGGCCACAGTCGTGGAAGGAGGCAGGTCTGCTGAAGAACATGCTACTGTTGGAACTGTTCCCGGTGGTGTTAGCAGTAGAGTTATGGGGTGAGTTGTTTAGGAATTTAAAAGTTAGGTTTCATGGGGACAACTTGGGAGTGGTGCAGGTGATTAATAAGGTATCAGCAGTGTCACCGCCGGTGATTAGGTTGCTTAGACACCTGGTCTTGAGATGCCTACAGCTAAATGTGTTTATATATGCTGTGCACCTCCCAGGAGTGGAAAACGTAGTGGCTGATGCACTGTCTCACTTTCAGTGGGACAGGTTCCGGGAGTTGGCGCCTGGGGCGGAGGAAGAAGGGGTCCCGTGTCCAGACTGGCTGTGGAGGATTGCCTTGGAGGACTAGCAGACTGGATAAAACGGTCGGTGAGTGATACGACGTGGGCTGCATACAACAGGGTATGGCAGGAATGGGTATCTCTGCTGAGACAGGTGCAGGAAGGACAGGAAGAACAGGATCTCCGGTTGTTAGTTTTATACTTCGTTTCCAGGAATTTGGAAGATGGGGTGTCGGTGACGGGGATGGAGAAGAAGTTGGCAGGTTTGGCGTTTTGGTTAAAATTTCAAGGTTTACCAGACTTTACGAAAGATTTTTGGGTTAGGCAGGTTATGAAGGGCTACAGGCGGGCTAAGCCGGGGAGGGACTCCAGGCGGCCTGCTTCGTTCCAGTTGTTGGGTCAGATAGTTGGATGTTTGGACAATGTTTGCTCGCCTGGATACGAGGTGGTGTTGTTCAGGGCGGCATTCGCATTAGC